>JAXQQM020064902.1:0-62734 GCA_034641835.2 Pinus albicaulis | reverse complement strand
AAAAGCTCCATCCAGATATGTTCAAAAGAATCATCCTGAATCTCAAATTTTGGGAGACAAGGAATCAGGTGTACGAACAAGGAGAACTCTTGTAGGATATTCTATTCATCTGGCACTTCTATCCACAATTCAACCACAGAACATCAATCAAGCTAGCAAAGATGAATGTTGGAAGCAAGCCATGAATGAATAACTTGATCAAATTGAAAAGAATAACACTTGGGATTTGGTACCAAGACCACAGGATAAAAATGTCATTGGAACTAAATGGATTTTCAAGAATAAGTTAAATGAGAATGGGGATGTTGTAAGAAACAAAGCTAGATTGGTTTGCAAAGGGTATACTCAACAAGAAGGTATAGACTTTGAAGAAACTTTTGCTCCTGTAGCTAGACTTGAAGCCATAAGAATGTTTCTTGCTTTTTCAAGTTATAAACAAATCAAAGTTTATCAAATGGATGTTAAATCTGCTTTTCTTAATGGTGATTTAGAAGAAGAAGTATATATAGAACAACCGGAAGGATTCATTTTGGGAAATGATGCAAATCTTGTTTGTAGACTTAAAAAGGCTCTATATGGTCTCAAAAAAGCTCCAAGGGCTTGGTATTATCGTCTTGACAAATATCTTCATCAACAAGGATTTTCAAAGGGGTCTGCTGATAGCAACTTATACACAAAAGTTGAAAATGATAAGCTATTGATTGTGGTTGTATATGTTGATGATATCATTTTTGGGAGTAACGAAGAATCTATGAGTCAAAAATTTGCTTCTGTCATGCAGCAAGAATTTGAAATGTCTTTACTTGGGGAACTAACATTCTTTCTTGGCTTGCAAGTGCATCAAACTGCAGATGGTATATTCCTATCACAAACAAAATATCTTAAGCAAATTCTGAAGAAGTATGGCATGGAAGAATGCAAACCTGTAAGTACACCAATGATAACCGGATGCAATCTCAGTTCTCATGATGATTCTCCCACGGTGAATCAACCAGAATACAGATCAATGATAGGAAGTCTACTTTATCTTACTGGGACTAGACCAGACATTATGCATGCAGTTGGGATTGTTGGACGATTCCAAGCTAATCCAAAAGAGTCTCACCTTCAGGCTGTTAAAAGAATTTTCAAATATCTAGAAGGAACTCAAGACCTTGGTCTATGGTACCCAAAGAATGCTGATCTTACTCTCCATGCTTACACTGATGCAGATTGGGCTGGAAGTGTTGATGATCGGAAAAGCACTAGTGGTGGTGCATTCTATATGGGACCCCGGTTAGTATCTTGGTTCAGCAAGAAGCAGAATTCTATTGCCTTATCTACAGCAGAAGCAGAATATGTGGTTGCCGCATCTTGTTGCACTCAACTCCTTTGGATGATGCAAACCTTACAAGATTTTCAAATCAAATGTACCCCTCCTGTTCCCATTAAGTGTGACAATACAAGTGCCATCAGTATTTCAAAGAATCATGTTATGAATTCGAAGACCAAGCACATTCCCATCAAGTATCACTTCTTATGTGAACAAGTTCTTGAGCAAAAGGTAAAGTTGGAGTATGTTCCCTCCAAAGAACAAGTTGTTGATATCTTTACCAAACCACTGCCCAGGGAAGCGTTCGAGTATCTAAGATAGAAGCTGGGAGTGTTCTCTGCCAGTCAAAAGCACAAATCTACATAAATTTAGAAAATGGCATTGGATACGCGGATTTCCTGAAACACAGTCACGTATATACACAAGTTCATGCATAGAAAACTGCGTATGTCTGATTGCTGACATTTTTCTGATTGGAGTCAGCTCTCTTCAGCACAGCTGCAGTGTTGTTTGGTATCTCTGATACTATTTGGTATCTCTGGTGGTGTTCCAGTTCTCATAATTCTATTTCTAATGTTTTGATAAAGATGCCTTGATGATTTGTTGGTGAAAGTGTTCAGGATGCACAAACTAAGGGGAAGCCTTAGTCATATGAAAAGGATGCTTGGATGCACAGTTTCAGGGGGAGAATTAGCTTTGCTGAGTATAATGCATTGTTGGCATTATGATGGTTCTGAAATATGTTGGTCTTAAAGTTATATTTGTAGTTTGGTGAAAAGGTCTTGATGAGACCTTTGATATAAATTTGTAATATTCAGTCATGTGAAGGACTTGTCAAATTTGTAAACCCACTTGGTTGGGTAGCTGAGTCAATTTGTGTAAACCCACTTGCTTGGGTAGCTGAGTCAAATTTTGTAAACCCACTTGGTTGGGTAGTTGAGTTGAATTGTGTAAACCCACTTGGTTGGGTACTTGAGTCTCATATGTAAATCCACTTGGTTGGTTGGGTATGTATACTGAGTTGAATTGTGTAAACCCACTTGGTTCGTTGGGTAATTGATGTAAATATGAGTCTTTGGTGATAGGAAGTTCATAAAGTCATATACTTTATTGAAAAATATGTTTGAAGATTCAGCATGAACTCAGGGGGAGCTTGGTCACTTCAGTATACAGAGTCTGGTATTCTTCATGGGAAGGAAGTCTGTTGGTTTGGTCAAGCCTTTGCCTTGATGTCAAAGAGGGGAGAGTGACATGGTATTTGAATGAAGAGAAAGAATAAGATTGTCAAAAATGGAGAGAGTGACATGGTGTCATTGTATTTGTAGTATTGCCTTTACATTTGTGGTGATGCAGCTACCATGGTGATTCTCATCAAGTCAAGGGGAGATTGTTAGTATGATGCAGAATGTTGTCATGATGGCAACCTTTGAATGAATGAAGACATAGGTGTGGCAAAAATATTCAACGATGGCAATCAAGTTGATGAAGTTATTCTGACTTTGATGGACTTGGTAAATGATGTAAATCTAATGAAATGATATTTATTTAGCAATATGATCTTGAGTGTTGTCCTTGAATGGCAACCCACTTGACGAAGATGATGGCAACTTACTTGATGAAGTTGTGCTTGATAGAATATGTCTTGATGATCTAAATCTGATGTATCTACAGTGAGTACAGAAGGCAATGAAGAAAGGAATTCAGCATGTGCTAAATCTATGGTGAAAAGAGTATGTCTCAAGGCATACGCGGATCTGTCTAGGAGAAGTCGCGTATGCACGCGGGAAACAACGTGCCAAGTCGCGTATGGGCAAAAGTGTTCATAAAGTGCAAAACTAGGGGTAACCACCATGGTATTGACCCATTGTATTGGGTAATGATTCGTCTAAATGACCCCGTCCAGGAATACCATCGGAAGTAATGTGGTTTTGGCTCATGGTATTGAAAAAGGGTAAACCTATATAAGGAGAAGAAATTCATTGTGAAAATGATGAGAGTGGGTGCAAGATGTCTGAGCTTGAATGAATACTTCTCTGTGAAGTATATCTGTATGGAAAGGGTAAAGGTTTGATGATAGATCTGAATCTATGATGCACCTATGAAGAAATGAAGAAGGGGATCTAGATCTGAAATGTACTTGTATTTTCTAGATCTGTTTATGGAATGATTAGATCTGTGATGAGGCGAACATCTAGGCGAACATCTGTCTGAGGTAAAGGGTAAAATCTGAAGTAATGTACCTGTTGTGAAGAATTGCAATAACATTTAAGTTTGAAGAACCATATGCTAGTTCGCCAAAGCGGAAGCGCGTATATGCGCGGCTTCGTTGAAGAGAAAGCGCGTATGCGCAATAAAATTAGCTACGCCAATATATATTGGCATGGATTTTAACTAATAGAACGTAAGCGTATATACGAACATCGGAAGAGAAAGGAAAGCGCGTATGAAAACTAGGGTTTGCTGAAGTCTGTGGTAAGAAATGTCTGATCTGTTCTGCTGGTTTACTGATATCAGTCAGTGAGTTATATGTATCTGTTTCATGGTTGACTGTGCTTAAAAGTATGGAAAGGGTCTAGTCTGAAAAATGTGATGAAACGTAGCCTGCAAGTGGTGTCCTAAAGGAAGCTTTGGATCCAGTGTGAAAATTGATGAAACGTGGTCCATAGAGGTGCTGAGGGTTGTAGCCTTCAGTCAGGGGGTTGTAGCTCCCTTCCAGGTGAGGCTGGTAAACGAGATCGGGGGGTCGTAGCTCCCTTCCAGGAGAGGCTGGTAAACGAGTCAGGAGGTTGGAGCTCCCTTCCAGGAGAGGCTGGTAAACGAGCGCAGGTGGGTGCCTGCGTGCTGGTCAAGTCTGCGCCAGCACATATGTTGTAAGATGTTTTCTCTATATTAAAATATTGAAGGCTGAGCAACTGCAGCGGTGGTTTTCTCCCGATTTGGGTTTCCACCTAAAAATCCTGGTGTTCATGTGTGATGCTTTGTGTGATGGTTTATTCTGTTCTTACTGCACATGTTTACTGTTTATTAAACATCTAATGAATGAATGATGGAATGATATAACTGAAGAATTAATGACATAATTAGATCTCTGTGTATGCACGAGTTTCGTAAAGGGTATCCGCGTATATACGCGATTTTGTATCAGGAAAGTCGCGTATGGGTTTTAGAAGCAAGAAAAAGTAAAAGTTTTGAATAAGCAGTAAATACTGATTCACCCCCCCCTCTCAGTATTTTTCCCAACAGAAATCCCCAATTCAAAGACATCCTCAATTCCCTGTGCACAAACAATGTCCAGAGATCTTTTTCACACCCCACATTGATGGGTTTGCAACCCAGCACAAGCTCCATCATACTTCAAAATTGAGATAAATTTTGAGTGCACATAGTGCTAGAATGCTCAATTCAACGACATTCTCAATTCCTTGTGCATGAATAGGGTCAAAAGATATTTTTCGCACCCCACATTGATGGGTGTGCAACCCAGAAAAAATTCCATCATACTTAAAAACTGAATAACTTCTGAGTGCATATTTTTTCAAATGGCCATCATAAAGACTTCCAACCCATAAATATCTCTCCAAAACTGAAATGCTTCCCTTGCAAGTATCTCGGGGAATACATTACTAGTTTTGCTAACTCAAATTTAATTCAAGTGTTGTAGGATAAGGTAGAGCCCTTTTCATAGGAAGAAATCCATCCTCATAAATTTTGTCTCTACATGAAAACATAGTGCTGGAATCCTCAATTCCCTATGCACGAACATGGTCCATAGATCTTCGTCACATCGCACATTGATGGGTGTGCAACCAAGAAAAAATTCCATCATACTTCAAAACCAAGATAACTTCTGAGTGCACATTTTTTAAAATGGCTATCATAAGAACTTCCAACCCATGAATATCTCTCCCAAGCTGAAATGCTTCCCTTGCAACTATCCGGGAGCATACAATACTAGTTTTTCTTCCTCAAATTTAATTCAAGTGTTGTAGGATAAGGTAGAGCCTTTTTCATTGGAAGAAACTCATCCTCATGATTTATGTCTCTCCGTGAAAACATAGTGTTGGAATGAATATCATCAACCTCACCATCATTTCTCAGTCCCTCACTAACGATGTCATTTTTTAGCTCCCCACTCTTATTGAAAATCAAAATGGATTTCTTGTCTACTCCTCCGTCAGAGATGTTGACAAGATTTAACCACAAGTGTTTGCTTCAGTCCTACCAAAAAATTCAACTATATTGTTTCTATTTGAACATTCTCCCTTTCTTCTAAAATTCGCTTGTTCACTGTTGAGTTCACTAGTTAACTTTACAAGAGTAACATCAATGTGGAGTGGTGTCTGAATGTGGACCTCGACATAAGGTAGTGACTCCTTTTTCAATGATCAAACTAAATTTCTACCAAAGGATGCCCAAGACAGGGCCATTCACCATAATTCTCGACCCTCATTTTCATCCTACTTTATTTTTCCATGAACTTCTTTATCATAATAGTTGTAGGTGTTATAAACAGGAGAACCACTGAAATAGACAACATACGATTTTAGACTGTGTTTCTTGAGAAAATCGTTTAGATATAATTCTACATCAGGGCTATCATGCTATATTCCCCCTGGATCTACAGTACCCTCTCCAAATGTACCAACAATGTTGTCTCTTTCCAATTATATGTTTCCTTCTCCAACTAAGATAGCAACAACTTCTTCAAATTATGGCCTCAAAGATTATTCTATAAGCTTGTAAAAAAATTTGATTTTTTTTTTCTTTCATCAAATGTACCATGCAATGTTGACTCCTCTATCCACTTACCCTTTTCCAACCCTTTCAACCACCATGCTTTAATAAATATGCTAAACCATTAAGTAAAATGTAAAGCTAGACCTAAAGCATTGCCACAATGTTCTCTCTTCTTATGCCACTGACTTCAACTGCTTTGTATTTTGGAAGCAGTTTTCATATTATTTTTTTATTTTGACCTTGTGACATCTTACATAATTTATGTAACTCCTGATTATAAAAAGTCACCCAACACCAACAACATGAGATTTTTCTTTCATTCAACCTGTAACATGTTTCATCTTTCTTCATCAATGCTCTTCTTCCAATGCTATCCACTTATGACATTTCCTTTGCAATATTGGGTGCATTTGCAAGTTATAGGTCATTTATAGGCTATAAATGTCTTCAGTGTTTCAATTCTAATCGAGTATTCAACTCAACATATTGATTCTCTTATATGTAACTATTTTTCCCTCCACCCACTTTTCATAACTTCCATAACAATTAGGTAGGGACCTTGAGCTTCGATGATGTTTTTCTTGTTTAGTAAAAGATTGTCTTGACTTTAATTTATTGAAAGTTGTAGAATTTACAATCTATGAAGTTTCATTATATAATTTGTAAAAGCATAATTCTTAAAGGGTGGTAGCTCAATGGAAGAGCACCTACTTTACAAGTAGGAGGTTGGTGGTTCGATTCCATCATTCCATCGTGCCCTGATATTCATATGGAATGGAGGCGATTATTTTTTGGTGACGGAGGATATTTTGACCATCACCGATGAACTTATGGTGATATTTTTAGACCCTCACCAAAATATGGAATGGTGATGGTCAACGAATGCCACCATATATACGCATCAATGATGACAATGATGAAAGGTTTGTCACCATAAATCGTTGTTGTTGATACAAAATGGTGAGTGTCATTGTTTGTCATTATGGTCATTATTCATGATGAACCTTGAAGTCACCAATGAGCTTATCATGACATTTTTTGACCCTCTCCAAATATGAAATGGTGAGGGTCAACGAATGTCACCACATATATGCACCAATAGTGATGACCATGAAAGTTCCATCACAATAAATCGTTGTTTTTCGTACAAAATGGTGATGGTCACTATACATCATTATAATAAATATTCATGACTCACTTTGAATGTCACCACAACATATACTTTTGGCAATACCACCTTTGGTGACATTCAGATTTTTGGTGATCGAGGCTATTGTCTGTCACCATTGCTCATATGAAATGGTGACGCTCACTATCCATCATTATAAATAAGTATTGGTGACGAACCTTGAATGTAACCACAACACTTATCCTTTCGGCAATGCCACCTTTGGAGACACTTAGTTTTTGGTGACAAAGGCTCTTTCGACCATCACCAATGAGCATATGGTGACATTTTTTGCCCCTCACCAATGTCCTTTTTTCTTGTAGTGTATGTATATTTTTCTTGTTGATACTTTTCTATCATGACTAGTACATGAGGCTAGGTGAGTTGTTGTATTGGATATGTTCAAGCTGAAAGTATTACGATACAATCTATGAAGTAGACCAAGTGAAAGCGGAGAAAAAAATTGAAATTTCCACATAATGTTGCATTGATGTGTGTATTACATGAATTATCATTAGGGGAATTTTGAGGTATAAAATGGGACTCCTACTCAAAATTTACAACCAAAATAAAATTTATGAGAACCAATAGGATTCAAGATGATGATGTCAACCATGGGGGAAGATTGACCATTTTTGGAGTAAAAAAGTAAAAATATTTAAAAATAATAAAATAATAAAACTATTTTTTCAACTCGTATTTTCAACTTATCTCCTTAACGGTTTACTCAAATTTCGAGTGGGAGCACTCTTTGGATGCAAAATTTAATTCCTCATCCAAGGAGTACCCATATTGCACAATTTTGATGGACCCTGCTACATGAAAAATGAAAAATACATAAAAAAAATGTGATTGCAATCACGTTTTCCATGCATTTCTCATTTTTCGTGTAGCAGGGTTCATCAAAAGTATGAAACATGTGTACTATTTGTATGGAGAATTGAATTTTTTATCCAACGTGTATTCCTGCTTGAAATTTGAGTAAAACCTTAGGGAGATAAGTTCAAAATACGAGTTGAAAAAGTAGTTTTTTATTTTTTCCCTCTAAACTTTGATGATGTAATAAAATCTTGTTTTATTATTTCCACTATTATTTTATAATTTCCTTAGGAGGCCCATTTTATACCTCAAAATTCCCCTAATGAGACAGAAATTTTGTGACAACACTTTTGGTTTCCATTCATGTAAAAATTATTATGTACAATTGTCATTAAAAGTAATTATGGAAAAACATTAAAAATTATTGGGATGAGGTTGGACACGGATTCAGTATTGTGAGGAAAAGTTACTTGGGAAAAGATGAAACTCATAACTATGCATTTATTTGCCACTAATATTCCTATTGACTTAATATCAAGGTGGCACATGAATTTAAAAATGGAGCATGGGCTCATAAGCAAGGACAAGGTCATCCTTCTCTTGTGGGGTGTGTTCCCATGGTCAACATGCTATAGGAAAGGGGAAAACACACAGTAGAGAAAGGGGATAAAAATATGAATATGAAAAAAAATCTAATGAGTAGAAATGTGAACACATATGCATATGAGGAAAGACATATGTACATGAGGTATGAGAGTAATTTTTTAGAAGGAGAGCATATGATCAGTAAATTTGACAATACCTAGAAGACAAGTAAGCACATGCACACAGGGGAAATTCACTTCGCTGAAAAATAAGTAGCTGGAAAGGTTTGCTATAACAAGAAGGAAAAAACTTAGGAGAGATCAAGAAAAATATTAGGTGTTGGTTCAAGGGCATGGAAGTGTGTTTGATAGAAAGAAAAAGAAAAGAAACAAGTGGTTGTTTAGTAAGAGGAACCATAATGGGTTCATAAATATCTTGTTAGGTTTGCAAGTGGAACCACTATGTGATCTTTCGATTCTTGTGTCATTTTATTGACTAGTTGGCATACATTTCCCTTCAGCAATTCACTCCTAAGGATATAATTATGCCTTGCAAGTGGTCATTTGCAAGCACTATTGCAATGTAGTTAGCCTATGATTGGGTGGATATTTGAAGTACTTACCTTAGTTGTTAGTCATTCCTACATTAATAAGGAAAATATTTATTCCTATACATATGGTGCCATGGATGACTAATGAAAAATCCTGAAATATCTAGGTAAGAGTGTCTGAAAAATTATATGTCCATGGTTGTCCAACTAACTTATGTATCTATGGTGAATATAAGCTACATAGGATATATGGTTGTGACCTCTCAATCTGTTGAAATTTGCCTAATATGTCTATTATGGATGGTTTGAAACACATCTGAAAACTAACTTGTTACTTCATACGTATCAACACCTTATACATTATTATGTTGGGTGGTTAAATGTTATAGCCATGTTTGTGGGACATCTCTTTGACAGATCGAATTATGTGCTATGTGAATTGATTAGTGCCACCTCTTCATGATTTTTAATATTTTTGTTGTTAATACTAAGTGTTTCTTTAAATATTCACTCATGATCATGATAAATCTATTTACCTATGTGTAGTTGTTATCTTAATGGTTTACAATGTTATTACATGTATATTCGTAGTTTTTATATGCCTCAACTAACTAGTTATGGTATGTGTTTTTTGTAATGTTCCATGTTGTGAATATCATGGTTCACTACCTTGGTGAAGGATGGAAACTCTCTTTGAGAGGAGGAGGTAGTAAATTGCATGGATACGTGAGGTTCCTCGATTGGTATGATATAGTATGTGGTTTCATTTACTTGATATATTCACCAAGAACAAAATTATTTTTATTTCCATGTATGGATAATTGATACATTTAACTAGACTATTATGGTGTGTGGAATCTTGTGGATTGGATGTTGCGATAATCAAGGATTTTGGTTGTAAAAATGATAATTAATATGTATGTTAAAACATTGTATGTGGAATTATTTGTATTAGAATGGATTTCTGTTGTACATGAAAGGTTATTTACCTTTTTTGAATCATGTTCTAATAGAGAAATAATGCAAGGTACTTTGAGAATATTATCGCAATGTTATAATCAATTGATGGTGAAATCTTTTGTTTCTATAAGTAAAATTACAATGTTGTTAGAAATGGATTGACTTAGTAAGTAGCCTTATACTTTTGTGAAATAATTTTATATATGATTAGAAATGGGTTTAATAATGTTTTGTATGAGGATGTGTTTCTATGATTATTAAGGTTCTAGGAAAGGCTAGGTTTCTAGGAGAACCCTGGCGGAATCCTTGTAATTCTTGAGAAAATCTAAGTTAGAACAAGGAATAAATATTCCTTTTATCTGGATCCTTGAAGGTAGTAACGAAAGCGTTGTGTCTGGGCGAGATGTACTGGAGAGATTCAGATACATCCTAGTATCAAGATATTTATCAGGCATCATACACTGATCATCATGGAGGGGTCAAATTCAATGAAAGTATGGATATATGTTCCACTATGAGTTAATGAGGAAAGCCATCTTAGGAGGGGTCCAGCTCAAATTTAGGCTAAATCCTTAGTGGCCTAGATGGGAAGGATTAATATATATATATATATATATATGTGTGTGTGTGTGTGTGTGTGTGTGTGTGTGTATGTATGTGTGTGTGTGTGTGTGTGTATTAATCCTTCCCATATATATATATATATATATATATATATATATATATATATATATATATATATTGTCATAAATCAAAGAGCTGTTAGATGCACTGGGACCACCCATAATTCACAAAAGAACGAATGAAATCATGAAATTACTTAATCATGGGATAATCACAACTAAGTTGCTTAGTCTCAAAGTTTAGCATGCATATTAAGTGTTAATAATAGGTTTAGTGGCTCATCTTGCACTATGGCCATCATTGGGTAGTAGCTCTTTAGAGGTTGGTGCTACTAACAGTGAGTGTGAATATAGTCCTTCCCATCTCTTGGTGTTGAAATTACCATCTCGTCATGCCTAATTTTTATAGGGGCCTCCCTCACTCCTTAGCAGTATGAGGTGATGGCTTGATGACATTGAGGTGTGATGGGAAATTAAGTGTGGACACTATAGAACTTCATATAGGGAGGAATTGTCAATTTGCATGGACGATCAAGACCCAATAAGTCACTTTGATAAAGCTGAGGTGGTGCGCTGCACATTGTGGCAGGCATGGACATGTGTATTGTGACATGTAATTTTCGTTGATGTTGATCAATGATATGGATAATTTTTTGATGTGGAATATTTTAAGTGTGACATGTGGTAGGTTGGAATGGCCTTTTTTGGTGGCCATAGGGGAAATTTCACATGATACGTGGCACCCATAATAGATGATAGGTGGTAAAGCGACATCATCTAGACATAATTGTTATGTCAATAAAGTGGCAGAGTGTATTTGGGGTGGTTGTTAGGAGGCACAACAAAAATATTCCTGTCAACTAACATGACTAGCACCTTTCGTCTAGCTCCACAATCTGTCATGCACTTATTCGGTTTTAGTGGGATGGTGTTGGTGTGTTGATGTCGCAAATACCACATGTGATGTGGCAATGATATGTGTGCTACTTTGTAGGGCTTGTGGAGGTATTGATGATGTGATAAGGTAGTTTAAATGATTGAACATTAAATTTCCATAACTTATAATTTGGGCATCAAATCGAGATAAATTTATGTTATGAGAAAAATTTCGACATGACCAGTCCACCAGTGGTATCATAATGGGGTTCCAATTTTTTTTTAAATTGACGAAATTTACAGCACCATCTTTATAATGAGACCATGGATGTCGGTTTACCCAAATGCAACAACTTCCCTACAACTTGGAACACTCTTGGAACACTCTAAGGGGGTAGGGAAGGCATTACATAGTGGTATGAGAGCGTCCAGGTTCAACACTTGGGTTTGATGTGATCAAGAATAGATGAAGTAAAAAGTTAAGGTTCTAAATTTTTTAAAATATTTATTTTAACCTTGCTAGCTGGTATGGATAGAAATTTTTTGATATTCTCTTTTGAATTCTTAAAATATGTAATGAAGATAGAATTTGACTAGTAATTTTGTGTTGAATGCATGTTTTGATATCATAATTGTGAGGTAATATAATGGGAGATTTTGACATTGTCCTCCCACACATTTCCATTGCCATGAAAACAAGAACTTGGGTTGAGCTCCCTCTTAACAATTCGATCTAAGGAAATAATGTTGTAAACTAATATGTGGAGATTGATCTATACTAGGAGAATGTGGCAGAAGATATGACAAGCTGTTATATCAATGTAGTCGCTAAATATTTTTTTGATTGAAACCATGATGTTGTGATACTACATAATAAGATGCAAAACCATATCTTCAACTAGAAATTAGAGATCGGAGCAAATGTTATGAGATATGCCTCCTATCTTACCAAATAAAATTTTTATTAACTTTAAAATCTTTAACTTATAAATTAGAAGAATAAAGTATTTTTATTATAAGCTTAAAACTAAAATACCATTTCTACTAAAATACTTTTTTAATACTAAAATAAATTCTTAATACTTTTATAGTAAAAGATAATAAAATAATGTTCAAAAAAAAAATTTAGATTTCTTATTTTAAAAAGTTATATATATATATATATATATATTGATGATGATCATGATGATGGTTACCATTTTTTAAGACCAATGTGGTCTATCGGACTATAAGAAAGGAGAAATAATCTAAGTTTGATTCTTCAAAATATTGTTTCTATGGTCAAAGAGAAAGGAAATAAGTGCCCCAAGATTTCTATAGGTGGGTTGGATTAATAGGTCAAGAATATTGGAAGTGTGACATAAGGTAGGGAATTGAAAGCAAATGTGAGTAAGAGTCGAGCAGTCTAAAAGGAAGTGCTTTTCATCTTCCACATTGTTAGAATCGAAAATTTGACAGATTCTATCGTTCCAATGGGTCGTAGGAATAGACCACTTCTCGGTCTCACTCCGAAGCTCATGGGAATTAGTTATTATCTTAGTGATGTTCATTTTTTTCTTATTTTTGGACAACACAAAGATAGAATTCTGATTATTAAGGGTGGGGTTGATCACTTCAGGTTGTTCAATAAAAAAATTTATAAATATTTTAATATAAAAAATTTAGATTTCTTATTTCAAAAAGTTATATATATATATATATATATATATATGATTATTGATGATGGTGATGATGATGGTTACCATTTGTTAATAGCATTATTAATTATGATGATGATGAGCATCACCCGATGTAATGAGTGCTAAGTGGACTATTCAAAAATCATGAGAAATTAGTCAGTTACGACTACCTCTCATGAAAATGGTCATAGACAAATGACTAAATTAACGCAGTTGAATCCCAAAAATGATATCTAATATAATGCACTGTGGAAACCCCTCATACCAATGTGGTCTATTGGACCATAAGATAGGAGAAAGAATCTAAGTTTGATTCTTCGAAATATTGTTTCTATGGTCAAAGAGAAAGGAAATAAGCACCCCAATATTGCTATAGGTGGGTTGGATTAATAGGTCAAGAATATTGGAAGTGTGGCAGATGGTAGGGAATTGAGAGCGAATGTGACTAAGAGTTGAGCAGTCTAAAAGGAAGTGCTTTTCATGTTCCACACACTTAGAATTGAAAATCTAACAGATTCTATCATTCCAATGGGTCTTGGGAATAGACCATCGCTCGGTCTCATTCCGAAGCTCATGGGAATTACTTATTATCTTAGCGATGTTCATTTTTTTCTTATTTTTGGACAACACAGAGAGAGAATTCTGATTATCAAGGGTGGGGTTGATCACTTCCTTATACCATCTTAGCTTCCTTTTACCCTCCAACTCCTGATCCTCCCACAACTTGTCCTTAAACTTGGAGGTAACACTACAAGAAAAAAGCACATTGGTGAGGGTCATGCTTGTGACAGACCTTTAAGGTCTGTCACCAATGTCACATATGGTGATGGTCCTTAAAAAACCGTCACTGTAAGTGTATATAGTGATGGTCCTTTATGGTCCGTCACCAAAGACATTTTCAATGACACTTTTGGTGAGGGTCGTTAAAGGCCCATCACTAATTCTCTCTTTGGTGACACTTCTAGTGACGAAATTTTAATGACCCTCACCAATGCTCTTTTGTTACTTCTAGTGACGAAATTTTAATGACCCTCACCAATATTTCATTTTGAACAGTGCTCTATTTTGGAAGGATCCAGGAGGCGTTTTGCTAAATTGCCTGGTTGAAAAAGAAACTCAGAAGGTAATGCACGATTTCCATAAAGGTGACTGTGGTGGTCACCTGTTTTGGAAAACTATAGCGAACAAGGTAGTGAGAGCCGGGTATTATTGGCCCATATTATTTTCTGATTTATATAAAACAGTGATGAATTGTCATGAATGTCAAAATTTCCAAGGGAAGAAGAAATTTCTTCCACTTCCTTTGAAACTTGTTTCAGTGAACGCGCCCTTTTAGCAGTGGGGGCTCGATTTTATAGGAGAAATACATCCCGCGTCCTCAGCACAAAATCGATGGATATTAACTGGGACAGATTACTTTACGAAATGGATCGAGGCCATCCCTACCAAGCAAGCGACTGACACAGTAATTATTCAATTCCTGGAATCAAATATTTTATCCCGTTTTGGTTGCCCATGTAAAATTGTGACAGATAATGCAGCCGCGTTCAGATCAAAGAAAATGATTGATTTCTGTGATAAATAAAACATCATGTTGGGCCATTCAACGGCGTATTATCCACAAGGCAACGGCCTGGCAAAGTCATCCAACAAGTCACTGATGAATATAATTAAGAAAATGTTGGAGGCAAACAAAAGAAATTGGCACCGGAAGCTTATCAACGCACTGTGGGCAGACAGAGTTAGTAGTAAAAAATCAATAGGTATGTCACCTTTTGAGCTGGTTTATGGTACTAATGCTATATTTCCTACTTCTCTTACAGTTCCAGTTATGATATTATTACAAGAATTTGGCAGCGAAGATGATGACAACCAGCGAAGGATCAACCAGATGATCCACCTTCAACAAACAAGAGAAGAAGTGTCACAGAAAGCGAGCCAGTTGCAGGACAAGATTAAAAACATCTATGACAGGAAGACTAAAGTAGAAAAGTTTCATTTGGATGATGTAGTGTTGAAATGGGATGCAAGAAATGAAGACAAAGGGAAGCACGATAAATTTGACAACCTTTGGAAGGGACCATACATAATTACAGCATATAGGGGTCAGAATGGCTTCTTGCTTTCAGAAATGGATGGCCAGGATTGTCCTGGAGGAGTAGTAAATGGTAGGCTATTGAAGCACTACCACTGTTGAAGACATGGATCAGAATATATCTCATCATCATTGTATATACCATTTTATTTTTCTAAAAGAAAAGTTCAAAATGCACAGTCATTCAAGTTTGGGGCCCGAGGTGAAGGCTATAAAACTTGGATGATATTTGTATGGTTTGGTTTTATTTCAGTTTTCAGCCTTAGTCTAGAGTCAGGGTCAGTTTGCATTTGTGTCATTTTTCAACATTTTTGACTCCATGCCCAATGGATAAGGCTACTTGGTCTACAGTGTTCTTGGCACCTCTAAGGAGCTACCATCCCCATTGGAGCCAATGTTAGTGTCAGTCTAGTCATACTGCCATCAGTGATCAAAACTGTTGTTTTGTATTTGCATATTAGGTGTTTCATACCGAATAAATTTCACCATTCCACTAGGTCATGGATTCATTAATGGTAGTAATTCTTCATTATTTTTCCCTCATGTGAAACTTGCTTATTTTCCTCTCTATGGTCTTCAGTCATTATTCACTTTCATTCTTAAAATAATATCAGTAGGTCATAGGATGGGTCTCATTAGTTTCTAGGGTCTCACCATGGTCAAATTAATGAGTCAAATGTTAATAAATATCAGCAAGGTTATGAGGAAGCCAATAAGCTCAAATTCATAGCACCTGGAAGAATCAGAGAGAAATTTTATTCAGTTTGATGTAACTTTCGCCTCAAAACCATGTTTTGAGGTGAAAACATGATATTTCGCCTTTATTATTATTCATTCTTTATCATCATGTGTAATAAGTCACAATTCATAGGCTGTTATCTCCACAAAGTGATGTCCCTGCCTTCAAAGAAGTTTTCCGCAACATGTTCAGCACCAAATCATCCTCCAAGCAGATCCATCAGAAAGAGTGCAGAAAGAGCTTTCCAACGGTATACTACACTCTCAAAACTGACTTCTGGATTGAAATTTACGCTTAAGTGAAGTAAAAGCCCCCTATATCCTAATCCTTCCCCTTTTCCCATTTTTTCCCTTAAACTTTGATTAATTAAAGTTCTATATCCCTTTAAAAACCCCTTTTCCCCCTTTCCGATTATAAATTCACATTATAAATCATTTAATAAAATATGTGATTTAATTTCTAAACCACTTCCCCTCCATGCCATAGAACTTTATAATAAAAAGTTTGATATTATAAAGTATCACCGTATAAACCACTTCCCCTTTCCATCACCCGTAAAATTTATAATAAAGTTTATGTTATATATATAACCCCGCCGTTCCCAACCACTTCCCCACCACACTTTATAATAAATTCTTATATTATAAACCCCCCATCGCAATCGCAAACCTTTTCCAATCGTGTGTTTTATTTGAAGTGCCCCAATCACTCCAATCACAAATATCTCCGATGCGATTGATCGCATCGCAAGTCTTGTGCCCCTCCTCCGATCGCAACCTTTCCTCCAATCTCCCGATCGCACCCCCATTTCGATTACCCGATCGCAAGTCTTCCTCTTATTTCCCGATCACATCCCCTCCTTTGATCTCCTGATCGCATCCCCTCCTCCGATCCTCCAATCGCAACTTTCCCAGATTGCAGTCCCCTCCGATTTTCGATTGCGATTAACCCCTAGGCCCACCATACGGTACTTCCGCCCATGTATAATAAAGGGCCGTTTCCTTTGTTAAACCCAAATTTTGGTTTTAATTTATAATACAAAGGGTTCTTCCCATCGCATCGGAAATGTTGTTTCAAATAACATTCTGCCCCACTCCCGATCTCCGATGCGATTGATCGCTCGTCGCAATCGGCGATATCCTTCGTGCCCATACACTTTCTTCCGCTCCCGATCCCGATTCTGATTGCGATTGGCACCTTGGGCCCCACCACAGGTCCTTCTGCCTCTTCCCAATTAAATGGGTTTTTCCCTTTGTTAATGTGATAAATCGTTTATATTTAAAATATTTCAATCACATCGCAAAATATGTTATTATATGTCATATCCCCTCCGCCTGTCCATTCCGATTGCGATTACATTATTGTTTAATATATATATCTCTCTACTCCCTTTCCAATTCCGATTGTGATTTTCATATTATTTCCGCCCCATTTCCCTTCCCTTTTCCCATTTAAAAATAAATTTTCCCTTCAAAAAAGGCATAAATTCAATTTATTTTATTGCAACGGTATTTTATTAAGAAGTCAGAGAATAAAAAGATAATGGAAAGCAAAGCAACAGTCAAAGGGTCGAGAGCTTATTTAAGACAAATATTGTTACAGCAAGCAGCAAAATAGGAGATCTGTTCATCGGATTACCTATTTTCTTTCATACAGCCTAACAGCAAAATCTCCAAGTAGTCAAACGCAATGTTGTCTCTTATTTTTAGGGGCAGATTGTTGTGTTTCTTACTATGATTGTATTTCAGTTCTTCAGCTGTTAAAACAACTCCCTTTTCTTGTGGATCTATGTTCCCACATTTCAGACTATTTAATGTAATTGTAAATCATTTGTAAGCAGTCTGAAAGTCTGAGAATCTGTAACTTAGAAAGTAGGGAAATAGTGTGGAAGAACATCTTTGCGCTACATTGTATAGTTTGACAGGAATTAATAAGAGATGCAGCTCTTATTTATGGGATCCATGTGGTATGAGAGTTAGATTTTTTTTTTCTCCTTTGTTTCATATGTGAATTGTTATGTGTTCCATTCATACATAAACATTTCCTTTGAATGCTTTCAAGATAGAAAGGTAGAATCCATCTCTATATGCTCTGCCTTGGGAAATCATTCATGCTCTGTGTTTTTCTTCTGTTTGAAAAGGATTCATTTGCTGTGCCCTTTTCAGCTCCTCACCAGTCTTTCCATCCCATCCTCATTAAATTTTAATTGCTAATTTCCCTGCCTATCTTGCCCCATGAAATACCCTGTGTCCTAATTTAATTCCCGGTATCAACTGTCCCTTTATATCCCACACATCCCTGAAATTCATTCATTCATTTGTTTTTTATCCCTATCATTTTACCTAGCCTAATATCAGTCCATTTATTGTGTTCCATTGAATATTCTTTTACGGAGAGAGCCCTCTCCTGTTCTTGTAGGGCTAGCTACAAAGTTGAGCGTGGTTTAGTTGTTACCCTGATTTGCCTTTTGCAACCTGGGGTCCAATTCAGGTGCTAACAGAGCTTATTGAGCTCCCTATAATCCAGACACATGTGCCATGATCCATCCTTCTTGTGCACCAATACTACTGGAGTAGAGAAAGAACTTTGACTAGGTTGAATTATACCAACCTCTAACATTTTTGCAATCATATGTTCAATTTCACTCTTTTGGACATAAGGATATCTGTAAGGCCGGATGTTTGGAGGAAAACTTCCTGGAATCAAATGAATAGCATGATCATGATCATGATCCTTTGGTATTATCAAACACCTTGGAATGATTGTCCAAGACTTTTTGGAGATCTGGATAAATAGATGTTTTTGATGTTGGAACTTCTATTGAGCATAATTGTGCAATTACACCTCGTTGTTCTTTCTTCAGAAGCTTTGTCATGACATTAGAGATTATTATCTTTCTTGGCTTCCCTGTGATACCCCGTAATTCGATTTCCTTTCCTTCCAAAAATAAATTCAAGAAAAGTTGTTGAAAATTGAAAGCTACCGTCCCCAAAGATTGTAACCATTGTACTCCTAGTACAACATCAGCACCTCCCATTGGGATGGAAAGCATTCAGACATTGGCACATATTTGCTCAGATGGCACACGTTATGGCATTTTAGAAAATTTACTAGTTCACTCCATTTACTGTATCACTTAGAAGTCGATCTGGGTATAGAAACATTCAATTCCTTGGCTGCAACACAATGAATAAAGTCATGTTTTCTAGAATCAATAAACACTATTACCTTTTTCTTCTTGATATGTCACCTATCTTGAAGTTGAAAAGTCAATTCACTGCCAATGCATTACACGATATGGTCAGACTCATTTCTTCTTCTTTTAGGGTTGGTTCCTGGTGTATATCCTCTTCTTTTGAAGTTTCTTGTTCAATTTCTTCCTCCTCTTCACAATCTATGTAAAATAATTTCTTCTCAGCACACTTATGACCTTTAGTGTATTTTCTATCACAACTGTAGCAAAGCCCTTTTGCTCTTTTTTCTTCCAATTGTTGTGGTGTCAACCTTGTAGGTTGTGGAAATCTAGGAGTAGCAACTATTCCATCTTTATAGAAGTGAGTGGTAGGCTTCCTTGTCGCCATAATTTTACATTCAATTTTTCTTGCCAACCTAAATTCCTTCTCTAATGAATCAGGTTCCAAAACCTTGTTTCATGTTGAATCTACATCTTTAAAGTCCCTATGAAAAATCAATCATGTTCTCAGAATATCCAGTTACCATATATTCAATTTTTTGGAAGTCCTCAATGTGCTCCAAAACTTCCCTTAATTACCACTGTTTTGAGGATATCAATTGGCTAAAGAAGGTGTTTCTCTTTGTATCCTCATAATGAGCTATCATTTGCTTCGTAAAAATTTACATGATAATTTTTTTATGGGTTCAAAGCCATCGATACCATACAAATGTATTTTTTTCTAAATGTAAAGTTGCAATACATATCTTTTGTGTGTTTTGCACATTATTGAGATCAAAATATTGCTCCATCTGTAGTATCCATGTTACGGGATCCTTACCATCAAACTTCCTCATATCCATCTTTGGAAGTTCTTTAATCCAAAATTAGAGTTTATGAAATCATGATTAACATTATTTTTTTTCTCATCATGAGTTTCCTCTACTATATTTTTGCCATTAGGAATCATTTCTTGTATCAACTTTGACAAACCTTCCTTCAAACCTTCCATTTTTTCTTCCATACCATCCATTTTTTCTTCCATACCATTCTTCAAACCATCCATCATAGCTTCCATGCCTTTCTTCATACCATCCATCTTAGCTTCCATGCTTTTCTTCAAAACATCCATTTCATTTTTTGTTGCTCCTTGCAAGAGCAAATTTTAGTGCACTTGCTCTTGTAATTTTGATAGATCATGTTGCAATTCTTCATCTTCATGAATCATACTAGAGTACTCTGAGAGCTTAATGGGTGTTGAATTATTTTTAGGAGTTATTTTAGAACCCAATACTAATATATATGCTCAATAGGCCTTTGGAATCACTTAAAACTAATTTTTCAAACAAGACTTATACAATTTGAAAAAAAATACAGGCCTTTTTCTTGATTTTGAGGAGCTCGATATTGAAACTGAATTATCTATGTGATTTATGATCTTCAATATCTGAAATTTTTCCCTGAATTATCTCTTTGAATATTCTTTTTAATGCCACAGGTCGGACCTGAATTGGATTCTTGAAGACAAATTTATGCCCAATCTCCTACGATGACCTAATTATGGACTGGTTCAGTAGAGAGAACTTGTACGACTTGCCGCATGCCATTGTTTCCTCCTTCAGCTCTGAAATTGATATAAATAAAAATATAGTCCGTTTAATTGTGGCCATATTTTACAGAATCCCAATCCGATGCTCAGAGAGAGAGTTATGATGTTTTTCCCATGGTCACCTCTTTGAGATGAAATTTGGGAGCCTGAACCAATCCTAACTTCCACAGATCATATATCCAAAAATATTGTGAACCAAGATATGAAATGCTTACAAGAGTTTCCTCAGGCTTTCAGCTTCGCTTTGTGAAAATATCAGCTTCTGAAGCCTCATAGAAAAAAATTTATTGCGAAAATTCCGTGATGACCTGTTTAGGTTAAATTCAAGAGCCTGCAAAAAGCTGTAACTTCCACCGATCATATATAAGAAAAAATTGCGAACCAAGCTCTCAAATTTTGCAACGATGTTCCTCGGTATTTTGTCTTCGTACTATAAAAAAAAATTAATTTCTGAAACTTCATAGAAAAAAAGTTATAGCAAAAATTCCACGATGACCTGTTTGGAGCAGTGAAACCCTGGAATCCAAAGCTTTGACACCAAATGTTATGAAACCAGCTCCAAAAATAGAATAAAAGAGAGATCAAAACCCTAAAAATAGCCACTTCGAGGGGGAAACCTTCAATACATTACATAAATGAACAATTCTTGGATGATACAAATGTCAAAACCTCATCTCTATATGTAGGAGTCCATGGGGCCACAATGTAATCCTAGTGGGGCCACAATGTAATCCTAGCCGACCTAACAATAATAATGTAAGGGCACAATAATAACAATATGGGGGTTACAGGGGTACAACAATAACAATAAGGGGGTTACACTAACAACAATAAGGGGCTATACTAGTGATATAAAGACTTAACAAAAAGATCAAGTTTATGCAACTAGATCTCAACTTCAGCAAGAAGAATTACAACAATGGAGTCATCATTCTGAACCTTTTTCTATTCAGAACATTGAGACAGACTCCCATAAGTAGAAAGTCAATAATGTTGCAATTGATTCATATCTAGTGCCTAATGAAGCAGCAAAGTTACATGCAGATGCAGAAGTTCATTCTGCATTTCCCAAGCCCGTCATCGGACCTTGGGAAGAGCTTGTCCATAACAAGCACATACTAGTCTTGGATATGAAAAGGAGTTGTCCTTTCATATTCCAAACTATTCCAAGGCCATAAAATTTTAGAGTGCCAGATTTATTCATGATAGTTCACCTTCAGGTGTTCTAAATTCTACTCCTCTACCACAACAACAACAGATTGTAAAATCCAAACAATGTGATCGAGTTGGCCATATGAAATATCATTGTTTCGATCTTCACCCATGCCAGCACTGTAGTTGGCACACTCATTCTTCACAAATATGCTTCAGAAAAAAGCATCCTGAAAGAACAAAGATTCATCTTGGATGGATTGCTTCTTGGAAATGGGAATCAACATGTAAGAAGATGTTTAGGTCATATGTCAGAACTTGTTCTAGAATATTGAACAATCTTGCAGTTGAGTTTTCGCCATCATCTCACCTTGTACTTAACCGGGGGTGAAATGGTGGTCATCTACAAGCTTCGAAGCCACATCAAACGATCCTGAGCCACAACCTGTCATTCCAGATTCAGATTTGTAGCCAGAAACACAGCAGTTCAAGTGAGCTTGAGCCACAACATGTCATTCCAGATTCAGAGTTGTAGCCAGAGACACAACAGTTCAAGTGAGCCTGAGCCACAACCTGTCATTCCATATTCATATTTGTAGCCAGAGACAAAACAATTCAAGCGAGCCTGAGCCACAACATGTCATTCCAGATTTAAAGTTGTAGCCAAAGACACAATAGTTCAAGCGAGCCTGAGCCAAAACCAACCTGTCATTCCAAATTCAGAGTTGTAGCCAGAGACATAGATACCCATGAGCATGCCTTTGGTTGGTGGTCACCCTTAAACCATCTATGCGAGGTTGATATTCTTCCTCTTCAAAGAATTTGGGACACTTCCTCTAGCAGAAGACTTCAGCTTCTTGCCAATTATGGGAGAGTTTAGAGAAATGCATTAAGCATTCTAGTGTTGGTGGTCATCCTTAAACACAACAATGTAATATAAATACACATCTATGGTTAATAAAATGATGACTCACGCTTATCTTATCTCCTTGTGTGTGTTTACCATGCATTGTTTAACAATGAGAATGGGTATTTGGCACGGCTAGAAGTTTTAGCTAAATTATTTGGCATGGCTAGAAGTTTTGCCTAAATTTATAGGAAACATAGTGTTGGAAGCAGCAATAATATAATATATTAAAAATAAAAAATAAAATAATTTATTTATTTCCATCCAAATCTTGCCAATCAGGATTGGCCAAGCGCATCATCTTCATTTGGATAGAAGGGATTTCCATAAACGGGTTGTTTCTCTTAGTTACAGACCCATATCCAGATCTAGACCCAATGACATACCCTTCCCTTCACACAATTCCATCAGTTTAAGTAGCACCTAAGCTGGCAACATTAAATACACCTAATTTTGCACTTATTCATTGTAGTGAAGCTCCCAAAACGTAAAAGATTTGTTGCAGTGAAGCTCTCGAAAAGCTCTAAAGTACCCATTGAATCTCCCAACAGTTTCGGAATGTTTCCTACAGGCTCCCAAGCTCCTAGGAGGAGGGGAGCTTGGTGTACATGCTCTCCAATGCTTGGGAGCAGTACCCGTGTAACTATGAAAAAATCCAATTAGTAGACTGTCATTGTTACACTATATATCACTATTTTATAATGCTACAAACAAACCAGTTACAACATGTCTCTAGCTTTTCATCCACTTAATTTGGGAAATAAATTGTTCACCAAACCATTTGAACTAAGATCTTTAACCAAAAAAAGAAACACTAGTTATCATAATCTTATTAGTTATTTGAAAAGTTATAAAATTACATTATGTTTTTTCAAAAACATTTTACTAGTTGTCTTAATTTGTCTTAATTGAAGACATTCCAAATATTGAAAAATAAATAAATAAATCTAGATATAAAAATATTTTATCAATTTTAATACATCCAAAAAAACCATTTATTCACTCAAATAAAAGATACCGTTTCCATCGTGGAGATATGACTTTACTATTTAAGAATATAAGCATTGTGATTGGCTAAAGAGTGAGCTTTGATTAGAGATAAGAAAGACCTTAGATAGGAACATCGCTCCTCTCAATATTACTTCATAAAGAAGAGGGTGATAAGATTATGAAATGTTCCCATTCTTATTTTTCGTTATCATCTTAGAATTAGAAAGTTCCAAATTTAAATTAATCATCAAGTTCATGCCCTCCACTTGATTCCTATCCCACGGGAACATATTTGACCCCTGTGATAAGGCTCAAAGAGTAGGCTCCCCACACTCGTGTTAAATCTAATATACTATTAATGTTATAATGGGAACCCCTAGGTTTTATCTTGGGCCTTGCCCAAATTAATTTAATGAATTACTGATTCACCTGAACAAAAAAAAAACAAAACAAAAATATCGCCATCCATATTTCTATGCACACACATGCTAAGAGAAAAATTGTTGAAAACAATTTAGAAGTAGGCCTACTAATAAATATAATAAAATAATATTACTCTTTTTGTAAGCTTGTGTTTAAGTTAATTTTTGCATTACATAACTACAGTTAAGTTAAATTGAAATTTGTGTAGAAGTAAATCATCGTCTTTAAATAAGTACCTTTGTATTTTTTTCTTAAATAATTGAAAGCATAAAAAAATATTAAGAAAAGTTCACAATTTGTTAATTACAAAATATATTACCAATTAGAATGCAAATTACTTAATATTTGATTTATATTAGACAACATATTATTTTTCATCCATCTCGATGCTTTTAGAGTGGAAAATTTGGAGGAATAATCTTAGAAGGTTATTTTTATAAGTAGGTATAGTTGGAAAAATTCAAGTGGAAAACTTTAGGAGTTGATGCCTTTCCAATGGCACAAGAACCACCTCAATCAGAGCTCATGAGAAATTTTTTCCAACTAGAAGTTGACCTATCGAAATTGACAACCATAATTCGATAGGATGCGATGTCAACCCTTATTACTCATGGAAAAGAGCTAGCCACATGGGAGAATATGGCTCTAGAAGGGTTGAGTTGTAACTCATATTGAGGGTTGAATGGATCAAATTTAACCCATATTTGGCTATTAGACTATTTTATAGCCACACCAATCAGAGGAAAATGGGTTCCATTCTATTTGGTGCATTTTTTTCTAGAGATGAGTAGACTAGTTGAGAGTGGATAGAGGGAGAAAAAAAACATAGATATTTTTTGTTCCATACAAGCACATAAGACACAGGTCTCACTACTTTGTATTTGTATCCATTTCCATTTGGGGAAAGAGAGTGCAAGGTAGCATCACATTTTTTAGGTCCCTATATTACTAGTTTAGTCCCTTATTGTTATTAGTGTAGCCCCCTTTTGTCATTGTGTACCCTTGTAACCCCAATATTGTTATTATTACGCCCTTACATTATTATTGTTAGGTCGGTTAGGATTATATTGTGGCCCCATGGACTCCTATATATAGAAGGAGGTTTTGGTCATTTGTATCATCCAAGAATTGTTCATTTATGTAATGTATTGGAGGTTTCCCCCTTGAAGTGGCTGATTTATAAGGCGTTGATCTCTCTTTTCTTCTATTTTGGAGCTGGTTTCACAACATTTGGTATCAGAGCTTTGGATTCTAAGGTTTCTCTACTCCAAACAGGTCATCGTGGAATTTTCACTATAACCTTTTTTCTATGAAGGTTCACAAGCTGCAAGTTTTAGAGCGCGAAGCCAAAATCCTGAGTAACAGCGTCAAAAAATTTCAGAGCTTGGTTTGCAATAGTTTCAGAGATATGATTTGTGGAATTTTGTAATATTCCCATTTTAGCACATAGCTAAATGGAATATTAAAATTTTGTCTTTATCACCTAGCAGCTTAATAAATGGGTAAGGGAACCCATTATTAATGAAGACATGAATAAAATCCCTCCTAATGTGAAAGGGATCATTAGAGTAGCTTCATTTTTCACCCTCAAGTGTGAAAAGGGGAAAATGCATGAAGACAAAGCCAGGTTTGACCAAGTCAACAACGTTGCCATAGGAGGAGTGGCCCACTTTGGAAGACAGCGCAGTGTGAATGAGGAAGAGGATATTTGGTGGAGGAAACCCTAATGAGTGGGGCCCATGGAGAGAAAGCTTTCACTTGTTTAAAAGGAGGGTGAGGTAGCCATTGTTATTCATGCTTGGGATTATAGATTTCATTGTCTATTCATACATTGTGCATTATTTTGTTGTTTAGCAGAATTGCAAGGGGAATTCCTGTTTATGATTTCTTCACCTTCTTGAGAGCCCTCTTGAGGGGTTGTTATTCATTCTCCACATATCTTGGCTCAAGGCAAAAGCTACTCCTTTCAGTTACTACGTTATTTCTGCTCAAGTATAACACAGTGTTGCTGGGTGTTGCAGTGGAGGACTCCACACACCATTTCCTTGGCTCATATTTTAGAGGAGGGAGCTTCTATTCTTCTGGGAGGTTAGTGAGGGAGTTTCTGGAGCTTATAACAGATCATTGGCATCAGGCCAAGCACTTCCCTTCACCAACAACGCAGTCCCTTCTCTAGACTGCGTTATTTCTTAGTGCAATTGCAGTGGGGAATTGCTCCACTATTTTGGAGGGTGAGATCTTTAGGGATTGGATCAGCCTTTCACCTAAGAGATCCTTTGGATGAGATTTAGCCATTATTTGCAGCATCAGCAACTATCTCCATCCATTTCTATTTTTTGAGTTGTAGCTGCTGCCCAACAACTCCGACATTTCTGCAGATTTTCCATTTTGTACTTATTTCAGCCAATCCTTTCAAGGATTGTGTATTGTATGTTTCTATGGGTTGAGATCTTTCTCCCCCTTATTTGTTTGAGCTATACATTTTCCTATCCAGGTATTGACATCTATTTGTAGCACTTCTCCTTCATAGATTGCGCAGTCATAGCTTGGCTTATCATATGTAGAAGTGCATTTCATGACTATTGTACTTGTGTCTTTGATGAGGGATTTGCCTAAGCTTGAGTGATCATTTCCTCAAGATCTAGTACACTTCTTGCTACCATATTATTAATAAGATGGCTATGAGATCTTACTGCATTTTCTGAAGTTGATGTTATTCACTACTATTTCCAGTCATTTTGATGTATTGTTGGATCTCCACATTGGTAATATCTTGAGGTATTTCTAACAGTGTAGTTGTTCCTAATTTGGAATATTATAGTGGTATCAGAGCATGATCTCTGGCTCAGCCTGTGAGTCTCAGCCAAAGAAGATCAATATGATGAAGAAGATGAGTTTACTCTCATCTATTTTCAGATCCAGAGGAGACCTCTCCAAGGAGGTCAAGAAGATTGAAGAAAGAGAAGAGGAGCGACCATGCACTTCCTACTCTCACAAAGAAGAAGACCAGAAGCATGAAGAAAACTTGGAATTCAAAATTATAAGTGACTACCTTGCTGAATATCAAGCTAAACCTAGAGCCTTCCAAGAGACTTTAGCTTTACTACAATTTATTCAGCAGAAAGAAGAAAGAAGACCCCACAGCCACGGGATGATGAGAGGCAATAGATTTCTATTGTCCACATTTGATGGATCACTCACATGTGCAGCAGAGGTTTGGGTGAAGAAACTAGAGGCTTTCTTCCTACTACATCCTGTAGTAAACAGAGAGGCTGTAGAAATTACAGTGCTGCACCTTGAAGGTGAAGCAAAGAATTGGTGGATCAACCATCTAAGCCATACAAGGGTTTCTACTCTTATTGAGTTTTCTTATAGATTTATCAGGAGGTTTGGAAAAATGAGGGAGGAGCCCTCACCACCAGTTGATGAGGCATGTACCAGTGCTGTTGAGTCCATGGAGGAGCAGCCTTCATCTTCAACAGTTTGGGAGGCCAACACTTATAAGGAGGAAACTCTTGCAACCCTGCAAGGAGCTTCCAAATTTCACCAATGTATGATTAAAAATCCATCTCTTGTCATTTCAGCAAACACTTTGGATGGGTCTACATCATTGCATGCAGTTGACCTAGAGCAGTAGAATAGCACTACGCTGTGCAAAAGCAGTGATGGAGAAAAGAGGAGCCAGTCCTCATGTGAGCACTCAAAGGATAGCTTCATTCAAGAAGCCATGGAGGAAGCAGTGAGAAAGAGTAGACATCTGGAGATAAGAAACTCTTTCTCCTCTCTAGATGACACTCTCTCAATGAGCATGCCACAACTCAAAGAGAGACTTCTACTGGTAGCAGATACAAGACCTCTTTGGTTTTGGAGGAACATGCATGAGGAGGAGATCTCAAGGAGAGATTTCAATGGAGGTCACTCCCACACATCATGGAGTGCAACATTCTTCAACAGATTGAGGAGGTTCTTCCCTTCTCCCAGGAGTAGATAGAAGATGGAGGACATCTTCGGATGGATAACATCTCTCATGACTGTGTTGGACATTTGTTGAGCCCTGCACATCATGACGGGAGGTTTTTTCCTACCACCTATTTGGATCCTCATAGGGTCAAATTGATCCTTGGGAAAATTTCATTTCAAGATCCCATGAAATGCAGGAGTTTGATTTGGGATGATGGTAGCCCTCATGGGAGGAGTACCAAGATGAAGGATGGAAGGAGACATCCACAATTGTTTGAGTGGATGATGAGCAAGGAGCTGGTGAGGTACTTGCAGATTTATGATACCGGGTAGCAGGAGGCTTGGCTGCGCTGGTTACTCTTGAAGGAGTTTGGCCATCACTTGGCATACACTCTTTCCAAGGGTATGAGGATGGAGAAGATGTGGCAGGATGCTGGCATCATGGAGAAATAAGGAGTATGGGTGCATAGTGATGATGCAACACTCATGTCATTTACTATGTCTTCATCACATATCTTGGATGATGAAAGCATGAGGGAGCAACAAAAACATTTGTTGCTGGGGTCATTCTTTGGAGAGCAAGAGAATATTTGCTCTCATTTCTTGTATGATGTTGCAGGATTAAGAGATGGCACTATCATTGTGAAAAGGGGATACTTCTTGACCTTTTATGATCAGGAATTACTTCCACCTTGGGAGGGATTCCATATTTGCAGCAACATTATTGGAGGGTTGCCTATCTTTGTTGAGGAAGCTGAGGGCAACAGTGTTGTGCCATCTATAGATTATCTAGTGCCTCATGCGGAGGAAGGAGGAGGTCTTGCTCCAAGTAGAGGTATGCTTACATCTTTGCAAGGAAGTCCCCAGGATCTCATATATGGAGATCAAGGCACAACTCATGTTTTACATGTGCCATTATTAAGGAGGTGTGGAGCCATGGAGACACAAGGAGGAGATAGGGAGGATGACCATCATGATGTGATGAGGAGCACACATCCCTGTCTATTTTATGAGGTTGATGCACCTAAGAAGGTGATTGGATTGCGCAGTGGAAGCATGGACAGATTTGTTCATTCATATATTCAGTCATCACCTATTGAGGATGTCTCATTGCATGGAGATATTTTGCCAGGGAGACCACTGGACCAGTAGAGGAGGATGGATGCTTCACATGTTGAGGCACCATTCATTGATTTCAGAGGAGTGGAGTGCTCCCAGGATCATCTTGCTTGCATTATATTGACAGATCAACATATGAGGAGATGCATATATCATGTGTAGATGGAGGAGATACATAACTCTTTGGAGGAGTTAACACAACCACCTCTTTTCTCTTTTAGGATGAGAGGAGACTCATTTTGGAGCCACTCCATTTGCATACACAAAAATTATGATAAGGGTATTGTTTATTCGCATGATGATTTTTATATTCATCACTTAACCATATATGTACTGGATGTTACTCCAAGGAGGAGCATTCTTCTTTCTATACCCCATGGTCTACTTGAGGCCATGAGGACTATTGGTGACCACTCCCTAGGAGGAATTGGGGAGGAAATGTATTTGGGAGGATCTACTCACCTTGCACCTTACATCATTCACTTTCTCCATACATTTGAGGATAGTAGGACAACAAGAAAGTGGTTGAGAGGCCACACTTTTTGTCACACTTTTTTGCAGTTGGGGGTCAAACTGGATTAGTTACAAATGAGGGACCATTGTCCTTATCCCTTGCCACACATGACAGCAAGTGTGGTTCTCATTATGATTCATTATGTTGTTGTTGTATTTATGTTTGTTGAGAGCATGATTGGGGAATGACACATTGGTTGGATGTGTCCCTTGGGGGAGAGATCTCCCACATTATTTGCATTACAAGTTCTAATGGGGGCATGAGAGCACATGTGGCCACTACAACAAAAAATTTGTTTCCATTTGAGGTGATCCATATGATTGATTGTATACCATATGATGGTGACTTCCAACTCATCACATATGAGATGATTTGGGATATCATGTTTAATAACGCTGGAGAAGAGATCCTTGGAGGTCTAGTATTCATCTTGCCACTTGAGGGCAACATTATTGCAGCCCAAGATCAACATATACTCTACACTTATCCGAACTGGAGAGGAGGACAGCGCGGGGTAGGCTATTTTGTCTACCAAGATCATATTTTCAGCCCACCTATATTGCAGGAGCCAAAGGTGGAAGGTGATTTTCAAGAGTTGCCATGTTGGGAGGTAACTCACTTTGTATGGATGATTGCTTGGGGGATGGAGGATCCACATGGGGAAGATGTTCCTCAACATATTTCAGACTCCATGCCTTGGGTGGAGATTCTTTAGTTCTATCCTTGCAGTTGCTTGAGGATAAACAACATTTGAGAGGGGAGGACTGTAATATTCCCATTTTAGGACATAGCTAAATGGAATATTAAAATTTTGTCTTTATCACCTAACAGCTTAATAAATGGGAAAGGGAAACCATTATTAATGAAGAAATGAATAGAATCCATCCTAATGTGAAAGGGATCATCAGAGTAGCTTCATTTTGCACCCTCAAGTGTGAAAAGGGGAAAATGCATGAAGACAAGGTCAGGTTTGACCAAGTCAATAGCGCTGCCATAGGAGGAGTGGCCCACTTTGGAAGACAACACAGTGTGAATGAGGAAGAGGATATTTGGTGGAGGAAACCCTAATGAGTGGGGCCCATGGAGAGAGAGCTTTCACTTGTTTAAAAGGAGGGCAAGGCAGCCATTGTTATTCATGCTTGGGATTATTGATTTCATAGTCTATTCAGACATTGTGCATTCTTTTGTTGTTTAGCAATAATTGCCGGGGGAATTCCTGTCTAGGATTTCTTCACCTTCTTGAGAGGCCTCTTGAGGGGTTGTTATTCATTCTCCACATCTCTTGGCTCAAGTCCAAAGCTACTCCTTTCAATTACTGCGTTATTTATGCTCAAGTATAACGCAGTGTTGTTGGGTGTTGCAGTGGAGGACTCCACACACCATTTCCTTGGCTCATATTTCAGAGGAGGGAGCTTCTATTCCTATGGGAAGTTAGTGAGGGAGTTTCTGGAGCTTATTGCAGATCATTGGCATCAGGCCAAGCACTTCCCTTCACCAAAAACACAGTCCTTTCTCTAGACCGCATTATTTATGAGTGCCATTGCAGTGGGGACTTGCTCCACTATTTTGGAGGGTGAGATCTTCAGGGATTGGATCAGCCTTTCACCTGAGAGATCCCTTGGATGAGATTCAGCCATCATTTGTAGCATCAATGGCTATCTCCATCCATTTCTATTTTCTGAGTTGCAGCTGCTGCCCAGCAACTTCGGTATTTCTGCAGATTTTCCATTTTGTACTTATTTCAGCCGATCCTTTCAAGGATTGTGTATTGTATGTTTCTAGGGGTTGATATCTTTCTCCCCCTTCTTTATTTGAGCTATACATTGTCCTATCCATGTATTGACATCTATTTGCAGCAGTTCTTCTTCATAGATTGCACAGTCATAGCTTGGCTTATCATATGTAGCAGTGCATTTCATGACTATTGTACTTGTGTCTTTGATGAGGGATTTTCCTAAGCTTGAGTGGTCATTTCCTCAAGATCTAGTACACTTCTTGCTACCATATTATTAATAACATGGCTGTGAGATCTTATTGCATTTTCTGAAGTTGATGTTATTCGCTACTATTTCCAGTCATGTTGATGTATTGCTAGATCTCCACATTGGTAATATCTTGAGATATTCCCAATAGTGTAGTTGTTCCTAATTTGGAATATTACAAAGTTAGGGATTTTTTTAGGCTCCTGAATTTAACCTAAACAGGTCATCGCGAAATTTTATTTATAAAATTTTTTCTACGAGGTTTCGGAAGCTGAAATTTTCACAGATAGACGCTGAAATCCTGAGGAACATCGTGGAAAAAGTTTAGAGATTGATTCACATTATTTTGGGAGGTAGGATTTGTAGAAGTTAGGGCATTTTCAGGCTTCCAAATTTCATCTCAAAGAGGTGATCGTGGGAAAATCTTCATAACTCTCTCTCTGAGCATCATATTGGAATTGTGTAAAAAGTGGTCGTAAGTACATAGCCTATAGTTTCCTGTCTATCAATTTCAGAGCTGAAGGAGGAAACAGTGACAAGTGGCAAGTTGTACAAGTTAGCTCTACTGAACCAGTCCATAATTAGGTCATTGTGGGATATTGGACATAACTTTTCCTTGAAGAATCCAAATCAGGTCAGACCTATGGCATTCGAAAGAGGATTTAGAGGGCTACATCAGGGCCAAATTTCAGATATTGAAGTTCTGAAATTGTAGATCTAATTTAATTTCAATATCATACTCCTCAAAAGCAAGAAAAAAGTGTGTATTTTTTTTCCGAATTGCATAAGTCTTGTGTAAAAAATCAGTTTGAAGTGATTCCAAGGGCCTATTGAGCATATATTTCAGTGTTAGGTTCTAAAATACCTCCTAAAAAGAATTCAACACCAATTAAGCCTTCAGAAGGATCTACTATGACTCATGAAGATGAATAAATGCAACATGAGATATCAAAATTACAAGAGAAAGTGCACCTATCGCAAAGAGCAACAAAAAATGAAATGGAAGTTTTGAAGAAAGGCGTGGAAAATAAGATGGATGGTTTGAAGAAAGGCGTGGAAGCTAAGTTGAATGGTTTGGAAGTTAATATTGATGGCATGGAAGTTGGCATGGAAGCTAAGATGGATGACATTGAAGCTAAGATCGATGAAAAAATGGAAAACATGAAGAATGATACATCAAAGTTTTGGCAAAGTTGATACAAGAAATATTTCCTAATGGCGAAAAGATAGTAGAGAAAAATCATGATGAGAAAAAAATAAATGTTAATCATGATGTCATAAAATCTAATGTTGGATGGAAGAACTACCATATTCCAAAGATGGACATGAGGAAGTTTGATGGCAAGGATCCCGTCACATGGATACTAGAGATGGAGAAATATTTTGATCTCAATAATGTGCAAAACACACAAAAAGTACGCATTGCAACTTTAAATTTAGAACAAAATACATTTGTATGGTATCGATGGCTTTGCTCCCATAAAAAAATTGTCACTGGGTCAATTTTTACGTAGGAAATGATAGCACATTATGGGGATACAAAAAGCAACACTTTCTTTAGCCAATTGATAAATATCAAACAAAAGGGTTCAGTGGTGGAGCACATTGAGGACTTCCAAAAATTGAATATAAGGGTAACAAATATTCCAGAGGAACACAAGGTTGATGTCTTCATAGGGACTTTAAAGGATAACATCCAACATGAAGTTCGTGTTTGGGAACATGATTCATTGGAAAAGGCATTTTGGTGGGCAAGAAAAATCGAATGTAAAATTATGGCGACAAGGAAGCCTACCACTCACATATATAAAGATGGAAGTGTTGATACTCCTAGACTTCCACAACCTACAATATTGACACCAAAAAAATTGGAAGAAAAAAGAGTAAAAAGGCTTTGCTACAGTTGTGATAACAAATACACTAAAGGTCATAAGTGTGTTGAGAAGAAATTATTTTTCATAGATTGTGAAGAGGAAGAATAAAATGAACAAGAATCTTCAAAAGAAGAGGATATACACCAAAAAACAACCCTAGAAGAGGAAGAAATGAGTCTCACCATATCGTGTAATGCATTGGCAGGAATTACCACTCCTCAAACTCTCAAGATAGAAGGACATATCAAGAAGAAAAATGTAATAATGTTGATTGATTCGAGTAGTACCCATAATTTCATTCATTGTAAGGTAGCCAAGGAATTGAATTGTTTCCTATACCCAGCACCAGAATGTCAAGTGATGGTTGCAAATACAGGAACTATAAATTTCTCTGGAAAATGCCATAATATCAAGCTAATCATGGGGCAATATGTATTGAATAGTCCAATGCTTTCCATTCCAATGGGAGGTGCTAATGTTGTACTAGGAGTACAATGGTTACAATATTTGGGGACAATAGCTTTCAATTTTCAAGAAATTTTCTTGAATTTTTTTTCAGAAGGAAAGGAATTCGAATTACGAGGTATTGCAGGGAAGTCGAGAAAGATAATAAGCTCTAATGTCATGAAAAATCTTCTGAAGAAAGAACAACGAGGCGTAATTGCACAATTATGCTCACTAGAAGTTCCAACATCAAAATCATCTATGATCTCCAAAAAGTCTTGGACAATCATGTCAAGGTGTTTGAAACTCCCAAAGGACTCCCACCTATTCGTGATCATGATCATGTTATTCATTTGATTTCAGAAAGTATTCCTCCAAACATCAGGCCTTATAGATATCCTTGTGTCCAAAAGAGCGAAATTGAATATATGATTGTAGAAATGTTAGAGGCTGGTATAATTCAACCTAGTCAAAGTTCTTTCTTTGCTCCAGTAGTATTGGTGCACAAGAAGGATGGATCATGGTGCATGTGTCTGGATTATAGGGAGATAAATAAGCTCACCATTAAAGATAAGTTTCCCATTCCTGTGATTGATGAATTATTGGATGAATTACATGGAGCAATGTATTTTACCAAGTTGGATCTTCATTGAGGATATCATCAAATTAGAATGAAGACTGAAGATATTCTGAAAACAACATTTCGAGCTCATGAGGGTCATTATGAATTTTTGGTCATGCCTTTTGGCCTTACCAATGCACCTTCTACATTTCAAGGGTTGATGAATTCCATTTTCAAACCCTTTCTTATAAAACTTGTGCTAGTATTTTTTGATGATATACTAATATACAACAGGTCTTGGAAGGATCATGTTCAACATGTTGAAAGGGTGCTCAAACAATTGCAGGAGAAACAATTATATGCAAAAACATCCAAATGTTTCTTTGGAGTACAAGAGGTGGAATATATCTCACGAGGGTGTTGAGGTAGTCCCTAACAAAATTAAAGCCATTGAGCAATGGAAAGTACCCACAACCATAAAGCAGTTGCAAGGATTTCTCCAGTTAACAGTGTTTTATCACAAGTTTGTTAAGAATTATGGGAGAATAGTAGCACCTCTAACAACAAAATTGAAGAAATATGCATTTTCATGGACTCTTGAAGCAACTAAGGCCTTTGAACATCTTAAAGAGGAAATGTGCCTAGCACCGGTCTTAACTACACCAGACTTCACAAAAACCTTTATTGTGGAATGTGATGCCTTGGGAAATGGAATTGGTGTTGTTTTAATGCAAGAAGGAAGACCCATTGCTGTTGAAAGTCGTTCAATCAAAGGAACATATTTACAGAAATCTATATATAAGGAAATGTTAGCAATATTACATGCACTAAAGAAATGGTGACCTTACCTAATGGGAAGACATTGATCATGATAGTCTTAAACACTTTTTGGAACAAAGACTATCTTCAGAAGAGCAGAAAAAATGGGTCACAAAGATGTTGCGTTATGAATTTGAAATAATCTACAAAAAAGGGAAGCTAAATGTTGTTGCAGATGCACTCTCATGAAAAATGAAGAGGTGGAAGCATTGCTTTGTGCCATTTCTATTATCCAACTAGATTGGATAACCGAAGCAAGGGATGAATGGAAGAAGGACGAAGAAGTGTGGATACTTGTTCAAAAGTTGTAGCAAGATCCTAGTACATCTGATACATTAAGTTGGAAAAATGATTCCTTATGGTACAAAGATCACTTGTATCTTGTAAGAATTCCCAACTAAAACAAAATTTTATTCTGGAATTGCACACTTCTCCTTTAGGAGGACACTCAGGATTTTTAAAAACTTACCACAGGGTGAAGAAAGATTTTTTTTGGGATGGCCTTAAATCTGATATTCAAAAGTTTGTGGCAGAATGTTTGGTTTTCCAACAAAACAAAGTTGAGACAATTAATACCCCAGGTCTTCTACAACCTTTATCCATTCCAAGTCAACGTTGGGAGGATATTTCAATGGATTTTATCATAGTTTTACCTAAGTTCGAACGAAAGAGTGTCATCATGGTGGTAGTTGATAGAATTACCAATTATGCACACTTTTGTGCATTATCTCATCCATTTAAAACAAGTATAGTGGCTACTACATTTATGGACACAATTAAAAATCTACATGGAAACCCAAAGATTATTGTGAACAACAAAGATCCCATTTTTACAGGAAATTTTTGGACGTAGTTATTTTCTTGTTTGGGTACTCAATTAGCTCATAGCTCATCTTATCATCCTAAATCCGATGGTCAAACTGAGATAGTGAATAAATTTTTGGAAGGATATCTTCGTTGTTTTGTATCTGATAAACAAACAAAATGGGTCAAGTGGTTACCTCTCGTTGAATGGTGGTATAACACTTCTTTCCATACTGCAGCAAAAATGACCCAATTTATGGCACTTTATGGATATCATCCACCGTCCATCACATCATCTTTAAGATAAAATTCTAAGGTTCAAGCAGTGGAAGATCACATAAAGCATCAACAAGAAGTTCTCCAACTCTTAAAGGATAACCTAAATTTGGCACAAAATCGAATGAAACAATAGGCAGATCAACATCACAGCGAGAGAAGTTTTAATGTAGGAGACTGGGTATTTTTACGGCTACAACCATACAAAAAAATGTCCCTCAAGCGAGCTAAGAAGGATAATAAATTATCACCAAAGTATTATGGTCCTTACAATGTGTTGCAAAAGATTGGTACTATGGCATACAAATTGGAGCTTCCTGCTTCTTCGCAAGTGCATCCAATTTTCCATGTTTCATGATTAAAGAAGGTTATAGGTGAAAATATTCCAGTTCAAACAATATTACCAGAACTTGATGAGGAAAGAAAAATCATATTGGAACCTGAAGCGGTCACGGAAACAAGAACTCGACAGCTACGAAATCGATCAATTTCAGAGTATCTCATCAAGTGGAAGAACTTACCAATGAAGATTTTACATGGGAGGATGAGAATTTTATACAGAAGAACCCAGAGCTACTCAAGCGTTGAGGACAACTCTTTTTTGAAGGAGAGGGGCATGTTATGTCCCTATATTACTAGTTTAGTCCCTTATTGTTATTAGTGTAGCCCCCTTATTATTATTGTTGTACCCCTGTAACCCCAATATTGTTATTATTGTGCCCTTACATTATTATTGTTAGGTCAGATAGGATTATATTGTGGCCCCATGGACTCCTATATATAGAAGGAGGTTTTGGTCATTTGTATCATCCAAGAATTGTTCATTTACGTAATGTATTGGAGGTTGCCAACTAGCTTATCTCCTTAAAGGTTTTCCAAGTTCATATCTTGTGCTATTATGGTTTTGCGAGTGATTTTTCTATTTATTCTCTATTTTCTAGATATTTATATTTTTCTTGCGTACAAATTAAGCAATAGCTTAATATTTTGATAAATTTAAGGAAAAATTAACCCAAAATATCAAACCACTTTGGTGTAACTTGTTGACATTGAGATATATAAAATTTTCTCCCGCTTGTAAGGAAATAGCCTTCACAAGCATTTTTTAACCAATTCCAGGAGGACCAAACAGAAAAAGATCTCTACATATCTTGTAAAATGCGTGGCTTATTACACTTGAAATAAGTTAAATACATGACCTTCTTTATTCCACCTTCTCCATATTTCTCTCTATTGCTGCAATTCGAGAATACTTTGAGCATCTAAAGAGACACTAAATGAACCCTTTCCTAGGCTTGAAATATATCAAACATTATTATGGGACAAAGTTTAGGTGTTTTAGAGGTTAGAGGTGGAGGTTATCCTTCAAATTTTGCATTCTCTCTCTCTTTAGTTTCTTGATCTAATGGTTCATGGATTTGCTAATATGCAATAGTCACGCATAGACTCTTCAAGCCACTTCCTAAGTAGGCATCAGTGGTAGTAGCCAATTCCTTTATATTAAACTGGTGTCAATAACCAAATTCAAGGTTCGCTAAGAATTTAGGATTTTCTTCCAAATTTGGGGTTTGAACCTTGATCACCTACTTAACCTCTTGACTATAATAAGTACTTTCTTGTGACTTGTTGAGCCATAAATGGCAACACCTATTCAACAAATATTTTCTCCTCCTAAGTAGTATTGTATAGAATTTTGTCATCTAAATAAAAATAAGAAATGGATCTATAAAAGGACTTAGTATATCATTCATTAATATCATGAATGTAGTTAGTGCATTACATAGGCCAAATGGCATAACCAATAGTTAATAAAAACCTTTTCCGATTTTAAACATGTTATTCTAGGTATCTTCCTCTCTAACCTGAACCTGCTTATACCTTAATTTTATCTCTAGGTATAGCAGAGACTTCCTTTTGTATCTCGCCACGACATAATATACTATAGGTATTGTTCTAGTTCAAGAAGACGATGCTCTTTGTGAGCATGTTATTTATTATCTAAGTTGAGGCTTGGTAGGTCCTGAATTGAAATATTCTCCCATTGAGAAGTTAGCTTTGACAGTCGTCCATGTTGTCTAGCAACTTAGGCATTAAATTATCATTCACAAAACTTATGTTTTGGCAGATGTTAATCTGTTTCAATTTTTTCTCAGTAGGCGAGTGATTGGGGGCAAATACAATCGATTCATTGTCATTCTACAAGAATTTGATCTCGAATTCCTATCTGCCAAATCCAAGAAATCGTTGGTATTTGCGGAGTTGATCTTTGAGTTTCCTTGTGGATATGAGATTATTTATGAGGAGTTGTTCCCTGATGAGCATATTTTCCTCATTTCTTCACAAATTCCTTGGTATGGAGATATTATTGTTTATCTCCAGACTTCAAAATTTCCGCTCACTTTTACGAAGGATGAGCGTAGAAAATTGCATCACTTGGAAAAAAATTATCTTATCATTGGTGACACTCTGTATAGTTGCGGGGTTGATTCAATCCTTAGACGTTGCTTAACTCTCGAAGAAGCTGAGGTGGTGTTGAATGCTTACCACAATGGAGCTTGTGGTGGTCATTTATTTAGGCTTGCTATAGCTCAAAATATTTGTGTGATAGATATTTTTGGCCCTTGATTTTCAAAGATTGTGTTGAGGCAGTCAAAAAATATCATCCTTATCAATTTTATACTTGGAAGATGCTTGTTCATCCAAATTTTCTCTTTCCTGTTATCACTGTCGGTCCGTTCACTAAGTGGGGAATTGATTTTACTACTTGTAACCCACCTTCGGCGAAGGCTCAGAAGTACATTATCATAGCAATATAATACTTCACAAAGTGGGCCGAGGTTATGCCTACTTTCTCAAACGATGGTGAAAAAACAGCCCTGGTTTCTGTTCAACCAAGTCATTTCTTTCTTCGGTATTCCCAAAGAGATTGTCACTGACCATGGCAGTTAGAACTCCAAGATGGCTGAACTGGATCTTAAATTAGGTTTCCGGTAGGAGAATTCGTCTCCATATTATTCTCAGGCCAATGTGCAGGTTGAAGCCGTGAATAAATCCTTGAAGGTTATCCTCCAAAGGACAATCAATAAAGCTAGGTCCAATTGGCATATCATGTTGTATCCTGCGCTTTGGGCATACTGGATGTCGGTTAATACTGCAACCAGGTTCACTCCTTTCCAATTGTGTTATGGTTTGGAATCAATATTTACTATTGAGTGTGAGGTTCCTTCCCTTAAGCTAGATGTTGAGCTTCTTCCAGACACTTCAAGTCTCAAAGAACACCTTTTTTAGCTAGAATTTATCGATGAGCAACTTCGAGATGCAGTTATGATTAATGAGGCCCATAAGAAAAGAGTGAAGTTTCAGTATGATAAGGCTGTAAAACCTAGGGTTTTCTTTGAAGGTGACCTCATTTTGGTCTACGATCAAGACAAGGATGCCTTGGGGGCAGGGAAATTTAAATCCATGTGGTATGACCCTTTCATTGTCAAAAGAGTCCTTAAGAAGGGAGCTTATGATTTGGTTGACTTTGACGAAAACGAGCTGGCAGAGCCCAGAAATGGGCTCTATCTTAAGAAGTATTATGCCTAGGCACCTGCCTAGCATTTCCTTTGGTTGTATATATTGTATTTTTGTGCATATATGTCTATCAATTCTGTTGTGATGTTGATATTTTTGATCTTCTTTGGCAGGTGTTTATGGATGATATGATTCATTTTGGATTTTCTGATGGTGCTAGTTGACATACCAAGAATCTTGCTTCCATGGATTGGGTAATCTACTATCTATCCGATGAGTTGTTAGTCTCAAGGGGCATATGTATTTTTCCTTCTTTGAATAATGGTGTAGAATATACTGCTATGATCAATCTACTTTCTGAGGCAATGTCTCTTAGTATTGGTTCATTAGTAGTGTACTTGGAATCGCAACTAGTGGTTTCACAGTTGAATAACATCTATCGTGTCAAAGATCCATATTTATATTGTTTATTTTTTAGAGTGCGTTTGTGGCAGAGATCATTTAATTATGTTACATACATTCACATTCCACGATCAGAAAATGTGTTTGTTGATTCATTAGCTAATTAAGCAATCCATTGGCATATCAATCATTCATCACATTAAATATAAAAAATCATCAAAAATAATTGTACATATGAGACAGTCACATCATAAAATCATTTTATATATTGATCAGAGTCATTTATTAAAAAATATAAAAAAATTGGACAATTATTTCCTACAAAATTAGGAGTTATGCCGATCATGTCCATCATAAAAAAATATCAAAGTCATCTAGTCATCCTAAAAATTCTATGCATGTGGGCCCTGCCCTGGATAAGCATCATGGAAGAATACTATGGTAGTAGCCACACAGTGGAATAGTCACACCCAATCACTTGGTACACCTACCACACGTCTCAATAGCCTCGGGGAGGTCCTCCACTGCAGCCATAGGGACCTGGCGGGTCAAACCCTCCAAGTTCCTTTATATGGCATGGAGGACTCTCCCAGGGTCTTCTGCGACATTCTCTATCTCTCTTCTATGGTGCCTGTGCCTCGGTAGACCCTCAGGTATAACTGGTCCAACATTTGTAACATGATCAATAATTTTGTAAGTACATTGTCATATCAAAAATATTTTATGTTCATATTTTTATCAAAAATCAAAAAAATCAAATAATCAAAAATAATTTGAATGTGATCTTACCAATCGCCCCCCATGCAGCTCCTGGTAGTAAGGGTAGATTTAGATCTCCCCTAAAGTCCATGCCTTCATAGGTATAATCCTCTATGGCGATCACTTGTTCTCCCTGCCAGAGGAAGAACTCATCATCCCGGGTAGTCCTAGGGACCTTGCCACCCCCTAGTCTCTTCATCAGGTCAACCCATCGTGCTATGCATGGATCTTATGGGCTACTGATAGTAGATATCACCTTGGGTCAAAGCCCAGGTATCCTCTCAAATAAGAATGTACACAAAATGGTCCCATATCTGAAATGTTTAGTCTTATTTTTTTGGATAGAAGTCAATTGTTTCTTCAAGTTGGTCAAAAATTTAGTGCACCAATCATATAAAGTAGTCAAGCATTCAATTGCCAAACTCATGCTTCCACATGAGGCCCAATGTAATGAAGCTGACCCAGCTACTCGAACTATGGTGAAAAGAAGGATTTTCACGTGTAATCCTTGCACATCTATGATTGGGATCTGGGTCCCAACCTTCTGAGTACCCTCTGCACAATATATCTGAATCTAATCATCTACATTCAGCCCTCCTGTTGACTTGCTTTGCTAATTCACTAGCTCTCCTCTTCGAGAAAGCCAAGTAATGAAATATATGTCTTTGATTTCAATTCTCAAAGGCATTTGATCAATCATGAAGCAATCTTCCTCCACGTCTGAGTAATTAACACGCATCTCCAACAATTTGGTATTTGTTTTCATATTAGGAATTTTGAAAAATTTGCGCAATCCACATCCTCGAAGTATATCTAAGGAAAATTGGTCCTCCATTACCTCATTATCAATTTCAATATGCTCCATCTCTCTCCAACTGATAGTCATCCTGAGTCAATTCAACAATTCATCCATTAGATTTTTATTTTGAAAAATTACTATGTGCATACGCGACTTTCGTTTTTACACAGTCATGTCTATACGTAGCTTGGATATTTTCAACCCACAAATGCGCAAAGGGTTAATCTAAAAAACAAATTCCTATGGTTAAATTAACTTAAAATTCCTTGAATTGATAACACAAATGATTACTAAGCTGATTGAGAGGATTGCCTGGAAAATTTGAGTTGATTTGGCTGAGAATTGGTTCGGATTGAAGTTGGGGTTTTTTTACCTCCAGAGCTTTTTCTCAACTTCAACAATGCACAGATTACCAATTGTGAGTTCAAAAGGTCTATTTATGCCCAAAATTATTATTTTTTTCAAAACCTACTTATCTAAATGATCAGAATCTGGATCAGGGGCAAAAATTAGCTCAAAAATGAAAGTGCTCAGAATTGCACCAAACTAGAACGACATCGACCAACCCATCACAAGGAATCCAACGCAACTCGTTTTGTTGAAAACTGAGTTCGGATGAAGGAGTTATGGTATGTTGATCGTCGTTTAGAACAGGCAAATTTAAAAAACAAATTGCAAAACAAGTACAACTGATGACATGGAAGTCTAGTTAGCATGCATAGAATCTTCTTCAGTTTTTTCCCAATGAGACTATGACAAGCGGCACAATTGGATTCGCTAGTTTGGTTTGTGAATAAAAAAATTGTCCAATATCCTCCAAGGTTGAATGTGGGTTCATGATGATTTTTATGTGATGGAATTATTATTTTTAATTAGTAAAGTTGGATATATATATATATATATATATATATATATATATATATATATATATATATATATATATATATATATCTATATATATATATATATACATATACATATACATATACATAGACATATACATATACATATACATATACATATACATATACATATACATATACATATACATATATACATATATACATATATACATATATACATATATATATATATATATATATATATATATATATATATATATATATATATATATATATATATATAAAATTCCAAATTTATTAATTATTAATTCCGCATATTAATCAAATCCATAGTCCAAATTTAATTCAAATGAGGCATATTTCAATTAATCCAAAGTTTGGATGATTGCAAAGCTTTTTGGTGGCATATGTTTTAAACTTTGGCATATTATGGTGGAACCCATAAATATTAACCTGTCGAATTACGGTGGAGCATTACTAAAGTTCGATGGAATAGTTACAAAATTCAGAATAATTATATGAGCGGATCAGTTTTCAAAGGTTTTATAAAAGTTTGGAGCGGAAATATACATATTTTCCAAAAACGTGCATGGAGGGGCGAGGTCGTGGTTCGACCCCATGATACCACCACCTTTTATCATTATGCCACTGCTTTGTTCATTGAAATACAATGCGCTCCACTTATACTTGAATAATATGTGGATCTCGGATGGCAGAGCAGAGGAGGCTAGCCCCGCAGGCCAGCCCTCCTCCACATGACCGCTCCATATAACCACACACCAACGCCTAGGATAAGCGTGGATTAGTGCGCATTAATCACAATTATTCATTAATTAATCTTCTAGTTAATTTGGTGGATTTTTTTGCAGATTCCCCAATTTCCGCAGACTTGCCAAATTTGGCAGAGCTAACTGACAGTTTTCCAGGTTTAGAGGCAGAATCTAGGGAAAACTTTAATGAGGCCTATCTTGAGAAATTTTCGACCAATTTGGGCTTAGGAATAGTCATTCCTAGTAGATTTTCATGTAATGAATCCATTGGAGCATATTTCAGAGACATTGGTGCAAGTCTACAGGTGTTTTTGGTCACTTGAATAATTTTGAAGCATAGGACCACCATGAGGGAAGGCCATGCCCGCATCAGCTGAAGGAAAAATGGAGTGAATAAATAGTCATATTTGGATTTATTTTATGTTATGAATGCACTGGTATAGTTTATAGAGGAATTGGAAAACATATGAAGGTGCTTTTGTCACTTTGGAGATTAAACAAGCTCACGGCCACTAAGAGGGGAGGTCAAGCCTAAAGGAGTTGGGAACCAAATTCATAGATTGAATAGTCATTTTTGGGGTTTTCATGTCTTCTGAAGCCAATAGAGTATTCAAAAAATCCATTGGAGCATCATAGATTCTTTTAATCATACATTTGACTCATAATCCTAAGAGGGCCTAGCTAGCTAAAGCAGGTCCATGGAGATGTAGCCCTGGAGGGGTGAACTCCATTATTATAAATTGTGTTATGTGATTATTGTGAGTTATATTTCTGTATTTTAGTTGTTGTTTATGATTTTTAAAAATTTAATTAACTCATAATTTTATCATTAAAGACATGTGAAACCTGACACTTTAACCCCTTGACAAATGGTTAACATGAGACGATCCTTAAACACATCTTTAATGTTGATGAGGGAGCTAGAATAGCAATAACTAGTTTGCCCATATTCAGATCAAGTTGGTATCAGAGAAAATTTTAGCTCATTTTAGCCGAGGATAGATAATTCTTCTATATCTATTGGTTTTTGAATTTGTGCAAAGAGATTTTAACAATCTGCAAGTTTATGTGTGAAGGAGAAGGTCAAAATTGAGATATGAAGTCTCAAATCATAGCAAAGAATCTTTGTATGCAGTGCAGGTGTGATGGTAACTTCATTAATTGATGCTTCTATTCAATCTTCTATAGCAAAACTCTTTGATAAAGAGATGTTGGAGAAGCTCTACATCATGATTGATATGATGCAAGAGAAGTATGAAGATAAGAGAGAGAGTGTTAAACTTCAAGAGCAGTTGATTCCCATGAAGATGGAGAAGCAAGAGCTTCATGAAAAGATGCATGAGATGGAGACAAAACTCCATATTTCAAATGAGAACCTTGAAAGGATGCATGAGATGGAGACTCAACTCCATGGTGTCAAGGAAGCCTTAGCAATCTATATGCTTGAGGAAGAGGTATGCAATTCAAGTTTATCTTCAATTTCCTCTCAAAATGAATGTGTAGGTGCTTTTGAAAGACACACTAGAGGAATAGGGTCCAAATTATTGATGAAGATGGGCTATGAAGGTAAATGATTAGGAAAACATGCATAAGGCATAGTTGAGACAATTGTTGTTGAGGAAAAGCCTAAGTATTTGGGTCTTGGTTATGGACACCATGATGGAGAAAGATCTAAAGCCAAGAAGGCACATGAAGGTGTTCCAAGAAGGACTTTAATTTCCTGTTCATTACCTCAAGCTTGTGAATATTGTGTTCATGAGGAATGCAAAAGGTTTACACCTAATTTGCAAGAAGTTGCTCATAAGCGTGCGACTAATGAGAATGGCAAACAAGAGGATGTTGAAATCTCTACGGCCGTCGAATGCATTGTTGGAATTTCGAAGAGAGCCATCACCTCATCAAATTCACCTCCTCAAGAAGGTGACAAAGGTGAATGTTCAAGGTTTAAGTTTTCTTTTAATCAAGTTTCTTTTGATTATGATAAACATGGAAAATTATCACATAATATTTGGAGAAGGTTTGCATGTTCCTTTTGTGGTTTGAATAACCATAATGTTTCAAGATCTTGGAAGAAAATAGCCATGCACAGGAAAATTTTAAAACAAATGAGGCAGAAAGCCAAAGACAAAGAAAACCATGCTTAAAAGAATATGCAATTGTTTTTCTCTTGTTGGAGTATAACACAGCAGAAACATAACACAATGGAATGGAATGGATCTTTTTAGATAGATGATGGAATGGAACATTAAAGAAGAAGATGAAAGCAGGAAAGCAACCCAATTTCTGTCTATAGATCAGGTCAGAGGTCATTTAACTCCAGACCTGCTTGGGCATACTCAAAGGCAGCTCTCAAAGAGGGACAAAGGGGTTGCTTATAGATCGGACCAGAGGTCATTTAACTCCAGGTCTGCTTTAGCAACTCCATGGGAAAAACAGAGATAAGTTTAACAAGATATCTTGGAAAGGCCAGCTGGTCGCGCAAGGATCCTAGTGGACAGGGCTAACTCTAATCCCTAGTGTTCCCAAACCTTCTAGCTTACACCCAACAAGAACATCTAAGAACTGATTCATTTAATTCATACATCAGAGAGTAGGCAATATCATCCACTACACTGGTTAAATCAACTGAAGGCAATTCTCAGATAGCACATAAAGTAGAAAACATTAAAGGTAGGGAGAGCAGGAAACATAGGGCACCTAACAAGGGTGAATCCTATGTTATACTTCTGTTGCCTACCAGAAGAACATGAAACAGTATGAAAATGAAATAAACAGAGTTAGGAAAAACATCACCAATAGTAATAGACCAGGATCCTATGAAATGTGCTTTGATTAATTGATGCAAAACCAGTCATGTACAATAAGCCCAATGGCTACTACAATCCAAACTTTCTCCTCCCATCCTATTACATACAAACTACTCTGTAACTCCCTCCCAAGACTGTCTTAACAGTCGAACTGAATCCCACTAACACCAACAGCCCAACAACAACCTTTTACAATATCGTTCTTGGGAATTCTTATAGGAGAAACCGGAATAACAAAAGCAGATGAATAATTAAATGAGCCTCATTAAGACAGTAAGGCAGAAGTGTTCACGCCCATACCACTTAATGGCAATCAGCAGTGCATGTACTCTGTAAACCTATTTGGAGATCTTTGTCAGGTCAATTTTGACCTCTGATATGTTCTTTAAGTCCTCACGGCGGTCTGGAACTCTGTGCTGCCATTTTGGAATAAATGACATGGATAAAAATATGTAGGTCTCTCTATACCTCAATTACTGTTGTCCAGACAGTCTCCAAGAAACCTCTCTTCGTAACATTCGTTTTAAGGGCTCGAGGAGGCATGGAGGGCGTTGTAGGAATGGTGTACGTCTAGAGAAAACGTTCTGCTGATATTAAACACAGATAAGACTGTTGCGTGTGCGTTGGTCTTCAAACTGCGCCTTTCCTTTGAATTGTGGGGTCAAACATTAATAATATCAACAATAGCATTAACCCCCTCTGAATCCTTTCTGCTAATTCGCTGGAAAATTCTAAATAGACCTCTCTATGCTATCTGCACAATTAAAATAAACCTGTTACAAACTGGGCAGGGGTGGAGAAATGTTGCGGAGGCGGAGGAATGGTGGCGGAACAGTTGAGAAACAATGAAAGTGGCGGAGAAATGACATCATAGTGTAAAGCCCAAACATTATCATTTGGGCGAATTACACAGCAAAACACGAAGAAACAATGAACGGATCCGTGGATGTGGGACCCGGTCATGGTGGAGGGCGATCAGATCTAGGCCGTCGATTTCAAATATGGATGAACGGCTGCGATCGAATCGAGCAATCACAATCGATCGAGCGCTGACCGTTGGATCTAGAGATCAGATTGACGGTTCACGTTCAATCGGAGGGAGAGTGCGATCGGGGATCGGGAGTTAGGACTTGCGATTGCGATCGGAGGTCGGGGCGTGATTGGGCGCTTACTGTTCGATCAACAGGGAAAACAACAGTGGGGATTTAATCGGGAAATCACAATCGGAGGAGGGACAGGGGTGACACACATTGAAACTTTCGATTGCGATTAGCGGGGACAAGCGAAAGCCCCTGGATCATGGATCAGACGGACGGATGGGATTAAATCGGGAAACGACGGGGAAGGCTTGCGATTGCGATCGGAGGCCGGGGCGTGATGGAGCGCTGACCGTTGATCAGCGGGGAGATGGACGGCTATGATTTGATCGGGAGATCTCAATCGGGGCAGCACCACTGAGACTTGCGATTGCAATCGGACGGGGGGTTGCGATTAGCACTCCACCATCGGATCTGAACAGCAGATCGACGGTGTATAACATATCGCGGGACTTAATATAATAACCGATCGCATCGGACTTTTTCAATGTAACAAAGGAACTTGACCTCCCACCGATCTTCTGATTGCGATTAGCGCTTGGGACTTAAGCGCTTGGTCCCAGCGCTGGGGCACGTGTGGGGAAGTGGTTGGGGCTTGTGGTAAAGGGGCTAAGCCCTATTACAAGGTCGGAAAGTGGGTTTTAGCCCATTTAAATGTGATTTAAAGGTTAGGAAGGGGAACGATAGAGGAATAAAGGGGGAAAATGGCCAACAAAGGGTAAGGGAAGAATTTAAAGGGGATTTTTGGGGGGATTTGAAGGGTAAGAAGGGAAATAGAAAGGGAGACAAAGGGAGACAAAGTAGAAGCTAAGTGGGGGGTGAAATAAGAGGGAAAAAGAGGCCTTTGGGCATTTCTCCACAAACAGAGAGGCTTTATCATGGAAATCAGCAAAGGGAAATTTATCAAAGTACACCAGGCACAAAGAGGCTTCAAGGATGATGTGTTTTCAGAGGAAATGCATTCCTTGAAGGCTCAAAAACATTTTAGCCCCCTATTTGCTTGTCAAAAATTATAGGGGGGGCTAACACTCTAATGTGCCTCAGCCCTGTAAATCCTTATGCTTGACATTTAATAATGTGATATTTGCATGTTTGATTTTCCAGTGATAACAATTACCCCCTAATGTGTGAGGTCTAGGAAAAACTGTATAGCTGAAATACATTGCAGTTTATTTTCTGTGTACTTTGTGGGGAGAGAGAGAGAGAGAGAGAGAGAGAGAGAGAGACCTGCATATAACTAAAAGTTGGAAACGCGTTACATCGGGTCGAAGAGTGACCATGTCTCGTGGGAACCCTACAAGAAATAGTATGATACAATAAATACATTTTTTCTACGAGGCAGGCATGTCCCACGCTCATGATGCTTTGAGTACCTAAACAAATCTATTTGAAAGATAACGATTCTGTCTATGTCACTAGTATGGTAGTGATCTACTGATTTGGTTGATGACGACAATTGCTGATGCCCTCAGGGGAGTTTTTTCTTTGAAAATAGCTGGAATGTGGTGCCCACATGCATAAGCTTGGTATGGCATATAAATGCTCATTTTATGTATGGGTGTATGAATGGGACCTTCCCGTGTAAGCATTGTTGAAAGAGATGCTTATAATGGTATGGGTTTTTGACGAATTTGAGCAAAGTGAAATGGTCGTAAATTACGATACCATCTTGACATGAAGGCTTGTGTTGTAGTCGAATTTCAGGAGGATTGATGACATCTGTGGGAAATGATGATTCCCACAATGCCACCCGAGGATGCCCCTATTGTGGTGAGGGGCCATCTAAGGTACTGCTTCCTTTTTGGAGAATGGGAGTTGAAGTCAAAAAAATGGAAGCCTCAACCGAACGAGAGAGTTACTGATGCAAGGGACCGGGGTCTCGGATTTGATGGGTTTAACATAGGCATGATGGTGAGGGGTGACTAAAAACTGATGATTATAATTCAGTGGCCCAAGTTCGGAGTATAAAAAACATCTTGGCAGCAGTCATAACTATTTCTAATGAGGAAATACCTGGAGTCAGTAGGACGTCCAGAGTGGGTATATGTTGGTTGTGAATGTCATGGTGGCTTATGCGTGAAAGCTGTGATACTCTGACCAGGGGTGACTAGGGACTGCTACCATGGGAGGAAAAATGGATGGATTAGTGGGGGAATTTTTTCATTGTTTTCAGTCTTTGTACACATACCAAAAGAATGAAACAATGGGATTGGATTGTACTGTTAAACAATGCACGGTAAAACACACACAAAGGGAAAGATAAGCATTGATATTCCATATTATTAACCATAAAGATGTATATATACAATACAATAGGTGACCCTTGGTTTCCCATTCCAAGTGGTCTCTTGGACTCCATTTGTCCATTCATATTGCACACCTACCCGTTGAGGATTAGGTGTCCAACATTCCCCCCTTAATCTGAAGGGGTATGTGTGAGTCCAAGAAGAGAGTTTTAATAAAAATCTGCAAAGTATGCATGGCAACGCTTAGGCTAAATTAGCTCTCTGAAATGTTGGCATAAAGAGGTGGTTTAAGGATGACCACCAACACACGAACGCTTAGTGTAGTTCCCAAAACTATTCCAAATATGGCAAGAAGCTGAGGGCTTATGCTAGAGGAAATGTCCCTTATATTTGAAGAGGGAAACCTTCAACCTAGAAGAAGGGAGTTCTACAGCCTGTGATGGTTTAAGGATGACCACCAACATTGGAATGCTTAATGCTTTTCCCAAAACTCTACCAAAGCTGGCAAGAAGCTGAAGTCTTTTGCTAGAGGAAGTGCTCTGAATTCTTTGAGGAAGAAGAATATCAACCTCACATAGATGGTTTAAGGTTGTCCACCAACCGAAGGAATTCTCATGGGCATCGGTGTCTCTGGCTACAACTCTAAATCTGGAATGACAGATTGTGGCTCAGGCTCACTTGAACTGTTGTGTCTCTGGCTACAAATCTGAATCTGGAATGAGATATTTTGGCTCAGGCTCGCTTGAAGTGTTGTGTCTTTGGCTACAACTCTGAATCTAGAATGACAAGTTGTGGCTCAGGCTTACTTGATGTGGCTTCGAAGCTTGTAGATGACCACCATTTCCCCCCTGTCAGGTACAAGGTGATATGATGGCGAAAACTCAATTGCAATTTTGTTCAATATTCTAGAACAAGTTCTAACATGTGACTTAAATATCTTCTTGGTTGTTGATGCCCATTGCCAAGAAGCGATCCATCCAAGATGAATCTTTGTTCTTGCAGGAGGCTTTTTTCTGAAGCATATTTGTGAAGAATGGGTGTGCCGACCATAGTGCTTGCATGGGTGAAGATCGAAATAGTGATCTTTCATATGGCCAACTCGATCACAGTGTTGGCATTTTTCAATTTGTTGTTGCTGCTTCAGAAGAGGAGTAGGATCTAGAACAAATGAAGGTGAACTGTCATGAAGAAATCCGACACTCTGAAATTTGATGGGCTTGGAGTAGTCTGGAATATGAAAGGACAACTCCTTGTCATATTCAATACCATTTCTGTGCTTGTTGTGGACAAGCTCTTACCAAGGTCTAATGATGGGCTTGGGAAGTGCATGCTGCATTTCTGCATATTTCTGAACGTCTGCTCCTGAAATGGGTACTGCCTCTACAATTTCTTGTTGTTAATATGAGTTTATCTCAATGTTATAAACAAAAACAAGTTTAGAATCACAACTCTTCTATTTTAATTATTCTTGCTCGAGCTAAGATTGTAGTTGCAGAAAATCAATCTTTTCATGTGCATTTTGTAGACAGAATTTAATGTCAACAAGAGAGGTTTTGCTGATTTTTATAGTGTCACCAAAAATATATTGTATAAAATTTTCCAGTGACTGTAATACTTCATGAAATTTGGCCATTTTCCAAACAAATCAAGCTAAATAAATGAAGGGTGTCGGCTTCAACCGATAATGCACCCATTTACAATGTCGTTCAACTTACTTTCAAAAGAATACTAGTGACTTCAGACACCTTTTAATATTTCTTTAACTACCAACTATGGAATTCCTAGAGGACAAACTCTAGTACTCAAATTATGGAAGACCAAAAACAGAAATGACTCAGTTGCAAACAAAAGGTTCCAAATTATCTCCCTTTTAATGGATAATTCTTGTAGAAATCATATACAGAAACAATACCGAAAACTGAGATATTCACAGACTAACAAAATACTCCCCAAATCTGAATGTGGGAAAATTGTACCAAGATTCTGAAATTTGTTAGGTGCCTCTTATAGTATTTGAAGTTCACAGAGTAAATGGAGTTGAGAGTACCTTTAGTTTAGTGCAAGATCTCAACACTACAAAGATGAAAGATGGGTAGCCCAATCAACTGAGAGTTGTGCGGTGACTGTGGAGGAGCGTTGTGATGTATGGGCCTCTAGGAATGAGAGACCATGGTCAAAATGAAAATCGTGTTCTTGACTTCCAGCTCTAGCTCTGAGTTCCTTCAATATGTCGACATTCCAAGAGGCCAACCTAAAAAACCCCACGATGATTACCATTATAAACATGCCCAATCATGTTTCAGGTTCTTTTTTTTTGTACAGGTTTCGCATATTTTATCCAAGAATTTACTACTGCACCTCAGCCATTGGCATTTCACAATCCTCTGATTGTTTCCAAGTTCAAACATATACAAAAGGCCATTATTTTCTCTCTGGTGTTAAAAATGGAGCACCCACAAACTACAGGAGTAGCTTTTAGTGTTGTGGATGCAAAAATTACGCTTCCACTGTCTTGATGCATATGAACAGTGTTGAAGAGCATAAAGGTATAAATATTTATATGCCATGCAAAGGAGGGATGTAGATTCCAAGCTACCGTGAGTGTTGTCAAATTATGGGAGAGAGAGTGCAGTTGTATGGACCGTGGGCATTGTCGAATGATGGGAGAAGGCACAAAATTAGAGAAGAAGTTCATGGGAGAAAGCATACTTCTGCTTCTTTCATCTCCAGCAAAAGAATGTATTGGTTTTATTTTCCATATTCCATAGTCTCTTCTCCTATCGAGCTATTTCTTATAACCAAATTATCTCATGGTAAAGCATCACTATTTTATCATTATTGGGAATAAAATCATCTATTGAAGAATATAAGAAAAGCCCACCAATCTTAACTATGAAAATCAGTCCCAAGAAATGGAGCAATGGAAAATCAGTTATGGGACCATAGGCAGAAAACGCAACACAAGGCATTTAATTCAACATACAATAATGAGACAACGTGCACAAGGATTCAGAGAAAGGGAGATGGTAGAAAAATAGCAGTTGTTGCTTCTCTCCTTTTCCAACGCAACATGACTGGCCGACAAGGGATGAAAGGATTCAATGCCATTGTTTTCTATTGATGAAGAAGTATAAATGGGGTGGACAAAGCCCTCGACAACAACAGAGTGGCCTTCTCTGAAGAGATCGGGCGTTTCAATGGCGAGGAGTGGGCAGCATGGGCTGTAGGTTGTAGGTCTTGTATTATGGCACGGTCAACAGAGTGAGAGTCGATGGGTCTAGTGCATGATAGGAGCGAGAACACCAGAGCATTCAACAACATAATATTTCAGTTCAAAGAAGCAAAGTATGAATGCATCAGTGGTGTGAGTACAAGTTTCACTGAGGGATTGATTGAATTAGGGAGAGCGCACTGCCTGAATGAGGGAATCAATTGTGGAGAGTGCCGTGGGAATTTTTCAGAGTCGTGCTAAGGTTTGTAGGAATGCAGGTCACACAGAGACCATTGTAATTATAGGATAGCGCGTTACAAAATAGAAAATGCAAAGAAATGAATGGTCGAGGTCAGGGCTGAGGAAAATTTCAGCGAACGTACCTCCAAAAATAGTGTCAAGTAAAGAAACCGACACAGAATTCATAGGGGATAAGGCGGATCTGACAGAAGTCAAATTTTATGCTTAACACCAGTGTTGTCAATGGAACATATAAACACAGAGGAAGGCCGCTCATCATGGCTCTGATACCATGTTAAACAATGCACGGTAAAACACACACAAAGGGAAAGATAAGCATTGATATTCCATACTATTAACCATAAAGATGCATATATACAATACAGTAGGTCACCCTTGGCTTCCCATTCCAAGTGGTCTCTTGTACTCCATTTGTCCATTTGCCTTCCACACCTACCCGTTGAGGATTAGGTGTCCAACATGTACGAAACACGGAGATGGTTGCCCCTAAACATGAAAGTGCTCGCTCACTAATGATGTGAGGAGGGTGTTTTTGCTGAGGGTGGTGGCCCCATTGGTTGGTCACTTGTGTGGGGGTAGTGAAGCAGATGGAAAATATCGCAAATGGGCTATGATGATGGAGGTCTGGTAGGAAAAATGCGAGGCACGGTGGTGTGCTTTCAATATGCATGCAAAACATGGTATTTCGAGAAAGGGGTTTTATTTCGATATGGTAAAACTTGACTTGAAACATGGTGGATGAATGGGCATGAAGTGCTTCCCGGACTAAAGTGGTATGGCCATGGCATCGTGATTTTTCTGATGTATGGTCTACTTTGAGTGACGGGCACCATGGATGGGAGGCTCTACCAACCAACAAGGATGTGTATCATGTGCAAGGTGGGGATATGTTAAACATGGTCGGGTGCTTGGAACCTATGGTTAATTTCTTGTGGAGAAATGATGTCAGGATATGCAAAGTTTTTCTGGGACTCTATCATGCGAAGGGTATAATGATACCTTCTCTGGTACTTTCAGTGGATGGAGCGATGGATGGTTTGTACAATACTTGCAAAAAAATACCCCAAGTGAAAGCATATTCTTCATTCATATATTAAAAACATGCACTAAATGAAAAGAAGATGAGAGAGGGCATACCTTTCGGCACTAAAATTTTATTTTTTCGGAGGTGTGAATATGTGGAGCCTCCTTTGGGTGTTATGAGGCGTTGATCACTGTGCTGCTTTTGGTTCCATGATCAGATACTCTGAGCTCTATTTTTCCCTTGGGAGATGTTACTTGGCTCCTGGTTTTGATTTCGGTTGGGGCTGCCCCCAGACTGAGATCACGGGGGGCGTTGCTGGTTACTGCCCCTGTTTAGGATCTCCCTTTTGTTTGTTCCTCGCCTTCCTTTTGCAGAATTTGGAGGATTTTCATATTTCTCTTATTTTTATGGTTTCTGATGAGCCTGGGAATGTTTCATTATATTGACCGGCATGTTATGTTGTGGTAGTGGTCCATTCTATGCGGGGAATGGGGGATATTGGTTCCCTTGTCCTTGGTTGGTATATGAGCGCAGGGGCGACTTTCATGATAGTCAAGTTGTGATACATTATGAGTAGAATTGTACGAGTATCCAGGTTACTGATTACTGTTGCCTAGGTGTCCTTGGGCCAAAGCCCCAATCAAACCGTCTGCAGTATCGACGTGCATGGTACTACTGCTGCCTAGGTGATCCTAGGCCAAAGACCCGATCAAACCATCTGCAGTATCGACACCCATGGTACTATTGTTTCGTAGGTGATCTTGGGCCAAAGACCCAATCAAACCATCTGTAGTATCGACCTACATGGTACTACTGCTGCCTAGGTGATCTTGGGCCAAAGAGTCAATCAAACCATCTGCAGTATTAGGCCTACCTAGTAACTCCCTGAGTATCATGGGTACTACTGTTTCCTAGGTGATCTTGGGCCAAATACCTCTATCAAACCATCTGCAATATTTGACACATATGGTAACGCCCTGAGTCTCTTGGGTACTACTACTGCCTAGGTGACCTTGGGCCAAAGACCCACATCAAATCGTTTGTAGTATTTGACCTACCAGGAAACTTCTAGAGTGGAAAGTTGGGAAACTCAAGAGAGTAAGGCAACCAGGTTCCCCTGTCCCTAGTTTTTTAATCACTGATGGGGGGAGCTCTTTCATCAGCATTTCTAGTTGCGTACTGGGTCCCCTGAGCCGGAGGGTATGGACCTCCTTGCTGATGATGGTACACAGACCCCCGTTAGCCACCAATAAAATTTGTCATAACAAATGGTGGCTAAATATTTCGAGCCTTTCAAGAAAAAAATTTATTGCTAAAAATTTTATCTCTTGTAGACTCATGGAGACATCATACCCTTTGTTTAATCTTTCACTATTGTTTCCTTTTCAAACTCAAAATTTCGTTTATTTTCGACAAGTCAAGATCGGCCGAAAATCCCATTTTTTCCCCTCCTCCACTCAAAAACTAACCTTCATTTTATCCCCTTCCCCCCCCCACGAAATTCCTATATTTTTCATGATTCCCCTTCTTCCCTTCATGAAAATCCTTTTACAAAGTTTAAAGCTCATTTTTAAAACTTTACCGAAACCCCCAAATCCATCAAAAACTTTGAAAAAATTCATAAAAAATAAGCGTTTTTTACTATGGGTTTAAGCCCCTTTGGGCTAAGTCCTAACCACTTCCCCACATGTGCCCATGCCCTAGGACCAGGTGCTAACCCAGTTGGGTGCTTATCGCATCGGAAATAATCAGAGAACACAAGTCTTTTTGTTGTATTAAGACCTCCGATCCGACGAGCCCCATTGTTTATAAGCCCCGATCCCATTGCCGCTTCATAAAACACAAGAGCCCACAATCAGGTGCTAAACATTGTATAAACCCATCTCCGATGCATATTTCCATTTGTAAGTTCATAAACCCACTTTTCCTAAGTTTTGGTCTAAACCCGCCAGAGCAATGTTTTGTAATGAAAATGGGTAGATTGAAAAGCCCCGCATCATTGATTCCGATGCGATTGAACCCCGTTGTATAAACCTCCGCCTCTCTCTATATAAAATTACACCCGGGACCAAGATTTAAAGCCCTGAAGCACTAATCGCATCGGAGAAATTCAAATGGGTAGATTGAAAAGCCCGACCTTTCCTTCCGATGCGATTGGCCCTTGTATACATAAAGCCCCGGTCCCTTTTCATTTTATTCATATGAAGCAACGGCCTCGCAAACGGGCGCCAAGCCATTTCATATATAACTCGCCCGATGGAATTAAACCTTTGTATTTTTGTTAATTTTTTGGTTTTCGTATAAGATAAAGGGTCCCGCTCATTCATTGGTCGGAGCCCTTCTCCGCCGTTGATCATTGGGCCAATCTAATGGTCAGCGCTGTATCACATCGGAAATGTTTCATTGGGCACGTTAATATTTCCCCATCCCCGATTGATCGCCTTCCGACGCATCCTCCACCGTTGATCTGATCTGCAGATCGACGGCCCACGATCAATCGCTTCGGCGCCTCCATGTTCTTTGCCCCGCTAATGGAGAAAGCTCCGATTGCATCTGGGCTATCCACATGTCCAGATCGGACGGTCCAGAATGCATCTCCCCACTTTGGTTAAAAACATGCAGCCTCGCTCTATAATGTTTTTTCCAACAAATCGCAGTAGTTGATCTCTATAGATCAACGGCCCATATTAACCCCGACAGGTCCAACCGCTGTGGGTCCTGCTTTCTTCAAGATTTGATCTCAGCCATCCATCTTAAATCTAACGGCTCAGATTGAAACCTCCCTTCCTGCTTCTGCCCACGCATATATCCAATATCGCGCTCACTCCCCACCGTTAGATATGAGGCCCTAGATCTAATGGTCGACGTTCCATATCGCGTAACTTCAAGCACGAATGTTAATCCACAAAATTTATGCGATATAAGCTGTTTTGAAAAGACACGTGGCGGCCTCTAATGCATATCGCGTTCAAAAAGGCAAAACTGCCTCCCCGCACTTTCACCACGCGAAACCCGTGGTTTTCTCCTCCTAAACCATTTTTCCCCATTTGTATTATAAATCATCGCGTGCACTTTTCGCCGTTGATCTTTGCAGTTCAACGGCTAAGATCTAATTTCTCATTACACCCTTGCTCTCTGCCTTTTCCAAAGGGTTTTTAACGTGCAATATCCGCCGTTGATCTCGTGGCCTGATCTCATCGACGACCCACGATCATCCCGAAGCCTCAATTTCCATTTTAACGCAGATTTCTTCCGCCAAGGGATTTTTTCCCTTTTCCTTTGTATTTCATCACATTTTCCACTTATCCCATTGTAAAGTGACCCTTTCGCTTTATGATATTATTATACCTCCTGACTGTTGATCTCTGCGCGATCAATGGCTCTGACTTAATTTTCTCCATTTCTTCCAAATCCCCTCCTTTTGACCCCCACAAGCAAATATCCACTGTTGGATGCTTTCATCCAACGGTCGTGACTTAACCACAGCCTTCTAAGCAGTCTCACCCAAATAAATGTAGGATTTCTTAATTAGTTCTTGGTTTGTGCAGGATTTTAAAGGTTTTTCGAATATTTTAAAAATAAAATGAAAGGCTGAGAGTGACGACTCTCCAGGCCTTTGTTTATCAAAGCAAATATTTTTGCAAAGGTTCTCATCAAAGTTTTATCAGTGCATCATGAGCACCGATATTATTATAAAGCCTCTGCGTGCCTGCACATCAACAAGACACCGTGAAGCATAATTGAAACAAAGAGTATCAGTGTCAAGACCTAATCAAAACAAAACTGAAGATTGAAGATCAATTCCACGATTTAATGGATTACGGCTAAAAATCGATTATCAAAAGCATGATCCACTAAATTAAACACATTTAAAGGCGAATCAAGAATATTTATCAGACAGAGGATGTCTCCATTGCCACATCAAAGGCAAATTGATTCCTCTCAGCTACCAGATTGCCACATGTGGCCTCAAAGCATTTAACAGAAGACCGAGTAATGACCAGAACAAAAGATATTTTCCCAATACAGTTGAACAGATAATTCAGCCCAAAGAATTAATTACAAAAATATCCGTTGAGTTATTACAAAAATGACACAGAGCCTTAAAGTCAACATAAGCTTCCAGCAAGCTTAAATACTTAATGTAAACCAATTAATACAGGAAAATACCTGTAAACTTCTCCCTTGAGCCCCTCAAAGGCCGAGAAGCATTAACTGTATCAATTGAACTCAGAATATCTTTTCTCTCTTTCGACCTCCTCATCCCTCTATAAAAACTTGTTGAGGAATCCATTGTAAACGTCGGTTGGTTGATCACTAGTTGTAATACTGAAACTCTGAAATAATGCATAGTCTGTTGAAGTTGAAGAAGAAATTGAAGTCTTGGAAGCCCTGATGATGTTGTTGCATTCTTGTTCTTGAGAAGGCTCTATCATTGGATCCATGAGCTTGGCTGTTGGTGAAGTATTCTGAATTGTTTAATGTTTTCCCCTGTTTTCATTTTGTTCCATAAATTCTTACTACAGTAGGATGAAAGTTTTAGGCTAAGAAATGACTCTTGGAAGCACCTTAGACCTGTTTATCCTTCACTATTTTATGTTTTCTTCTGCTGAGGTATTTTAGAGTCTTTAATCTCTCTCTTTAGTCCTCATGCTTGTTTATTTCTCTAATAGTTCAAATAGTTGGTTTCAGCATGATTTATGGTTCTCCCTGCTTGTCTGCTGCCACTTAAAGGTTGTTATTGAAGTCTCCCTTTGAAGTATCTTTGTTTACAGTGAGCTAAGGAGGTTTGTTCTGATCATGCCCTTTGTCCTTGCTTAAACAGTTGTCTTAAAGGTCTTTATAGTTGTGATCATAGATGTATTTAGGTGTTCCCTCTTCTATGACCGTAATTATCAGTGAATCTTTTATGTTTTCTAAGTCATTTGAAATAAAATATTTGAGGAAATAGGGTGTTCCCCAAATCTTAGATTTCATTTTAAAATTTGTTTTGAAGTCATTATTTTCTTAAAGTTTGATTTGTAGAATTCATGGTTAGCCCTGTCTATCAAATAACTCTTTATTGTTCAATTTATGCTTTCAAATTCCCTTTGTTGAGAATCAAAATTCTCTTTTCTAAACCATTAATTTCCATCTCATTCATAAACTAAAGGATCCTATGGCCAAGTTAGATTTTCCCTTTGATATCCCATATCCATTTATAAGTTTGTTATAACCTCTTTTTGAATCCATTTCCCAATGAAACTGACATTTCCCCTTTCTATCTATCTTTCCTAGACCTTTTATGTTCTGCTATATCAATTCAACCAAACAAATGAACAAACACTTGCACTTAATAACTAGTCTAAAACCAATACTCAAAGCACACAAGATAAACCTTTGCAAAAAACAAATAATTTAGAGATCCCTCTCTGAGAGTAGGAGGACTAGATCCTGTAACTCTAAAGATTGGTTCTGATGTTGACTTGTCTTTTAATTTTCCAAACTATCAAAACATGGGGGACCAACATAATGGCGATCACGGTGGGACACTGAGTAAAATATTTAAAACAAAACACTCCCTATCCAGTATAACATAAGTAGCCTTCTTCAAGCACTACCTAAAAAAATGGTAATCATGATAGGACTTATTTGAATCAGTGACAAACTAAGTAACCCTTAGGATTCTCGTAAGACCTTATCAAACCTTGAAAGAATTAGTTATCAAGCCATAAGAGTGAAATATCTATATTATTGACACCTTAGCTAAGTGTTAAAATCAGATTTAGGACACTCTTGTAACCTATAAGACCGAAATAACTTAGAAAAACCCAAAAAACATTTCAGTTTGGCTTCACAATAAACATGGTGGTGGAACCATCCAATATTTTACCTTCATAGAAGCTAAATAGTTTCCACCTGGGGAATCCATTAGCCCCAGTAGGCATATTACTCATCTAGGTTTCCAGATCTTTTTAGGACTGTGTTAACTAGCCTTGAAGAAGTTTAGAAGCCTAGTCCTATACTAGATAAGACACCGTGAGAGGTAAAACTCCCAAAAACAGTTCCTAAATCTTTAACCTCTCTAATTTTTTAAAAACAGTCTGGCTTCACATAGGATCAACACTAGATCCCATCCGGACCCAAATCCTCCTTTAATCGTTGACAATCCAGAGAGAATTATGTGGCAGACTACTAAGTCTGGAAAATCAGCTTCTAATAGGAGCCTCTTAAGAACAAAATATGTCCCTGAAAACCTTGTTGTCTTAGAGGATTCACACTTTGATTTACATCATACAAAGAACATCTTTAGAACTAGATCTAAAGGTGATTTAAACCAAGCTAATCTTGACATTGCAGATTTGCAACAAAGCTTTAGTAGAGAAGCCTCACCTTCCACTCCTCCTAATTCCTAGCTCCTTCATCACTTTAGCCTTTTCCATAACAAATCTGCTCAAAATCAGTTTGCTGGCCCAAGTGTTTCTTCCACCCCAATCCATACTACCACTATGAAAAAAACTCCTGTTCAGCCCACTTTCACACTTGTAAATCCACCCTTATTTCCATCCATGGCAACATGGTATGCCCCATTAGTGTTACCACAACCTCTACTTCCCTTACCAAATGATTACCAATCCGAAATTCCCCATTTTACTGGAAAAGAGTCTACAACAGCTCAACATCATGTAGATAGGATGGAAGATGCATTCGATTACATGGAGATAGAAGAAGAAACTATGAAGATGAGGATCTTCGCCCAAAGTTTAGGAGGAGATGTGAAGAAGTGGTTTAAAAACTTACCTCCTAACAACATCAATGATCTCCCTACTTTGCATCAAACATTCATCAACAAATGGGAACTAAAAAAGAACCCTCTCCAAATACTAGCAGAGTATAGCAGCCTCAAGAGAAATCAAGGGGAGAGTGTTCATGACTACTCCACTAGGTTCAATAACGTTTACAATGCTCTTCCACCTCACATGAAACCTCCCCAAGGCATGGCCTTAGTAAGGTATCTCGAAGGCTTTGATGCTGAAATGACTTATTAGTTGAGGGAGAGAGATTACTTAACATTAGAAGACATGCATAAGGGGGTTGTGAGCGTAAAAGAAAACATAATTGAGAAGAGAAATAGGCTGAGATCAGAGAAGAGGGTAACTTATAAAGATGACATGCTACCCTCAACCTCAACTTCTGACACAAAAATTGATAACCTAATGAAGGTGATGGAGAGGATGCTTGAAAAGATCAACTTGAATGATAGAGTGCCACCAAGAGAACCTCAAAATAACCAAAATAGAAATAGAAATCAGAATTATAGAAGAGAAAACAATCAAGATAAGCAAAAATAAAGTGACCAATAGGTTAGACCTCCCTTCCAACAAAAATATGTGGATCAATATGAGGAAGATAGGGAGATGGAAAGTTTGCGAGAAGCTCATGTAAAATTGATTGGATCAGACAGTGGGGATGATGTTTTCCTCACTGAGGAAGAACAAGGTTTCTTCTCTGTTCAAAATACAAACACCTATGAAGATTATGATGATTATAGATTGGGGTTTGAAAAGGCAATCATGGAAGTACACAAACAATACGATCTTAGGAGCAAAGGGAACGTAGACAATTCAAAAGATAAGAACACTAGCATTGTTATCAAGAAAAATGCAGACAGTCTTCCTAAGAAGACAATAGACAAACCCATCACTTTGGCTAAAAAACTAGATTTAAACAAAGAGAAAAACATCCAGCCAAATGTTGAACAAAGTACCCCTAGCACTTCAGCTAGTGGTCCTAACAAAACTATCCCAATTACCAGTCCAAACAAATTTCAGCAAATCAAAACTGCTGAAAGGAATTCAATTGAAAAAATATATGTAAATATGAGAAAATCAATTGATCCTTTCAGCCTTGAGGGAGAGATTGCAAAGATAAAAATTACCATCCCCCTAGCTGAACTAGTAACCCAAGAAGTGTACAAAAACCAAGTTTTAAAAGCTTTGAACCTAGAAAGTGATACTAACACCTTAAACTTGATAGATGACAAGCCTGAGTTGTTGTTTGGTCCTGAAGTTGAAGGAAAATACCAATAAGGGGTTGTTCCTCCCTTCTATGTTAGTTTGAACATACATGAGAAAATTTTACACAATGCCATGCTAGATTCTAGAGCTTCACACAATCTGATGCCCAAGGTAGTAATGGAAAGATTAGGCTTAGAAATTACTAAACCATACAAAGATTTGTATTCCTTTG
>JAXQQM020063995.1:0-60755 GCA_034641835.2 Pinus albicaulis | reverse complement strand
TGGCGGAGAAAAGCGAGGAGAAGGGAGAGCCCACCTTTTATAAAGGGCGAAAGGGAAGAATCAATGGGATCCGTCGGATCATGAGGATCAACGGCCGAGATTTTTCGATGGGGGAGAAAAAAGAAGGGCGAGGTTTAAAATGTAGAAGTAATGTGGTGTTAGGACCTCACAATGTACCATTTTTACCATACATTTTGACACCACCTTACCCTTTATAACTATATTTAAAAAGGGTTCCATCATCATTTTCATTCACTTTATCCAAAGGTATATGAAATCCTCCTCTTTACTATATATTTAATCTGTTTACATATAATTCCATATTACTCTTATATTTCATCATTAATCGAAGGTAGATTGTTGCTAACATAATTCTAAAAGATCGCAGATAATTTATGTGCTGTGTTGAAACAATCGTCCGTTGCTGAAACAGTCGACTCAGTTGCTGAAACAGTCAGCGGGCACGCAAATTCCATCACTATTCGTAATTTGCGATTTTGGAAGAGTATTTTTGGGACAATGGCAACAAAATGAAGATGAACAAGGAAGTGGTTACACGGATTATCCTGAAGACAATACTTTTTCTGCATCCGTTGTAACAATATCTTTCTACGAAAGAATAGAATAGCCCTGTTTTAAGAAAGAAGAACAGATTTGGATAAAGATAGATTTGCTTTGATGTAACTGTAATAGATGTCTCCTCTTTAAAAAGAGGAGACATCATCATTAGAGGGAGAGTTAGAAACTACAGGAGAACATTGTTTTTGAGCGGAAAGGAGCTAGACTCCATTGTAATGTATCATTCCTTTTTGACAGATGAATAAAGGTTCCTTTTGAGCGCTTCAATTTAATTCTTTCCCTGGGGAATCTTGTGAGAAGGAAAGGGCCTGCCTTCCTCACAAGATTCACCCGACTGTTCCTGTGGTTTGTTAAGTTTCTTTATGATATTCGCACCTTAGTTAAATTCTGTTGCTGAAACATCAGTTGCATAGTTCTGTGATTCATTAAGCATTCTGTTTCCTTTAACGTTGCATGAGTTTGGTACATTCATTCTTGAAGAAATTAAGAGATCTATTTCTGCTATCTGTTTGAATGTATGATTGATGCTGGAAAGCAGGTGCTGAAGATTCCTGTACAAAGGAATAGGGTCCTGTTCCCATTGATTGCCTTTTTCCTGCAGTGTGATTAGAAACAGGGGACAGGTGCTGAAGGTTCCTGTTCTTGGGAATAGGGTCATGTTCTCTTGAGTTTATCTTTTATACAGAGTGATTAGTGTCAGGAAGCAGGTGCTGAAGTTCCTATTTGAAGGAATAGGGTCCTGTTCCCTGTTATGGTCGATTGGTTTCCTTTCCTGCAGAATAATTTCTTTTCATTAGGATTCTTGAAAGACTGCAATAGAGGAATTGTTTCTACTATAACATAAATAGACTTCAGCTTTGCTAAAACAGGGTGTGAATGATTAGATTTGTATGATTAATAATTGTGTGACTTTTACTACAACATTATTTCTGCTTTTGGAATTGAGCATATCCAGTGCGTGGTTGTCTTTGGAATAAACAGACCTTCTCGGGTTGACAATTTATGTGGAGCTTGAATTGTTAAAACAATTAAAGCGACCAACATTTTGGCGTCGTTGCCGGGGAAGGCAATTATAGATTTCAAAAGCATTAATATTTTCTTTCTAGATGTGCAGATTGTATGAGAGGACGCGGAAACCAGAAGAAAACTAACCCCACAGGTGGCAAAGGCAAAGGAAGGGGAGGAAGAAAGACTTTCATTGACGAGATTGTGTCAAAGGCTGAATCATCACAGAGATTAAGTTCTCGAAGACCAAAAATTCAGCACTCCCCTCAATCAGATTACAAAACAGAGGAAGTTGTGGGCCCTGAAAACATAGAGGAGCCGGTGATTAAAGAACCAGCAGTCAGTGCTGGAGAGTCAGAAGAAAGTGCTAGCAAATCAGCAGAGCACGTTGAGGAAATAATAGAGAGTGTTGGACGACCAATGGAAAACATTGAGGAGCCAGTAGAAGATCTTGACGATCGAGCAAGTGCAGTAGGAGAACAGCCAATGGAAGGAAACAACGAAGACTTCTTTGGTGGAGGACGTGTAGATCCTGAAGGAGAAGGAAAGGATGAAAATTCTCTCTCTACCTTGGGATTTCCTATCAGCGATCTCCCTAGAGGAACAACTCCTATGAATAGCATTCCATTGTCAGCTTTACCTAACTTCCATGGTTTATCCTCTGAAGATCCGAATGAATTTCTTTTTGAATTTGATATATTATGCAGAAGTTATGATTATGTTACTAATGCTCAAAAGTTGAAACTGTTTCCAGCAACATTAAAAGGAAATGCTTTAAGATGGTTCATGAGCCTTGGGAGTTAGGTAATCACAACATGGGAGCAGATGAAACAGAAATTTCTGCTTAAATATCAAGACTACTGTCGGACGAGAGAAAAGAAGGACGAACTATTCAATATGGCACAAAAGCCGGACGAGAATCTAGAGGACTACGTAGAAAGGCTGCAGTATAATATACAGAGATCTGATCATCCGAATATAAGTAAGGAAATTCGTAAAACAATATTACTTAGAGGATTAAGGGATGATTTTTTAGACATGTTAAACATGCTTGGCAAGGGAGATATATCTAAAGAATCATATGATGAGATTGTTGAACTTTGTAAGAGGTGTTCAAGGGGAGCTGCAAGGAACAGAGTAAGTAATAGAGATCCCACCTATCCAAGAGTGCAGAAATCAGCCAGTGGGGGAGCAACAAGAGCTGAAATAGGTAATTTACTTGAAGAATTTAAAACTGAGATGTTAAGTTCTTTTGCTTCACAAATTGACACTTTGCAGGTTAAGAAGAAGTAGGCTGAAGCAGAAGCAACTCTGGCTGTCTTTTGCCCGAAGTGCATAGACAAACATCCACTAAGGGAGTGCCCATTGGACAAAATACCAATCTGCACCCTTTGTGATAAAGATCATGAAACACGACAATGTCCATCTCTACCAAGAATAAAGGCAGCATTGCAGCCAACGGAAGAATAAGCTGAAGCAGTTTACCTGCTAACTCAAAGAAGACAATGGCAACCAAAAGGACAAGGTATGAATTATAGTATGCCATTTAATCGTTGGAATAATTACTCTGCTTTCAGTCAAACAAATTACCCTCCCTATAATCAAATGCAATACCCACCCTTTAATCAGATGAATTTCCCACCCATGCAACAATCAAACCCTCCCTTTGTTGATCCTGCAATGTGGACTCCTTGGCCCCCACAACAACCATCTTCTTTTAACCCTTGGAATTCAAATTGGAGAAGCCAACAACTCCCATATCCAAATCAATTTCTTCAATTTCAACAACCACTTCCTCTGCCATCAAATGCTCTGCCAAATAACCAAATGAGACCCCAGCTACCTGTGCAACCAAATCCTAACCCCAATAATAAAGTTGTGCAAGTCATTGATATTCAGAATCAATCTATATTTCCTACTATGCAATGTAATGATATTCATTTAAGATCCGGGAAAATAGTAGAGCCTATTATTGATGACATAACCTCTTCTGATTCTGATAAAGAGGAAACTGAGAAACATAAGAAATCACAACCACCCTCTAACAAGGGTATTGAAATAACAGAACCATCATTCCCCGAGCGTTTAGTTTTAACTAGAACGCCTGAAACACCTGCTTTTAATATTTTAGGGGAATTGCAAAACTTGTATGTTAAAATTCCACTTTTACAGGCACTGAGAGATGTACCAATTTATGCCAGAACCATAAGGGATATTTGTGTTAAAAAACCTGGTAGGAAAACTAAAGATCCCCTTACAGTACATGTGATGGGTGATTTATCTGCATTAATGTCCGGAAAAACCCCTCCTGTGAAATATGGTGACCCCGGCCATCCTACCGTGACAGTTCAAATTGGTAAAACAATTATTCCTCAAGTTCTGGTAGATTTAGGTGCTGCAATAAACATAATGACTCTTGAAACTTCACAATTGTTACAGCTGAATAACACAATCAGAGATACACCTACCATTCTAGAGTTGGCTGACCGTTCTACAATTAAACCTGAAGGAGTTGTTGAAGATCTACTTATCTCAGTTGAATCCTGGAATTACCCAGTTGATTTTGTTGTATTGCAAACTAAAACAAAGCTGGGGGGACATCCTTTAATTTTGGGGAGGCCATGGCTGGCAACAACTGATGCCTTTATTAGTTGCAGATCTGGTTCAATGACAATTTCTAATGGTTATGAAACCAAACAACTTACTCTTTATCCTCATGCTACACCCATAATTAATAATGAAGATTCTATGTGGATGGATTATGATGATAATGCTATTCAGCCCATTCTAACTATTGGACAAGCCTTAACTCTTAAAGACAATACATAGGATGAAATAATTAATAATTTTATTTGTGAACCTTCCTCTGTAATTGTTGAAACACACAATCAATTGACTGCAATTTTTGAAACAGATACCCAATAAAAGATTGAATTTGAAGACTTATCTAAGACATTAACCACCATCTCATCTAAAAGCATAACAGTTGAAATTGAACCTGGCAAGACATTAAACATAAATCCTAATCTAACAGTTGCTGAAACACAGCAGTTAATGAAGTTATTACGTGAAAATAAGGAAGCATTTGCATGGGATTACATGGATATGAAAGGGATCTCTTCTGAACTATGTACTCACCGAATTTACATTAAAGAGGGATGCCGACCAGTCTGTCAACCCCAAAGACGAATGAACCCTAATTTACGAGAAATTGTTAAAGAAGAACTTCAGAAATTGCTTAATGCGGGATTTATATACCCCATATCTGACAGTGAATGGGTTTCCCCATTGGTAATTGTCCCTAAGAAAAACGGGAAATGGAGAGTATGTGTTGATTACAGAGCCTTGAACAAAGCTACTCAAAAGGATCACTTTCCTTTACCTTTCATTGATCAGGTGTTGGATAGTTTGTCAGGGAAGAAATTCTTTTCTTTTCTAGGTGGATTCAGTGGGTATAATCAGATTAGAATTGCACCCCAAGACCAGGACAAGACCACTTTCAATAGCCCTTGGGGAAATTTTGCTTATAGAGTTCTTCCATTTGGGCTATGTAATGCACCAACAACTTTTCAGAGGGCTATTATAGGAATCTTTTCTGATATTCTGAATGACTCTATGGAAATATTTATGGATGATTTTACTCCTTATGGTGTGTCTTTTGAAGATGCATTACAAAATCTTGAGAAGGTACTTAAACGATGTATACAAGCTCACCTCTCCCTAAGTACTGAAAAATGTCATATGATGATGAGTGAAGGAGTAGTGCTTGGACATTTTATTTCATCTCAAGGTATTCAGGTAGACCCATCTAAAATATTGGTCATTCGGAATCTTCCTGTTCCTAAAACACAAACTGATGTGAGAAGTTTTCTAGGACATGCTGGATACTACAGAAGATTTATTAAAGATTTTTCTAAGATAGCTTCTCCATTATTTGTGTTTCTTATGAAAAATGCTGAATTTAAGTGGACTAATTCTTGTCAGAAAGCCTTTGAAGAACTCAAGCCTCAGTTATCTACTGCTCCTATTTTGAGGGGACCTGATTGGGCCCTCCCTTTTCATATATCTTTTGATGCTTCAGACACTGCAATTGGAGCTGTCTTGGGACAAGAGGAGAATCATCTTCCTTATGCTATCTATTTTATCAGTAAGAATATGACCCCTGCTGAGCTTAATTATACAGTTACTGAAAAGGAGTTTCTTGCAGTAATTTATGCCATTAATAAATTTCAACACTATATCACTGGTTATTCTACTTTTGTGCACACTGACCACTCGGCTATTAAGTATTTAATGAACAAATCTGTTACAAATGCTAGAGTTACCAGATGGCTATTATTACTGCAGGAGTTTGATATCACAATTGTAGATCGGCCTGGTAAAGAGAATGTGGTGGCTGATTTCCTTTCACGGTTAAAAACTGATAATAATATTCCAGTAGATTATTCTTTTCCTGATGAGTATTTGTTTGCAGTTTCTGCTCACTCTCCATGGTATGCAGATATTGCCAATTATTTGGTTGCAGGAAAATTACCATCACACCTGTCATATAGAGAAAAGAGAAGAATTGTTCAAAAAAGTGCCAGGTATAGCTGGATAAGTGGGTGTCTTTTCTACACAGGGCTTGATCAGGAAATCCGAAGATGCATTAGGGAAGATGAAATGTATGACATACTAAAAGCTTGACATGATGGCCCTTGTGGAGGGCATTTTGCTGATAAAAGAACAGCACACAAAATTTTGAGGATGGGTTACTATTGGCCCTCATTATTTAAGGATGCAAAGAAATATGTGAGGGCTTGTGACAGCTGTCAGAGAATGGGTCAACCCAATCATAGAGATCAAATGCCATTAAACCCCCAGGTAGTTTCTGAACCATTTGAAAGATGGGCCTTGGATTTCATAGGACCCATTAATCCTCCATCCAATCAAAGAACTTATATATTAGTCTATATAGACTATATGACTAAATGGGTGGAGGCCAAAGCACTTATTAGAGCCAATGAAGAGGCTGTCCTAGCTTTCTTATTTGAAGAAATCTTCACTAGATTTGGAATTCCTAGAGAGCTAGTTACAGATGGAGGACCTCCACTCAATTCTCATGGTTTTAACTCTACCCTTCAGAAATATCATATTCATCATAGAATGACTACACCATACCACCCCCAGGCCAATGGGCAGGCGGAAAGCACAAATAAAGTATTAGAAGCCATTCTAACTAAAACAGTGAAGGACAACCGGAAGGATTGGTCTCAAAGGCTCCTTGAAGCACTATGGGCTTACGGAACTACTTGGAGAAACACTACAGGTTTTTCTCCCTATGAATTGGTTTATGGTAAAAATGTTGTTTTTCCTGTGGAATTTGAAATTAAAACTCTAAGAACTGCTTTAGCTGTTAATCTTGATTTGACTGATGTGCAGACAGCTAGGTTGCAACAGCTTCTTGAATTGGATGAAAAGAGATTAGATACCATTCACCAAACAACCATGATTCAACAACAAAGAATGAAGTGGCATGATAAAATTATCAAACACAAGCAGTTCCAAAAAGGTAATTGGGCCTTATTGTATGACTCTCGGTTTGAAATTTTTCAGGGTAAGCTACGTACACGTTGGCTTGGACCATATGAAGTAGATGCTGTTTTTCCTAATGGAACAGTAAGACTTCTAACAATTGATGATTCTAAAACACCTCTACTAGTCAATGGTCATAGGCTTCATTTGTACCAGCGCCCTGTTTCTAAAGAGGATTTCAAGACTGCTTGCATGACTGATACACATTATCTTTTTCTAGGGGAGTCTTCTGCTCCTCACAACATTTAATTTTCTGCACTGTATTTTTAGTATTAGATTAGATTTAAAACTAATAATCCCTGTCAAGGGTTGGCATGTTACAATTGAATTTTGTAGATTCTGGAAAAACTCATTAAGGAGGATAGATTCATCACAAGAAGATCTGAAGCTTCAATCATGGAAGCTTGTTCCCTTCATTTCAACCCATTTCCTAGCAATATCCCTTTTATCCCATTTCTACATTTTTCCTTTTTCCATTCTCCCACTTCTACCATTCCTGAAATATCATCCTTCAGCTAGTATTTCCCGTTCCTTACTGCTGAAATTATCCCTTAGAAAATACTTCCCCACTTGTCTTAAACCCAAGTCATTACATCCCATTTTCCTAATTTTTCCCTTTGCTGAAACACCAGTTACAGCAACATGTCATTTATTTTTCCGTTGCTGAAACACCAGTTTCAGCAACCTGTCATTTATCTTTTCATCATTAAAACATCATTTCTTTCCTCTGCTATACAAGATTTTCAGTTCTCCACTTCTATTCTTTAGATCCCTTGGGTGAATATTATTCAGTACTGAGTAGATCCTGATATGCTCCTGTTCTACATTTTAGAGAAATCTACAGATTCTTCCATTAATATCAAGCCATTATGAAGCACTCTATACTTCGAATTATAAAGACAAAGGTAAAAATATAAGGTATGTGGTTTTTATGTAATGCAGTTAAATAATATTTTAAAGAGAGGATCTTGTTCATAATGATTACAATCTTCGCACACTTAAACATCATTTCACCATACGTAAGGGGGGGATTTCGAAAAATGAATCATCATTTCAAACCATCCAATCCTCTGTCACTCTTCATATCCATTATTTCCGCCGTCATTGAGACTCCATATCCTCTGTTGCAAAAATTAGCTTGACCAAAGCCTGTGTTTCTGTTCTCTGCGCCTCTGCATGTGACTCAAGCTAGTAGCTATGGGAGGTTCGGCTATCAGACATGAGCCTGGTTCGATAACTCTTCTTCAATTGTTCCCGGAGGCCTACCAAATTTTTCAGCAGGCAGGATGGACAACATACTTCGAAAGGTTAGGAGAATTTGATCCTCAGCAGGTTTTAGAGTTTGTGTAGAATCTTCAAGGAGACTACTCAGTGGTTTAAGGGATCCAAATTTCGGTCACAGAGGAAGATATAGCACAAGTTTCAGGGTTGTCGGTTACAGGTGCTCGCTGGTTCAGCAGGAAACAAGTCATTTTAAATGCGCAGCAAGACTTTCTTCTTCCAGAGGAACGGATTGAACATAAAGGTTGCGGTATAAGTCTGCATTCATTACCTCACCCATGGCCAACAGTAGCTGAATTCATCAAGCACTATTTGACATGCGAAGGGCGTTACCAGGTAGTCTATCAACATGACTTCGTTTTGATGAATCATTTGCGCCATTGTCGATTAGTTAATATTCCCTATTATCTGCTTGGTTGTATAAAAAACATGTCATATTACTGTAGACGGGTAAAATTCCCATTATTATCCCTTACCCATCATTGCTTATGTCAATTATTAATTCAGAGGGGTTTTTCTCAGCAAAATCCCCCTCTGAATAATCCACTCCTCATTCCCCAGCAAGCCGAAATTCCCTAGCAAGCCGAAATTCCCCAACAAGCCGGAAGTGCCCAAGAAACTCCCGAGAGCTCTTATGAAAGGCAACTGGACGATATCCCTGACCCCCCAGTGATTCCATCCTCAGAACCAGTTGACCTACCCCCAAGTTCATCCCACTTAGTAGAGTCACCCCTTCCCACTGTTCATATCTCTAGCGATGACTCTCAAACACCCCCATCTCCCCCTACTCATAAAAGGAAGAGACGAACCCCAACAGTCTCTGTCTCAAAACGAAAAACAAGGGCCACATCCCAAGCTGTCACCTCTTCCAAAAGCCCTTCCCCTAGAAAAGAATCTTCTCCTACAAAGAAAAGGAAAGCTACTGACTTCTCTGCTTTCCTACCTAGGAGGAAAATGAAAATGACTGTTGAAACTGAAGTCACTCCCATTTCCCCTGACCCTGCGACTATCTTGTTAAAACTTCAATCCTCAGCACCATTCCAAATTTCCCAACCATTACCCATCTCGTCCTGTGGTGCTGTCACACAAGAACCAGTAGCCCGGGGTAACATGACATCATTTATTGCTCAAACAGTGACTGCCACACAAGAACCAGTTACTTACCCAGAAGCTGAAACACAAGAACCAGCTACTGTGGTACAAGAATCATACACAAAGCATGGTAATACAAGGGAACCAGCTGTAGCTGCAACACAAGAATCAGCTACAGCTGTGGATCAGCAGACAACTCCAGCAGAATCAACCAGCACATAGGGTTCACACACTATGGCATCTTTATTGGAGGAAAATGAGTTTTTGAAGTCAGAACTAGAGGCCTATAAGAAAGAATTGATCATGGCACGAGAATCCTTTGATAGAGAATTGAATCTCTACATGTTGGAACACACAGCATCAGCACAAAAGAAGGATCCATGCAGAGAATACATGTGCCATGAGTGTGGTAACATTTACCAACAGGCAGGATACAAAGTAGTCAAAATTCAGGTATCTGAGGTATCTACATCAGCTGCAATTAAAGAAGAACACCCTACTGCCACACAAGAACCAGTAGGGCCCTCAAAAAGTCTGGAAAAAGAAACTAAACCACAGATATCCCTCCCTGTGTTAGTAAGCTCAGCCACTCAGACAATGCCCCAACCCAGTACTTATAATGTCGGGACACAGACCCTGCCATGGAAACAATTAGAACTTATGAATAACTGGAAGAAACAATATGCTGTGGATCAAGATAAAATATTGCAGCAACATAAGTTGGCCTGGTAGAAGCACATGTATGCCAACTGGGATATTTGGGAACAGACACTGCAACAGCTCAAGGACTCTAAGAAAGAAGTCAAGGAATTAAAGGAAAAGTTGGTTTTGATGTTTTCATTAGTGAAAAAATTGTTGGCCACCCGTAAACCCTCCTTGAATTATTCTCTCTTCCTCTCTGAACGTCTTGTTTATTTTCAATTAAAGGCAATTAAGGATGGTAGACCTCATGAATTGCTTACAGCAGAACAATTTGTTAAAAATTTTGCTGAGGCCCCTGAAAGTGACCAACATTTGTTATGTGAACTTTATCTCCATAATGAGGCCATGCCTGAGAATAGAAAGGTCAACCTCACTCCAATTGCAGGTGATGTACAAATTAGGGCATTTGTTTCATTTCTTGCCAATCAGATAACATGGAAAACTGCTTTTATTGCAAGTAGGCATAATGAGGAGAATCGTCTCCTTTGGATTAGACCGAAACCTTCAAATCCTACCATGTTTGTGGCAGAATATCACTGATTCTTGCAGAATCCAGGAATGCACCGCTACATACAACAACTGCAAGCCTCAACACTTCTAAAGTGTCTACAGTTAATCAGAGTGACGGAAACTGCTGCATTGAAGGCCAACACTATGTTCTGGCAGCAGTCATGTAAGGAAAGACAAGAGTATCACCCTTTTAGCCCTGATAATCTTCAGGCTGCACTATCCAGGGTACTGAATTACATCAGATGTATTCGGCATTGTGGAGAAAACTGGATTGGTTATCATTTTCATTTTCCAATCCTATGGATGCCGACAGAAAAATACCAATGTCACTACCAATTGGATAACAGGGATGAGGCTATAGCATGGCAACAATTGCAGAACAATCGAGGATTCCGAGCTTCGACAGAAGCCACCTTCTCCATTTACTGCTTGAGCAACTTGCATGCACAGAGTCAGTACTCAGACTTTGACTCAGACTAGGAGTTGCCTGAGGACATGCAACCCTTTCAGCTGGGGGGGATGTTAGGACCTCATAATGTACCATTTTTACCATACATTTTGACACCACCTTACCCTTTATAACTATATTTAAAAAGGGTTCCATCATCATTTTCATTCACTTTATCCAAAGGTATATGAAATCCTCCTCTTTACTATATATTTAATTCTGCTTACATACACCTATTGTTTTATATTTCATCAATAATCAAAGGTAGATTGTTGAAGAAGCGATAAACAGGTAAGATCGAGATAACGGTGTCGTTTAAATAATCGCATCACAATAAACAACACCTGCTGTTGAACAAATAATGCAGCACGCAACTTCCATCACTACTCATAATTTTATCTTTAAAGAGTATTTTTGGAACAATGGCAATGATGAAGACGAAAAGGCGAAGTGGCGCTACATGGATTATTCCTAAGCGACTGTATCCGTTGTAAAAACATATTTATGAAGAACAGAAGAATTGTTTTTAAGAAAGTAATAATGTATTTGGATAAACACAGATTTGTTCGCTGCAATTGTAATAGATGTCTCCTTCTTTAAAAAGAGGAGACATCATCAAGAAGTGGAGTTAGAAACCACATGAGAACATTTTTTTGAGTGGAAAGGGAGCCAGACTCTATTGTAATGTATCATTCTTTGGATGTATGAATAAAGGTTCCTTTTTGAGCGCTTCAATTTAACTTTTTTCCCTGTGTGGGAATCTTGTCAAAGGAAAGGGCTCCGCTCATCATGAAGATTCACCCAACTGTTCCTATAGTTTGTTAAGTTTATGATATTCGCACCTTAATTTAACTGCTATTTCTAAACATCATTGCATAGTTCGTAGTTCATTGAGCATTCTTTGGTTTCTTTAACGTACCATATTGTTTACATGACATTCATTCTTAAAAAGAGCCAAGAGATCTTTTTTCGTTATTTGTTTGAAATGTATGACGATGTTAAAGCAGGAAGGAAGATTCCTTGCAAAGGAATAGGGTCCTTGTTTCATTGATTGGCTTTTCTCGTAAAGGAGATTAGAAACAAAGACATATGCGTCAAGGTCTTCGTTCATGGGAATAGGGTCCTTGCTTTAACTTATCTTTCTTTGCTGGGCAGATTAGTGCTCAACAGGCAGTAAGTTAAGTTCTTATTTGAAGGAATAGGGTCCCGTTCCCCGTTATGGTTGATTGTTCCTTTCCCCGCAGTACCTCTTCATTAGGATTCTTAAAAGACCGTAATAGAGCAATCGTCACTATAAATATAAATAGACTTTAGCTTTGTTAAAATAGGTGAATAATTAGATTTGTATGATTAATAATTGTGTGACTTTATCACATTATCATTTTGTTTTTGGAATTTAGCATATCTGCCATGTGGTTGTTTTTGAAGAAACACCTTCCTCAAGTTGACACCGCAGGGAGCTTGAATTGTTAAAACACCGCGACTACCAAGTACCAGGGGCGATTGATTTTTGATTGCCTTTCTTCCTTTCTTTGAGAGGAAGGGGGATTAGTCGCGTTCGCCGTGCAAATACTTGCCCCCGGGGAGGGGATTGTAGCTCGCTGTTGTTGTGGTTTAGAAGGCAAGGGGGGAAGTACCATCGTCAGAGGAGTCGGAACACCAGCTCGTGATAAGGATAATGGTTAGTTGGGCAACATTGAGGTGTTATGAGGTTGGGTGCAAAGGATGAGGCGCCGTATTCCCAAGCAGGCTGCCACTCCGGAGGGGGGAAAAGGGCAGAGGTGTTGCCTTCCCGTGAGGGGAGACCATATCCCACAGGAGAAGTTGACACGGATGAGAAAGGGCCCGAACGATACCGAAGCCATTGTTTGAGATGCCCCCATGCTAGCGCCGACCCTGCCTAGTGGAGACGAAGGACGTGTATAAACACAACCCGTAATCGAGCGTAGATCAGGTCATATTTCAAGGCTATTTGGAGGGCGTTCTTCGCTGAGGGAATGGGAGTGCTTACATCTTTGTTAATGGGAGGAAGAGAGTGTGAAGGAACTGTACCATACAAACCTAATTGGCTGTGAGTTTCGACAAGCTCCTTTCGCCGCTATTCCCCGGACATGAGGAAAGGTGGCCGAATAGGTTTGACGGAAAGAAGTCAAAAGCTCGACCGTTGTCGCACGAGAGGGAGCCGGGAAATAAGATAAAAGGCTTGGGCAATGGTCGCAAAGGTGGTAAGGGAAGAGGTGGGCTCGCTCAACATACTATTTAGAAGTCGCGCTCATAAGCATGCGTTGAACAACCGAAGACGGATGGAATCATCGTGGTAATGGAATTGAGGAACACCACATGTGGAAAGACTCGACATGGTTATTGGATTCTTTCTCCACAAGGCCCTTCTAACTTAGGATGCCTGGGAGGCGATTCAAGCTGGCATAGCAGCCAACCAACACCGGGCGCAGGGCTGCTGATCAATCGTATTGAGACTGGGAGGTCGAGGCTCACCATGTAAGGGAGAAAGGTGCAAACCGAGAAGTTCATGTATAGTTCCACTATAGTAGTCCCGACATTAGGGTCGTGGATTACCACTAGGTACAGTCTTTGGGACCGACATAGTGAAGGGTGACAGAGAAACCGTACAAAAGGAGAAACCCAAATGAATCGTAAGAGGAGTCGAGTGCGGACTCTGGGAGAGGACCAACTCGACGACGGCGAGAAGTGAGCAGGTTTGGTCGACTAGAAACCCAGGGTGAAGGCCAAGAAGTCTCCGGGATGTGCGCCTTGGGGCGCAATGGCGTATTATCAGCAAATACTTGGTTAACAAGGGGAAGAAGAACACCAAAAAAGGCAGAGTAATCGAAGTGATTACAATGTCAAAACAAGGGCGTAAAGGCGAACAATTAACAAAATAATGTTTAAATTTTTGCTCCCAAGTGTACAATCAAAGTTTCTTTCGCTAGGTGAGGGGTAAGATGCACCACTTTACCCTTAAACCCACGTTTTGAGAGAAAAAATAAAAGTGTGTCGCGTAATCGAAAAAATAACCGTAGAGAATAGTATATAACGTTGAAAATAACAGAAAATTAACACTAACAATGCATCGATTCAACTCAAAAAGATGTGGTCTCTACAGTATAACAGGGAAAATTCAGTCAAAACACATGAAAAAGAGTGCTGTTAGATTCAAGGTCGGGGAGGGACAGGGATTCAAAGGAGAACATGTCGAAAAGAGGGCAGAACAGAATAAGAGGCGAAGAGGGCAAGGTATAAAAAAGGAGGAAATACAAAGAAAGGACAAGGAGGAGGCCTTGCAAGGCAGACCCAAACAAAACTTGTGAGGTGATTTGAGAGGAGACAGCCGAATATTAAAAGGGGATCCTAAAAGGAGGTATCAACCGAACAAGGGGTAACGAAATTAAAATCGTACACCTAAACAAATTAAAACTCTTTCCACCAAACGTGGAGGGTACCAGTTTAGGGGGCTAGGTTTCACTAGATGAGCAAAGACTGTGAATAGGTTCAAACGGGCCGAGAGACAAGAATGGAAAACCCGTACGTGTTTAAACCCGTGTACCAGAAAATAAAGAAAATCGTGCGAAAGGCAGTGTTCCGACTGTCATAAAGCGTATATAATGGGCTAAAAGTGCAACCGAGGTTAGGTCGCTTTCGGGATGAAAAGTAAGACCGAGCCGGTGTCCTGCTGGTAGATTGTAAAGAGTTGTTGCCCTGGGGCTGCGCACCTATGTCTGCTTACCTCGCGCAATCGGTCCGTAAACACGCGCAAGTTAGAAATTTTTAATGTTTTAGGCTTTTTGTAGGTGAAATGAATATAAAAATAGGCAAAAATTCAAAAAGAAACTTAGGTTCCATAGCTGGATATGCAGAATATGAAAAATGACAAGAAGCGAAATTGAAAACCCGTGTGGAGTCACCGCTGTTAGTATGAATTTTGTCAAAGTGTATGAAAAAGACCACTTTAGCTACGTACAACTTATAGCCCTAACATCAAATGTGGCTGCCAATATCTTCAAATCTCAGCTAGTTGATTATTAAATGCCGGAAAATCCGGTATCTATGCATGTTATTACTACAAAGAAAAGCAAGGTTTTGCTCCATATCCAATAGACAAGACAAGAACAATATTTTTTTGAAAGAATTTTTGTATTACAGCACCGAGGAAAACAAGAAGGTGTTTCAACTTCTCAATGGATGATGCCCAAGTCCTCGATTTCAGATCTAGTATTTTCTCTCTTGTTGGTGAAAACCTGTACAAAGATAGAACTCCTAAAGGAGCTCACACAACAAATAATGGAAAATTTGACAATGATAATGATCAAAGCTTCCACTAAGAGTAGATCCGTAGTGATCTAATAGCAAGCAACAAAAAAGGTGAGGAATGTAGTAGAAAATCTCATTTTATAAACAAAATATTGGGTCATTCTAGATCTTGCAGTATGATTAAAATAACATTAACCATATTCAGATCCACCTTTATGGAATATTTATTATATTTGTTGAGGGAAAAAGCATTTGACTCCAATAAATCTTTATATTTTGTGAATACTAAATAAATAAATGATTTATTTATCATTTTACAAGTGGTTGAAAGATAATCAAATAAATAATGATTTATTTAATTATTTATGGGTGATTTAGTGATATTTAACAATAATATTATTTTAAATAAGATTTAAATAATTATTCCTAGAAAATAATAAGATAAACAAAGATTTATTCAATTTTCGTTTTAAGTTAAAATATGACCGGGAATAATAATTGAATTATTTTTTAATTAATTATTCCTTGAGGAAAATCAAACAAAATATAGGTTTGTTTAATACCTTTTCTTAGTTTCCTCGTTTAGACCATAAACATCCTAATAAATGTGTTTTATTTAAGTTATTTTACATAGAAAGCAATTTTACAGGGTAAAATTGGTCTTACATGGTGTAATGTGTCCATCTAATGATAGTAGGTTAGATGACCAAAATGGTGTAACAGCCTCTTGCCTGCACCACCATGTTGTGAGTGGGAGCCCTTATGAACTCACACGTACTTTTCCCATGTCCTTCTCTATCTTCTCATGGTGTTGTTCTTTTCTAGCTTTAATGGGTTGGTTCGTCAACCTGGCTTTGCCTTTGTTCCATGGATTAGGGTGCCCATTGCTTTGGATTCATAGATCCCAAGTCCCACTTCTATTCGATCTGACAAACATATCGATACGTGGCAATCAAAATTTATGACACATCTAGGAACTCTATTTTTTTCATATGTAATTATGCTGAACACAGAATTATACCACATGTTGCAAGTAATCTGATGCCTAACTTGACCCGAATTTACATGAAAAATTTAAAGACCCCCGACACATCTTTTGGTCTCAACCCGCCACAGCGCGTGGTCCATTTTATGTATTTTTTTTTTCATAGCTACTAACAGAGTAATATTGTTCTCTTATGCATATTAGAAAGAATCAAGTGGGTGCACCGAGAAATATTGAGGCTCTACTTCCCTTGATCACAAGATGTTTCCACCACCTGACATGAGGGATGGCTTTCTGTGAGGCAAAAGTAATATTTTTCTCAGCTTGAAAAGTTTACTAACTAAAAATATTTTCTAATAGATTTAACTATTTATTTATGGTATGTGCATCTATCTGCCTTAAAATACTTGGGAATGCTGGCACTTAACTTGTACTCATACATAGCACCTCTACAAGTGAGCCAACGAAGATGACCCGATGTGGGTAGTCATCAAAGGATTTGGGGAAAGTTATCCATCATCGTTGCTTCCTTTTTTTCTCGAGGGGTTTCCCTAGCAGTATTTTGAAAGGATCCTTGTTTCCCTCATCTTTCTTTTCCTGTCATGGAAGGCTGTCGAGGTTTATGAGGCCGACTTGCAAAGGTTCAAATTACAGATCGAGCCCCAAATCCTTACACCGACCTCATTGGGGACATGTGCAAAGAAACCTAGAAAAGAAAATTCCTTGATACCACTACTATGAAAATATACAAATAAATGCAAAACAAAATACATATAGAAATAAACACATAAATGTATGTAAATAAAATTTCTCTTCATATTTAATATCAAGGAACTAAAATAAGTGCTATACACATAATGAAACAAACTAGCTTGGGTTATGGTATTATATCCGAGAAGACAGTTAGGCAGATACATGCTTCAATGTGTTAAGTAATGAGGTTTTGTATTTTTATCATTGAGAAACAATGAGAAACCCTAAAAATCCAAAATCCCAACTCGAGGAGACAGAAGAGCCAAAGCTTGTGTCTCTGTTGTGGGTATGTTGGAACATCAATATCCTGCATTACAACTTTGGCATAACTTATTTCACTACTACAATACCTGTCAAGGTCTATGAGGAGAAGCAAAAAACCACAAAACTAGCGCTTAGCACTTTTCAGTCTTCTGCTTTTTCTGAAAATGTCTTTATTCCATCAAAATAGATCCTGGAAAGCTAGGACCCAAAAACCTAAAATAGTAAATTGTGCTAACAATTAAGGAAATGAAAAAAAAACTAAAGGAAACAATGGTGGGGGTCCATGCAAGTATAAAGGACCACAAATATCTACCTAGATCGGGGTCAAAGACTGGTTGTAATGAGTGTCGTACTATTGTCATTTTTGAAATTTAAAATTGTGCATTGACATTCAGGGTATCAATGCCAAACCCAAGAAATTTATATATTGTTTCATATTGTGCTGACATATCACGCCATCCATGAGCAATAATGGATCAAATATGCGATGAAAGGTCATATGGTAAAATAACGTGATATATGTGGATGATTCTATCGCTAATATATGTAATAAACACATCATGATAATATTTTTCAAATAAGTTGTAAGTTATTTTTATAATTGTGAGTGAATTTTGACACATTTTGGAATAAGTTACCCCATATGAAATTGTATCCAGACAACCTATGATTGAATTTTTTTTTCAAGATGTTAAATGTGTGGATGGTTTTTTCAATGTTACCCGCAGGTCCAGGATCCATTTCCCTATGATTTTGATTGATGTGAGAAACATGGGAAGGAGCGGAAAATTGAATAGGAGGAACCGAAGCTCTCGACCTACTAAAATTTTATCTCCGAATCCGAACAACAACTTCCCAAATACAGACAAGGTGAATTTCTCAATCGGTGTGTATTTTATCATCATGAGGTTACAGATCATTTGTTGAAGGTTTTGATGGTCAACATACGTTCCATGGAAGAATTAATTTTCAAGCAACAAGAGGAGCTGATCGCTAAAGTCACAAGAAGATTGCTCACAAAATGGAGAGTGGGAACCAAGTCATTTCTGGATGGCTTTGCACCCTTTTTCTAAATATGAATTTAAAATAAATTAATTGGTGACTGTGGATGCATAGGCTATGGCTAAAAGATGAACGACATTGTACCATGAGGATCACTTAGTCATATTTTACTTGCGAGGGGATGCTACAACTGAGTCAGAATTTTATCACTTCGATTTTTTGGATCACATAAAGTCCATTGAGAATCAATAATTTCTTTATTTTATTTTGGGAAAATGCCCAAAGACATGTTTATCACGAGAAAGAATAGATGCATCCTCCGACTTTTACATATCATAACTTAATAAAATTAAAGAACAGTGATAATTAGGAAGAGATGAAGGACCTCAGAAAACTTATTTTTTGATGAGGTTTAAAATTCATCCTATAAAGCCTAAAAGGGGTAGGAGGAATGGTAGAAGAGATGGTTAACCAACCACATCCTTAACAAGAGACCTCATATATAAGGACAAAGGATCAAACATACAGAAAAAGTCCCTCTTTGATTCCCCGAATTACCCAAAGTTTAGCCAGAGAAATCAGAAGTTACAAAATCAAAGAATGTTTCTACTCCTATTTACCATGTACATGCGTAAAAAGAGTGTTGGGTCACAAATAGAGAGATCCAAGGGAAAAAATGACTGAGCCCGAGGCTTTGCCGAAACTAGTAGAGAAAAAGAACTTACTTTGATGAGATGTTAATGTTGGAAAAAGAACCCACATTTATGTGTCATGGAATAGGATGAGACTAAAATTAGTTGAAATTGGAACTTATGCTACAAAAAGGGAGGCAATATATGTAGATAAACTCTCAAAAGGACTTGATCATAAACCAAGAAAAACTAAAAGCTCAAAAATACCAAAAACAAAGAAGTAAAAGAAACAAAGTCATCGTAGAGGGTTAAAAGGAGTACAGATAGAGGAGGAAAAATCTAGATATCTTATTAGAGGAAACTAGCACCCTCAACTAAGATACTTTTTGACCAATTGCTTGGAACGCCATTGTCAAGGTGAATTTTTTATCTATAGAACAATAACCCTTTATCAACGATTTTGTATCGAAAGGTAAACTCAAGACCGACGTATTCTTTTGCGCACATTTTTGGAAATCAATTCTATAAAATCACTCATAGTCACCGTCATAAATAACAAGTGTTTTGGATTCAAAAGGATATCAATGCAGCTTGTTGTGTTCGCAAGATCGTAAGCCCAACAAAGAGAGTTTTTAAGAGAAGACATGTTTTGGAAGGACGACAAAGCCCATGTTCCAAAAAATGAGGTAGAAGCTAGCTCACTTTTACCCTATTTTCCATCCATATTGTATAATGACATATGATTTAGACATGAAATAAGCTTGGAAAATGTTTTATATGCATGAATTTTCATATACAATAATAATATACTTAAATCTATAATATGATATGCTAAAAAATCTTGTAAGTTGAAGTACTTTCTATAAAGAAAAGTTTTGCAGAATGAAAAGGGTTGGAAAATTCTTGGCAAATAACCTTGGTATAGTGTGTACACTTTTGACATTCATATAAATTACTCTCATTGTTTTTATTTTCTCACACTATAGAGACTTGTGTGATATGGTTCTTGCCTATTTTATAAATGGCATGTAATTTATTTTGTTTCACAATATGATCTATATGTCTTCTACATTTCAGAAATGAATTATTCAATATGAATTATGTTTATGAGCTCTACTTACAATTGACAAATTGTTATGTTTTCACTTAAATATTTTCTCACAAAAATTTACTAGTTTCCTTCATTTTTGGTACATTAGAGGAACACAACCTAAAAGTGGCCTCCTAAGAAAATTAATAAATAATATTTAAAAATGTTGCATTAAGAATTATGGTCTTTGAGGAAAATAAGTTAGTGTTCATTTTTTAATTGTATTTTTTGGCTTATTTTCATAGTTTTGGCTTGTACTGTTAAACCTCGTTGATGAGAAAATAAATTACCACGAGTACCATTATGCATACTTTTAGCATCCACATTATTGTACTGAACATACATTAAAAAAATCACGTTGAACACACTTTTTTAATGTATATTCAATTTTTTATCAATGTCAGTCTTTCTCAAAAGTATGCATAATGGTACCTTATTGGATGTGAATTTAATTCTTCATTCAACGAGTGTTTACATCTTAATTTGGAGAAAAACTATAATGAGATAAGCCAAAATACAATTAAAAAGAATAGTTTTTCCTTCTTTTTTCTCAAAACATTTACATGCACTTCTTTTTATAAATTGAAGGGGGATTGATTACTAAAGGATACATAAATTATAATTTCATGGGGTACCTGTAGGTTGCACCTACTATAATGTTTATTTTTATCCTGCTTCTTATCACATACGAATGAGGAATTGTTCACGATATTTGTTGTTATCTTTCCTTTTGTATTTTGTTCATATCGCTCGAAGAAACAACTTGTTTTAAAAAATACTCCATGCCTGGGATTAATTTTATTGTCCTTCCCGCACCAATTTTTTTTAACCAATTATATCTATTCGATATGACAAGTAAACAACCAATTTGAACTGATCGTAGCTAGTAAGGACCCCTTAGAAATGGAAGGCTATATTTCTATCTCCAAAATAGTCATTATATGTTAATTATATTACAGCCTGTATGACACATAACATACAATATAAATTTCAACATGTCCTCTATAATCCTATTGATCCTATCTCATTCATTCATGGTGTTCAAGGATGATGTTGTATATGTAAACATTTGTACCCAAACTTACAAAAACTTTTCAGAACCTATGAACTTTGGTATCCATTACACACCTTTGTGCCACTGTGAAACCTCACTATGTCTATGATGAATACGTGTGTTATATCATTTAATACAAGTAGACCACCGGAATGTAAGTGTGTTACTTCTATCAACTTTTCCACCACAACCACAATAAAACGTTTCTTTGGTCTGGAAAAATTGAAGATGAACCCATGGAAAGGACTTCTATTTTCACTATGAATTTAATTGATTTTCATAAACTAATTGTCTTTCACAGCATCTGTGTCTTTTACTCTGTTGAAAATCAAACATCTAGCCACAAACTCAAATCCAACTATTTTTCCATCTCCAAGCACAGTATAATCTCTTCATCGGCTATTAACATTTTTTGACATTCAGTTATTGTATATGGTTTAGCATGAAATTTCCTCAATATAGGCTGATCTCTACTTTTTCCTCGACTCATAGACCTGGCCCCTAAATATGACCCAACCATATGCTATGAGACGATAGTCCATATCCTTGATCAACATGCATCTCATTAACCCTGTGTCAAGATCCCTGATATGTTATCTTGTTGAGTTACCTACAATATTCTGATCCGTGATATGTCTCATGAAATCATAACTTAAATGTGATTTAAATGTACTTTTCAGAAAGAGCATTTTCAACCTTAGTTTCTGTTTTCCCTAATGTGATTTTGATCTCAAAGTCAAAATTGCTGGGGATGGTCAAATCATCTAGCTTGTCTCGACATTCAAAGTGTTGGTCAAATAAGTTCTCAATCCACAAAGTGATTGGTTCATAAACACAACCTCCCCGACAAGAATATAGTGTCTCCATATTATCTGCACACAATGATCTCCCATCTCATCACGTGTCACATAGTTCTTCTCATGCTCTGTCCAACTTGGCCGTATCCATAGCACACTTTTCCTTCCTACACAAGACCCACCAAGTCCTCTTGGACGCATATGAACATACCTAAAAATTCTTTACTCAAACTGTGATCTTTAAATTGATAATTTGTCAACAAGTGCTTTCAAAATCTCAAACCTGGCCGCACATTCCCATCCAATTAAATTTCATTTTTCCTTTGAAATGAGAAGTGAGAAATATGAGAGATATTGCCGATGAACCTCCAGAACAAGTCAGTCCATATCCACCATTCATATCAGTGGAGATGTCCATTCCATAGCTAGATTTTATCTTTTCCGTATCCATCGCTAAGAATTTCCTTGAAACCACATGCTCGTTAATGGCACCGTTAGCATATGAGTCACCTATTTATTGAAAAGTGAGCAACATTACACACTTACTATTTCAAATAAAAATATTTTGACAGTATGATTCTGAAGATTTTAGAATGATTTTAACCTCAGATCATGGCATTTGGAAAAGATGTATAAGTAATAAATTTTAAAGAAAGTTTATATATGAGAATATTAAGATGATGAAAGGTGACAGATAGTCGTACCGCCCAAGAAAACATATCTTAAACTTAAGAATAACTATAAGAGTGGCTTCCTTACATAAAATTATTTTAAAGAAAAAATATTTAGAAATCAGAATACAAGGTACAAAGAATCTCATAAATCCTTCTATGAAATGTTCTACATTATCATTCTCTACAAAAAATATACGTGATTTTTAGAAGACCTAACAAGAGATAATTAAACTATTAGATCCTTCAACAAAGTTGCTCGTATCTTCGCCTTTCATTGCTAAACTTATAAATTACATGAATACAAACAACAAGAGAATACACATACATTAGAGTAGTCCTTGAAACACAAAGTCCTCCAAGCATGAACCGGAAAAAGGAGTCTTTATTATGAAAAAGACTGCGTCAAAGCCTACTAAACACAACCTTCAAATGGTATTTACAAATGATATTTACAGAGAGGCACGAACTCCATCTCACCTAAAAAGAAGGACTCACTTTCCTTCTCATTACATAGGAGTTATAACACATTAACACATATCTTACAAAAATACATAACTGGTCATGGACAGATGTAGATAGGAAGAGACAATCACCCATATAATGGAGCAAGCAATCGCCAAACCTACGCCTACCTTTTCCGCCGATATTTTCTCTCCACGATCTTGGTTCTTTAAACCCATGTGGACCCAAGCAATGTGTCATTTAAAAAACTCAAAAACCATTTATAAACCACTACGTGAGGCATGTCCATACTCATTAGGAGTCCTCACTCGTCCTACTGGGACTCAGCTTTGAAAAATTTCTATTTTACGACGTCACATGAATACAAAGATGTCGCCGTAAAATTCCAAAAGAAAAACATGTAACTCTGCGGAAAAATTGCATCTACCGTACCCGTAGCGCTCTATTTTCTTTTAGTGTACAAGATATTTGAAAGATTCTAAAGACGATCAAAACATTAAAAAAATCAATTGGTCCCAAAATATAACCAATAAGCGGACGATACTTCATTGTGACATCCTTTTGCCTCTCCTCCATATGAGCCGCAACTGCAAGCTTTGTATAAAACTCGCTTTACCGTCAATTTCTGATTGCGATCCTTGTAGTCCCAGTGGTTGTCTTTTTTGCAATGGCCTTTCTCTTCTCGAGCTCTTTTCCGGATTTTTCTTCTCTAGAGGTTCTTGCTTTGCTAGTCTCCATGAGATTTACTTTTCTTCTTCTGAATCCACTAGATTAAAGCAAATTCAAGGAGTTGCAACCTCACAACCCTCTCAACATTGCCTCTCCACGATCCATAACTTCCTTGGCACACAAAGCTTGGGTTATGTAGAGCTTTGGATTTCAGCCCTAATTTGTTGCTACCTCTTCGTATGTATTTTCCCTGGGTCAGCTAACAACATATCCTCGAATCCTTTTAGTATTTTTCCTCTCAGCTTTTCGAACTCGCGAGACCGCATCCTTCAAGAGCTCCTCGCGGTAATTTGGTGGTCGATAATCCTTAGGAACCTTATTTTGAATGTTTGCTACTAGAAATTGCGACACACACGTGTGATGTTTGATTTTTCTCCTTTGTAGTTTCAGCTTTCCTTCCTTTTTCGTGTTCGGGTGACATACCTGGGGAAAATGAGAAACAAACAGGCATAATCTTCACTGATTTGGGATTGCTAATAGATGACCCTTTTCTTCCTTTGCACAACTTGTCCGCAACTTTGGTTGTGGGAGTCTTTTTCTCTTTTCATTTTTGTCATTAGTCTTGCTATAGATGTTTACATATCTTTTTCTTTATTTTATTCATTTTTACCAATTGATGAAGTAGTTGGTTTCTCGACTTTTCTCCATTTTTCTCAGAAGATTGAGAATGTTTTCTGCGAGGATGTGGAGGTTTTTGAGTTGTAGTGTGCAGCCAAGTCTCACCCTATAAAATAGGAAATTCACCCAAGACCTGAAGCTTTCTCTTTGAGTTTCGTCAACAACTGCAACACTTGATATAAAGCTTGATGCAGTAGATGCTATAATCAAGCCATGGCATGGGTTTGCATTCTAGCTGACGTCTTAGTCAAGATTTTTAGCAATGAAGAAATGAAGCTGGAGTAGCCTCAGTACCGCAAAGGTGAAACGAAAAACCTCATGTGATAAAAACACACAGTATAATTTCCTCTCACAAGCAGTGTATATATTACACGAGCTTGAAAGCCTCGTCCCATCTCATCCCGGAGATGTACTACTAGGAATCACTTTAGCTCATTTGTTGTCTTTGTATTCATCCTCGATGAAGTTGTCTCTGGCTTATCCCTAAGAATAACTTGGTTTTTGAACGACTTTTCCTATTCCTGTGGGATGTGAAAGCTTCGAAACAATGTGATTCTCGTTAAAACCCGCAATTTAATGCCATAAAATATCTTTCTTCGTCCATCGAATGAGATGCCAAACTTTATTTCAGGCTACTCGATGAGAGCTCTCAACCTTGGAGAAAATGAGTGCACCCACTCGTACAAAAAATCTCCCCACATTCGATTTGGCATCTATTAGATCAGCTAGCCTGGAGGTTCAACATGCTTAGCTTCTTTCCTCGCTTTAGTCATCTGCACAATGAAGGTTGCTTTGCTAGATTAGGATAGGTGTCAAGCTTTAGAAAACTTACTTAATAGGTGTTGCTGAATCCTCAAAGTAAACCATCCTGAAATCCTAGTCTCCTCTTCTTCAAGATTCTCGATTGGAACCCAAGCTTGTTTCACCAACAACCGACTGAAAACTAAATTTTTCGTTTTATTTTTGGTGATTTTAAGTGATATTGTCGTTCATTTTTTCCATTTACAAGATAATTTTCAGCATAATGGGTAATATACAAAACCGTATACCACACCTAGTGATATTCATAGTTACATTTTAGCGACGACTTTGTTTCATATTATCTACAAATAAGTGGTCGGAGATGAATGGCTGTTTGATTTGGTAGTCACCTCCATCACATTATTTATGGTAGCCCTAAAACTCCTATAGTGCTCATGCATGATTAACTAAATGTCACTACCACATTAAATCGTAGATTCATGATTAATTTTGACAATAAATATGTATCTTTGACATGTGGGCACATTGACTTGGGCCCACATATAGATGATTGATCTTCATGACTCGCACATTGACACTTAGCTCTTCAACGTATGCCCACAACTAACTCGACATCATTAGAACGTATAAGATTTCGTATCACGTGACATGATTCATGATTAAAAATATTTAAACCTTAGTTGATACCAATATCCTAAGGTTTAAAATAATACCTTATTTTTTAAAATAATATCCTAAGGAAATTATAAAATAATAGTGGAAATAATAAACTAACATTAGATTACTATCATCAAATTTTAGAGGAAAAAATAAAGAAAACTATTTTTTCAACTTATCTCCCTATTGATTTACTAAAACTTGAGTAGAAACACCCATTGGATGTATATTGTACTCTTCATCCATGAGGACTACCGCACTTTATACTTTTGATGCACCCTAATACCCATGCAATGAGAACACATGATACAAACATATCAACATTGTTTTCATGCATTTCTCATTTTTCGTCAAGCAAGGTCCATTGAAAGTATGCTAACATGGCTATCTCCTTGAATGAGGGAATTAAATTTTTTCATCCAACGAGTAATCCCACTTGAAATTTGAGTAAAAACTTAGGGAGATAAGTCGAAAATAGGAGTTGAGAAAGTAGTTTTATTATTTTTATTATTTTTTAATCTTTTTTATTTTTTTAATCCAAAAAATGGTTAATCATCCCCCATGGTTGACATCATCATCTTGAATCCTATTGTTTCTTATAAAATTTGTGTTTTGGTTGTACATTTTTTCTTAGGAGGCCCACTTTATACCTCCATCCTCCCACATTTACCCAAGCTAATCGATCATTGGGTGACCATGATTCAACTCCCCAAGTACGATAAGTAAGTGGAATCGACAAGATAAGACCAATCTAACTCTTCCTCATATGCTACATGACCTTTAGGAGCCAACCAACCCTTCCATGTGCTCAACGAGACAAATTACTATTTGATGACCTAAAGCCCCATTTTCACCGATGAAAAAGACATCCACATGATTGAAATCCTCCAATCACATGCACAAGAAGGAATCCATGCGACCGCAACCTTTTTTAGGTATTTTTGTGCAACGACCTCAAATTCTTAGCCACCTTTTCGAGGCCATGACTCTAAGCCACTACCATAACTTCATGATAATTCCATAAATGATAAATAACATGATGACAAGACCTCTAATGAAAAACTTGAACAAGGGCCCTATTGAGCTGAGCTTCCTTGGGGATCGATTTTTGGGTGAAAATATAGTATTTTTTGTAAGTTTTTTGTAAGCTAAGTCATGCGCACTAAGAAAATCATAGGACAAGGACTTTGGGGTGTTTTCATCCCCTCATGAGTGGTGAGGGGAAAAGGGTAGAAATAGGGGCTGAAAACCACCATTTTCGCTCCTTAGATGAGCGCAAGCTAAAGACATAAATAGGAGCCAAGATCGAGTCAAGAAAAGGGAAAAGATTAAGAAGGATGAACTATGTTTTGTTGTTTTGAGCTAAGAAGCGAACTTATCCGGGTTTAGAAGGCTCCCACTAGGCGTGTTCGTGGAGACCTCATCTTATCGAGAAAGGGCACGCATTGCGGTGCGTGGGTAGAACGAAAGTATTGTAAGGAAGATATGATCGTGAATGAATAAAGGAATGTTTTGATGAAATCTGTGTATCAAATGCATCCGTCTTCTACTTTATGATTTGTTTCTGCTAAATATTTCCGTTTACTATATTATCTCGTGTTTGGATTCGTCGCGCAATCGTTTTCCGCCCTATATTAATGATAAATGAATGGATCTTATGTATTGAATACCATTGAAGCAACTATGAAATACGTACCAGCAAGTACGGTGTGAAACTGTGTAAATTGACCCTAAATATACCCGGTTAGGGTTTCTAGCTAGGTTTTCTCGTTATGAAGGACAGATCATAGTTGTTTTAGATCAAAGACACCCACATCCTTTAATTCTCTCTCAAGTCACGGAAACGTGGTTCCAACACCCCCACATCGCTGTGGGTGAGACTTTCTAGCCGCACAAGTAGGTCATTGCCAAAAGACGTGAGTAAGAGGGGTTTGGTGGTTAACCTTAACTCGAACCTGTTAGGACCCCACAGAAAAATAATGGTTATGTTTCTTTCAAGGGTTGAGCACACGAATTTGTTGATTATATCCTCCTGAAATTGGAGCTTGAGCGTATGCGAGGGGGTGCGCTACGCTCAAATCGGTGGGATTCCACCGACCCTAAGCGAGTGAAGGAGAATGTTTTTTGGCCACAATAATCCATTCATGGACTACATTATCGTGACGTACGTAGAGTTATAAAAACATGGCAGACTTTTCGGATTACCATGCACCATGTGCGAAGTCGAAAGGCGCGTGATCCGGTTCTAGTATAAATTGCCCTTCATGGTGATCAAGCGCAGGATCAACCTCGCGACCTAAGAAACATCGTGGAAAAGTGGGCTCGAGGCTCCACCCAACCTATCCACAATGTCTACTTTGGGAAAAGAGACAAATATAGGAGCCAAAGAAAATAAGTTGAGTCGCGCACCGAAACAAATGCAACGAGGGGCAAAAAAGGATGGTGAAAAGGACCCTAAGCGAGAAGAATAAAAATACACATAGAAAGATCTCGAAAGATGAATCCAATGTCGATCTTGGAGCGCCTCGATGGGTTAGAGTGTCTCAGGCAGACTCCGGTGGCAAGAAGCGTGGCGTCAAAACCCCCAAGGGTCCATGAAAAAAGATCAAAGTCTCCAAGATTGAAAGTATAAAATATGTCACTTTGAAAGAAGATGACCTCGGAAAAAATAGCGAGATGTAGTCATCTCTCGCTCCGAAGACGGATGGATCGCCATGGAAGAAGTACAAGGCTGCTTGTCGAGGCATTACAATCGGGATTGCATGGTATTATAGCTAAAGACCGACAATATACAAGCGAGGGTCGAGTCAAGCGAAGCCTACCTACAAAAAATGATCATTTTCCACAGTAGATAGTAGGATATTCCCCTTCCCAGTGCGCTGCAGCTACTTTTGAGTAGCCAAACCGCACGAGAAGGTCGGGATCGTACACAAGTAAGGATAGATTCTCCGCTGCTGACCGACTAGAAAGTTGCACTACTTATTCAAACCATTACCTTAGAAGAGCCGAGTGTAGGGAGGCATGCGTGGCAACACCGAGCTGAGCGACGCCGAGAAAAAGGTTGCGTAAAAAGACCCGAAGAGTCACTCTAGGCATGACAACGCAATAGGTGATTGACATGCCGCGAGCGTGAGCTAGTACATTTGATCGACGCATCATGGCGGTGAACTCCCGCAGGTGGCCATTCCGGCATTAGCTCCACCACCATTAAAATTTGGGAGTTGGGTATCCGCGTTGAAGGCTTCCTGGTCAAAAAGTGTGGATAATCGTGCACCCGTGCAGCCTTGGTGAAAGAAGCATCACAAAGTATCGCTACCACTGTTGACAAGGGCACCTCACTACTTGACAAATGGGACTCTAGACATCCGTGAAAATAGACCCACTAGTTAAGAATATGTCTCAAGAATTGCACACTAAGGAGCTGTACTTCGATGACCTCTAGAGGCCTTTCCCACTATGTCCTTCTCAAAGACATGGCACGCTTTGTAGACTAGTCAAATCTTGCGCTGTCAAGTGGAGGTTTCATGGAGGAAGAAACAAAGTCGTGACAAAGCACATGAAGCCATGGGAATATGAGGAAATGAAGTTGTCCACAGACTCGGATGCAACTATTAAGAACCCGAATCGACCTATCAAAGCATTAATCTAGTCACAGTATATGTACATCGTCGAAAGCTCATCGACATGGTAGAAGAGGCAAGCCGGATCGTAGCGTGAGAAACTTGGCGCCTTTGTTGTTTCTCCATTGAATAATTGGAGACCAAAATGTAGAACCTAACACCATTGTGACTCGGATGAGTCACAAGATTGTGTTGGAGGTCTATTGTGCAAGGTCCTCATGGCACCAATTTCTTGGGTAAAAATGTAGTATTTTTTGTAAGTTTTTGTAAGTTAAGTTGTGCGCACTCGTAAAATCATAGTTCAAGGGATTTGGTGTGGGTCAAAGCCCCTCATGAGTTGTATGAGGCAAAAGGGTAGAATTAGGGGCCGCAAACCACCGTTTGACGTAACTTAGATGAGTGCTACTAAAGATATAAATAGGAGTCTAGATCGTAGCCGTAGCAATGGGGAAGAAGTAAGAAGTTTGAATTATGTTTAGATGTTCTCGAGCTAAGAAGCGAACTTGTCAGTTTAGAAGGCTCCTCACCGGTTGTGTGCATGGAGACATTAGTCCTACTATGTGCGGAATCCCATCAGCTATTTGTGCGATTAGAACGAAAGTATTGTAAGGAAGACTCGATTATGAATGAATGAAGTAATTTTTGAGATGAAATATGAGTATCAAATGAATATTTATTCTCGTTTTTACGATATGTTTCTGCAAGTTATTTATGTTTACTATGTTATACCGTGTTTGGATCTATTACACAACTATTTTATGCCCTCAGATGAATGATAAATGAATGGATCATATGTATTAAAGACTATTAAAGGAACTATGGAATCAGTACAGAGTGCACGTAGGGTAGCTCTCTATAAATTGACCTAAATCGTCTCATTAGGGTTTCTAGCTAGGTTTCGCGTGATAGGACTGATTATAGTTATTTCAGATCGAAGACACCCACATCATTTAATTCTCTCTTAGGGTGTGGAAACCTAGTTCCAACACCCCCCATACTTCTTCAGGTGAGAATTTGAATTGTGAAAGTAGATCAATACAGTAAAAGGGCTAGTAGTAAGAGGGTTTTGTTGGTTAACCTTAACTCCGAACTTGGGTCGTGACACCTCAAGCCAACAGGGCCTAATCCGACGAGGCCTAGCCATGACAGACATTTCATCAAAAAAAATCATGAACATGTAATCGACATGCCATATAAACACATATGAGAATATGGAATTTATACTTATCTCGATTATTATTCAAGAAGGTCTGATTCCTCCTCATAAGAGACATAATATCATCTATTAGATCATGCATTCATTGTTCATTCATTTACTAAATAAAACATAAAGAGAGCCATAACTCAAGTCTATCACAATCCATGCTTATAACCAACATATAGACAACAAAAATAGCAATGATAGAACAACTATTAAGATCAGCATTATCAATAACATTTACACGTGATACACAAGAGGAAAAAATATATTGTTAACATATGTAGAATGAAACCAAGTCAGAACTTCCACGTACCACCTCGACCATAGATTGGGCTGTAAACCAAATATTTCTTTCAACCAATCACCCCCCGTGCCATATTCAAATCATGAATGTGGGATCTCATGGAATAAACCGAGAAAACCAAACTAGGGCTTCTAGAGGAAAAACCACCTCAACCATCAAGCGTTGATTCAACCTCATGGTGGGACATCACTAACAATCACCAACTCGGTTTGTACCCTGAGTTGTCAAGGGCTCCGTGTTTGTTTTTTTCCAACCAGGGATTCCAGGACTAGTAACTCAACCTAGAGTTGCTCCCAGGATTCTAGAGAGTTTTTCCAACAAACACTACTATGATTAGTAACTCAACCCACCAAGGGCTTCCAGAATTTTTTCCAACCAAGGCTTCTAGAACTAGTAACTCAACCCAATATTTTATAGGACTTGCTATGTGTTTTTTCCAACCAAGGCTTCCAAGAAATAGTAACTAAACCCACATTCATAAGGAAAAATCCTTCCAATTTACATGGAAAATCAACCTAGGTTGTTACAATATTCACTAATACCATCTCGCATTTTTGTCTCTTTAATTTTTTGGTGCATGCATTTTGAAAAATGGCAACAATCTGTTCTATAATAGATTAAATACACACAGTAAATGATAATTTAACTCTAAACAAATCTATTTGGAAAAAAGGAAGAAATGTTTAAATGGAAGGCATTACGTAACTAAACTTACATTTTGGATATCAAACCACCTCAAAAAATTTTTGGTGGAGAGAATAACATTTGATTCCTAAAGTGCTTATCAAAATATTTATACCTAACCGCAAAAGTAACTCGCATTTGTCCCGAAAGAGAAACTAGGATTGGGTTCTAATCAAATGTAATATAAAAGAGGTACCTATAGAGAAAATTAAGAAACTACATCTAGAAATTGGCTTAGTCAATGATAAAATATATAACAAACATGAATAATTAATGATTAGTAAACATGAAAAATAATTCCCAAGATTTAAGATCACTCACAATATTTAAAATCATAAATCCCGGTTGTTTAACTTCCAACTACTTTTCATATTTTTTTATTTGTTTAACGAATTGTTTAGCTTGGTATATATGTAATTTTTTCAGGATGCACCTATAATTTTAAGTTTTAAACGTTGATTGAATATGTCCTTCTCAATTTCCTTAGCTTCTTCTTCCAAATTCGTAGCTAATGCGATTTTTGTTCATTAACATTAACAAAAGTAATTAGGCATTTTCTAACTTCCTATATACAAAAAACTTATTATACCATTGAATTCTATTGGCTTTAAAATTTCAGATTATCTAATTGAACCATCATTGTGTCTCTCAAAAATTAAACCAGTTGTCACATGTGTCGTGTGGATTATTTAAAACCTCGGACAATCTATATGGATTTGACATAGGCATAAAATCTTTGATTCCCTATTTTTTGACATTTAGAAATATTTATTCTCGAGTCTTTTGATTCTCCGATACCATGTAGCTTTGATTTTCTTCATCCGATTAGCATTTGGAAGTTCCTACATTTTTTTTCTATACATGTAAGTAAACCAATGTTCTCGCTAAATGATGTAAGTCATTAATTATGAAATACTTGTCTCCTTTGAGATCGCGTTCAATGCACTTGAAAAAATGTCTCATTTTTTTTGTAGTAAATGTTGCAAATATAAATATTATTTCCATGAATGTTCGATAATTCACAATTTTTTTTCATATATTACCGATAATATATGTTTTCACCACCTCAAGAATATTTATGGGTTTATCAAATATATGTAATGTGATCGAGGGTTTTAAATTCTAACAAAGTGGTGTCTATATTTCCAATGAGAGTCGTCAACAAAGGAACCACATTTAGAGCATCTTCTAGCTCTTTTATTCTTATTTTCATTCAAAGGTTTTTTTATTTCCTATTGGCTAACAAACAATGCAAGTAATTCACCGGTAGCTTGATGCAATTTCATGAGCCATATGGTTTGAACCCCTAGACAAATCAACATGAATTTTTGCTTGATCAATAACATTTTTTTTTATGAAGCTTTACTTTTTTCACTCTTCAATTTTTTACTTCCTCATCATACTTTGCATTTTTCAATGTGAAAGGATGGTCATAGAAAGTAGTAATTGTTACACTAAATTTTTTCACCATGATCGTCAATTCGGATCTCTTGCCATCCAATGAGTGTCTCAAGTGAATCCTCTATGAAGCTTGAAATAAAAAAAACCAGGGACAAAAGGAATTTTGGTTTGCACTAACTCAAAAAACATTTCGAGAATCGCAGAGTTTTTCTCGTGTAATACTTGCACATGTGTAGTTTCTTCCATTATAAACTGTACATATATGCATACTATCTTCCACTATTGGTTGCGCAATTATGTTAATGCAAGTAAAAATAAAATAAAAGAATTATAGAAGCTTTGGTTGAGGAATCTCATCCAAATTAGAAACCCTCGAACTCACTAGATAGTTTCAACTCATCCCATCATATCATGTAACTAATATTCTCATTTTAAGCATCATATCCCTTGAGAAGAGGAACTACAAACCTCTTCCTCTTGCCTATAAATTGAGCATACTAGATGGAAGGAAGGGACTTGGATTTGTAAACTTATGTTGTCGGTTTGCAGATCGAAGATTTTTTTCATCAAGGGAAGGAAAAGGACACCATTGGAAGAGGCTTGTGACATCAAGGCAACTAGGTTGTAAGATTTTTTTCCTTTCAATTCAATAAAAAGTAATTTTTTATTTCCTAATTGCATTTATTGTTGACGTTATTTGCGAGATTCCTCGAGCACTCACATGGTTTATAACCGATTATTTATTAAATTATATGTTGTATGCTAAATTGGGGATTTAATTTACCTTTTCTTTTTATGTACAAAATGCTTTGATCCCTTTGAATGTTTTTGTCTATGAAAATCTCTTTTGGAGTGTCATGGAGAATTTATGGAAAACATTCATAACGTTTTAAGGCATTGAAGAAAAGGTGGCAGTGGAGAGCGCTCAAAGGAATTCTATATAAAACTCGTTAATAGGTAAGTGATTGTTAACATACCTAATTTTTCATGTTTTAGAAATAGTCTAAGGAAATGTAGCAATTATTTTGATGTTTGTTACTAGGTTTTGTTGGAAATCTAGGGAGATCGCTCTTGCCCGAAAGAGGGAGTAGTCGAATATAACAATAATTTGTTCAGTAATTTCATATAATATATTTTAATTTTTCACGCAACAACCACTAACCAAATAAAGTGGCACAAATTTGTCAACATGCATGTCTATAACTTCTTCAATGATTTTTGTTTTGACATGACTTCTGGATTTGTCTAATTCAGAGATATACGCTCTTTTGAGAGTGAATCTATGAAGAGACTCTTTGTCATTTCTACTACCTTATAAAACACTGTGAACCTGTTTCGTAATAGAAATATATTTTCTATTTTTTTGACTTGAGGATGAAATCGCACCAGTATCGGTTGTGGAAGGTACAAATTTCTGTATAGAGTATCAATGTTTGATTCTTCAGAAATCTCTTTAGTATTTGTTACTAGCCCTTGATTGTTTTTTGATGCATTATGAATCTCCTTTCTTTGCTCTCTAACTCATAGAAACAAGTTCCCATATCCGATAGTTTCTACATGTTCACTAAATAGACCCTCCCTATCAAAGGCTTTAATGGCTTTAACTTCACTTAAGTTAAAATAATGTAAATTCTCTACGAGCTTTGTAACGTGAGGTACATTCTTCATTGTGATTTGTTGAACAGTAAATGAAAAGAAATAAATTGTCTTTTATTTTTTCTTTTAAATATAACTAGTGAGTCACAGTATTTGTTGAAGAATTAAAAGAAAAATACTTATCTATAACAAATTTTGATAGCAGTAATGGATTATATTGAAATCCATAAATTCGAATTAAGGTTTTACTTTCTCTTTCTTCATTCATAACTTTTCCCCATAAGAAATATTGGGCTTGTGAAAATATTAGATGAGTCTCTTGTCTAGCTATCATGCAATCGACTTGCTTTAGAAATACATCTTGAATTAGACACAGGTTTAAAGAAGCATTATTCTTCCATAGTATATAATACTAGAACTACATTGGTTTTTTATTCACATTAAATTTAGGATTATATGACAAGTCATGAAAGACATGACTTGAAGTGAAAGTTATTATTATATACACCATCGTGAAGAATTTATTGGTCCTGGAAAAATTGGCTACCTAAAAATATAATTCATTAGAAATGATATCGACTTAGTCAAATATATTATTTTTTCTGTATGTGTGATAAAGCATATAGAGAATGCATTTTTGAACATTTGTTATAATTTCTCGTCCCATCACATGAGCATAGAGCCAACACAAGTCCCTAAAAATTTGTTTAGACAAATATATATATATATTGGAAGAACCATGAGAATTTGGAAAATTTAATTTTCCCATAATTTTAGCCTCACCCGCCTGTGACTTGAGGAAACTATTTGCTTATGACAATTTTAAGTGCATATTAGGTTCTGGTAGCTTGAATATCCATTTTGATGCCTTTGGATTCATAAGAATATTTTTCAATGGCACCACAATTTTTCTTGTTCTTGAATCAAATTTTTTTGCTCACAAATGAAAAATTTATTTGAAATTAAAAACTTCTGGAGCACATGCAACATTCACCAATCCGCTAGTCCAAATTTTGTTGTTGTTCTTCTCTTCGATCAGTGGATTCAAATATTTCCCATACAAAATTGACCAGTGAAATTTCTCATTCAAATGAGCAAGTAAGTTAATCGTATCAGTGCAAATAAATTCTTTGCTTCCTTTGTTAGCCATATTTGTTTTGTACATCAAAACACTCTCTCAATCAATGATGTTCTCAATGTCGGTTAACTACACAAATTTTCAATTCCCTATATAATCAGCAACCTTTTATACTAGAATCAATAGTTCCTATTGCAAGTGTGAAAAATGTTATATAAAACCTTTCAATAAATACCAATGTTAACATTTACAGAAACTAGTGCAAATAAATACTGGAATTCTAAAACCATCTCGTCTATTTATTGTGCACATTGCTTTTTCTCTAATATGTATTCTTTGTCATTATTACAATTAGATTACACATTTTTTTACAAAAATCCTCATTCTAAAAGGCGTGCTCAATTAACTCTACTATGAAGCAATTTGATTTCTTGGTTGTTCCCCACTATTATGTTGTTGCTGGCTTTAATTTACGAATAACCTGAAAGTCACATTTAAAAAAGTTAAAATATGTGTCAACTTTGGCTAATCATTGAAAATTTCTTCACTCTCTTATATTTTAATCACATCTCATATTTGTTCGTAAATACGTAATCTACTATCAATTTCTCAAGGCAGGTTATCTGTGTATAAAGTTTATTTGAAAAATTAATCACATTTAAAAAGAGTTCACGAATGAATGGAAAAAGTGTTACATTATATGGAAGTATGTGAAGAAAATGTGTAGAACAACGAATATATAGAAAGGAAATAAGATTTAGAAATTAAAACAACACTTCCGCATATTCCACACAAAACTTGTTCATCTTTCGCATCTTCTGCACTCATGCAACTAAAAATTAGCCTAAGTTATGATAATATAGTTAACGAATCTGAATTATCAAACATTGAAAAAAAAAGAAAATAAATGATTAAATATTTAAGAATAATCACATTTCAAAAGTATATATGATTCATCCAATCTATATTCCTTATTTCCATGTAAAATTTAAATTAATTATTTATCCATTTTTGACTTTGCATGAGAAAAAACATACAAACGTACCATTTTAGCCTATAAAAAATAGGTAATATTTACAAAATCCTATTGTATTACATTTATAATTTCTAACAAAGTTTACTGCTTCAAAACAAAATGCATAGCTTATGCAAGATTAAAATTAAACAAAGTGTAGTCGAGCATGAATTGCATCATGATCACTCTCGTATTCAATGTGAAATATGAACATGGAATTATTGAACATTAAATTTTTTCCAAATGTGATCAATAATTTTCTTATTGCCATAAATAAAAATTGTTGTTACTTTTTTAATTGTTTAGAGTGCATGTACTCTAATAACTGTTTTCTTTGTTTTCTATTTGAATTGAGTGTCAATATTGAAATCTCTAATAAGTATAAAATGTAATCACTAGGCATGAATTGTGCCTTTGCTATTTCTATTGCTTCAATGAGTGTTGAAACATATAAAAAGGGTGCAACCTATACAATTATATTCATATTTTCCATTGGAAGTATACTTTTGTAAAAACAAGTTTTATTTTGTTATTGCAAATGTTTTTCATTGATACGATTTCTGTGTTTTAGTATATGAAAGTTAGAAATCCATGAAGAAAAATTGATATGTTGAAATTAAATTTTCAAAATTCATTATTTCATAGCGAAACGTTTAGATGTGTTTCCTGGATATAGAGAATCATAAAATTCATTAGATCTTAATAACACACAATGTTATTGACATGAGCATGTAGACTTCATATATTCAAGGTTGCAATCATTAAAGTATTTTCATTTTCTATTATCTTGTGTATGTATTCTGATTTCCATGATACTTGATTTCTTAAGTATTTCATTTCTTCTAATATTTTCTTCTTCACATAAAACTTCTTTTTTGTTAGTTTCTAAAGAATATACAATGATTCAATGGTTCTAACAAGTGACAATGCTATGACAGCTAGTCCATGTGCCGATATATCACTCGAATCAAATGCAAGTCCATTCAACAATAAACCCTATGATCAATAGTTTTTTTAGCAAAAGCTAACTTTATCAGAAATTGTTTTCGCACTATAGTTTTAAATATCTTGCTAGGGCATGTGAATTCCTTTGTAACACATATAATTTATTTCAATTCAATGAATATTTTTTGTCATATAGTTCATGATATTTGATTCGTTTCAGTTCACCAATCTATGGATTTACAAAATATATCCATAATACATGAACATTTTTCTTATTTTTTTCATATTCCATTGTCTCCATTAACAAGACCATCCTTTGTATTATAGTTTCCTACATATATCTCAACAAAAAGATTTCATTTGATAAGTATTATTGATGGTAATTGTTGGTTGCTAAAAGGTGCCTTTTAAAACTCCTATTTATCCCACATTAATTATCAACCCGGGCAAGTCCTCTTATTTCAAGAGTGTACACAATATGTGCACGCTATAATCCTAGAGAGTAATGTTTCTTAAAATGTAGTATAGATCTTTCAAATGCAAGAATAAATGGATGCTTTTAATAAATCCCACTTGCAACTAAAGGAAACTCAATGCTCTAAAACTAAATCATTCATTCACCAAAGTAACAACAATTATCAGTCGAGGATACAGTAGCAATAAATCATTCCTCTTTTAACTCATGTAAACTAATCAAGCATAAATAATATCCTCAATCTGAGAGCTTTGACAGCAATAGCCAATGTTCTTTACAGTTGTTGATCTCACACACAACACACTAAATAACCAATTGGAAATGGAAATGAATTAAATCAGTAATTCTACTACAACTGATGGAAATGAGATAATTATGCTAACTGTAAGAATGCTAAAAGGAAAAACTAAATGATTGCAGAAAGTAAATGAGCAGCAACGCTATATAATAGAAATAAACATCAACGCTTATGTGACTGCAATGAACAACAAAAATAAGTTACTGAAATGAATAATGAAGCTCTGTAATTAGAATGAGAAACACAATAATATACTTGCAGAAAGAAATGATCTTGTTATGAGGGAAAAGAACATCAACGCAATTCAATTTCAGAAATTAATCATTAAACAAAACGCACTTGCAGAAATTAGAAATAAGGCAAACCACACTGTATGGTATAGGAACGACAAGTACATCCACCAGGAGCTGGGCCCTTAGTCACCGGTGAATACCATCGGATTACTTCAGGAGATGCGAAGGAACTGCAACTGTTTTTATATATTCATTATTGCATAATCGTTACAGCAAGTTCGTGCTCTGCTTCAATGGCGAGAGTCGATGATCAAAGTTACAATTTCAATAGTAATTCTCCCATTCCTCCTATCCTACCCTATCTATCTCTAATCTAATAATCCATCCAATTCTCTCTCTAATCATCCATCATGAATCCCCATAATAACCCCTCCTTCTCTGATCTCTGTTATGATTTAAATACACATAGAGAAAAGAGAAGTTACAATTGATATGATTAAAAATTATTCATATTACAAAATTCATCTTCCCACAACCAATTGATCAGCAAGATCATATCTGAAATATCCTTCCATTAATCATTTAATAGGAATAGGTCAAATTTGGTATTGCAACTGGAATAATTTGGAAAACGGCCATAATAGCAAATTTGGGAAAATCGTCCTGAGAGAACCTTCCATTTCTCTCAATACAGGCCGAATTTGGGCAAACTGTTCATTGCTGAAGTTAATTCGGTCTGTTTTGGATTTTCCATATTCTTCTCCATTTTCCCAATATGTCCAATGCAAAATTTTCACTTCTTATTCCAACAAATTTCTGAGTTGGCATATTTAATGACGAGCTGGAGATCAACTCTGTAATCTGGAAAAAATCTTGGAGGCTAAAATGGTGAGTAATATAAAAAATTTATTAATAAACCATAATTGGTAAAATCATGCATAATCATCAATTTATTAAAAATAAAGGAGAAGAAATAATATTTATCCATAAGAGCATAAATAATTATAAAATGGAATTATATGATAAATTATAATAAATGACATGATAAAGAAGAGTAGAAATGGATGAAATAGGTGTTAAAAAGTGATAATAATAATGACATATTAGCGGCCCAACATACCCCCAAACTGAATATATTGCATGTCCTCATGCAACCCAGAACTGAATATATTGCATGTCCTCATGCAACCCAAAGACAAAACCCTTGTGTTAACCAAACAAAAACAAATTGTTCACCCCAACTCATGAAATGGATGGAACAAATGAATTTTTCCTCAAATAATGAATATTCAATTTTAGCAATCTTGATGAAGGCATAACAATTTTTACAGTTGACGTTCAACTATATGTATATGAAGTTGCAAAAAAATGTGATATAAGTAACAACAAACTTCATTAACCATTTTCTCAAAAATCAGATCGTTTTGATGCATGGATCATGAGATATAAACAAAATGGTTGTAGGTGATAGTGCATAATTTTCGAAATTTTATGAACTAATTTAGCGTGAAATTATCTGGGTTTGTGTATTTTAATGATACCTCTTTGTTATCTAGAAATCACAAGAATTCAGTTCATAGTTTTAAAGATATATGCAAATCAATTTCTGAACTGTATAAAAATGAAATTGTATGCCTTAAACGAGAAAGAAAGTAGAAAACATCCATCAAGTGTAGAAATTCCTCCCCAAAACTGAAGAATTAACATGTCCTCATGTAATGCTAGAAAACAAAGAGAGGTGGTTGCTACAATCTATTGAAACCTATGCTTGGTGTAAAACAACATGGAATAAGGGAGGTGTTGAGAATGAATAAGATAAAGAATATTAGTGACATGGTCATAAGAAAGAAATGAAGGAAAGCAACACTCCCCCAAACTGAAAGATGATATGTCTCTAAAAAATGGGAAGTGGTAAATATGTGGAATGAATGATGACAAATAATGCTCAATGGATTTTCATGAAATTCTCCTAAATTCGTAATAAATCAGAAAATTATGTTGTTCTACATCAAGTGTTACCTCCAGAAAAAAAAAATGTGGAATGACATGTAGGGACTGGCATTTGTTGAAGCTGATGTAGGCTGAGCGGATACTGAAAGTGATGCAAAAGGTGGAAGCCATGAAAGCACATCATGTCTAAATAATTTTTCTTGTTCGCGAGTTGCACGAGCCTTTGCTGTTAGTTGCAATAGTGTGGTCGTGTTGCGAATAGAATTTCCCCCCCATACTTGTTGTTATCCTGTAACCAAATCACGATTCTGCATGCAATTTTCTTGAATCCACAGTGTTAATTTTGAAGAGCAACAGATAATATGTATGCCAAAAGTTCAATCAAATTTTTTTTGTAGAAATGCAGTATGAATATTGTGGCAAATCAGCAAATTATGGCAGAATTCTGTACTTATATCACGTTCTATCCATAATTCATACATTCCCCCTTCTAATTGAAAAAGGGATTCTATGACCATAAAGCATAGAAAAAGTGTTGTGTTGACGACAAGGAAAGGGAACAAACAATACAACAGTAAATGAAGCAGAGTACACATATCAAATGATAAGATAGCAAGAGGTATGGTTATAATGAGGGCAATATATAAAGATAGTTATGAATAAGAGATAAGATGCTTGGGTTGATGATAGGTAATGTGGTAAGTAAAAAGGATAGCAATATTCAAGAAAAGATACCTTGCTGACGATATTCCATCTGAAAATGATATGATTGATTAAAAAACATTAACTCATGCGTAAAGGTTCATAGTAGGGAGAAATTAGAGAAATAATCTCTCTGATAAAAAGAAAAATAGGAAGAGAGTATTATAATAATTATTGATGTTGAAAATAGAACTTCAATACCATAAGCAGAGCCTCTGCTGCCAGCAGGCATCCATAGCCTCGACAGGGTTGCTTTTTAACCCATATGAGCCTCAATTTATAGTTGGAGCATTCCATTGTTGTTCTATAGCAGAGATCAGTGTGTTGGCGTGGTAACCAGATAACCACACTGCCATTCACTGGGAAGTAGCAAAAGTGATCAGGCCAGCTCGTGATGAGACTTCCTGTTCCAAGGATATTGTGGCTATCTAATGGATCATAACCTTGGTGTGGTGGCCATAGTGGTAATGTCTTCGCTACAACCTTATGAACATGGCAGGCTGGCTCTTTAATGAGACCCCCTATCCTCTATTTGTAGATAAGATTTTGTTGTTTTTACACCTTTTTATGATAAATAGAGGGAGGCTCAGTACTCCTTAAGAGTGGGGATGGTGGAAGAAGTTTGAACATGTCAATAGAAAGAAAATATACCCATAATCTTACTTATAATAGATAGAGAGAATTGTAGCCAGGAGAAGTGGAACCAGCATGGTAAAGATGATCAATCAGTATCATATATAGCAGAAATAAATACAATAAAGTAATATATAAATAATTGTGTCCCTTTTGTTTGTTTTTTTTTTAAACTAATCATCAAGACGTTGTCTTGTTAAAGATCATAACATCAAGGATATTCACTTGCTTCAATAGAATCCATAATTCTTGTCCTCATAAAAGTATTGTACTTCATGCGATGCAAGGGAATCAATAAAATGTGGTTGAGATGAATTAGGAATAATCGCACAAGAGGGAGGAAGGGTTGTTCTTGAAAATATTCTGAAAGTGTTGTTCCCTTGAAGGAACAACAAAAACACTCAAAAAAGTGATGTTCCTTTTAAGAAACAACAAAAATACACCAAAAAAAAGTGTTGTTCCTTAAAAGGAACAACAAAAAATATACCCAAAAAATTGTTGTTCCTTTTAAGGAATAGCAAAAAAATGCATGCGAAAAAGTGTTGTTCCTTAAAAGGAACAACAAAAAAAATCAACACGCGAAACTGCTGTTCCTTAAATGGAACGGCTATTGTTCCTTAAGAGGAACAAAAATTGTTCCTTAAATGGAACAGTAAAAAGACAGACACGCGAAATTGTTGTTCCTTAAATGGAACATCTGTTGTTCCTTAAGAGGAACAACAACTGCTTCTTAATTGGAACAACAAAAATACAAACACGCAAAACTGTTATTCCTTAAGAGGAACAACTGTTGTTCCTTAAGAGGAACAGAAAAAAGACAAACACGCAAAACTTGGTGTTCCCTGTAGGGAACATCAAGGGAAAAATAGAAAAAAACTAATGTAAAATCTATTATCTAAGCAAATCCAATCGAATAAAAAGAAAAAAATAAGAAGGTAAACTTATGTATAGGTTTCAAGAGAATAAATTATTTAGTGGACTGGTGTTGTCGAAGAGTTTCCTTCTGCAGCAAGAATTTGTATTCTGGGGTCCTCATTGTTCAATTTTCAATGGAGCAGAAACTACAATTTGAAGGGAGCAACACCTGAAACACAAAAATATAAAAGAAATCAGAAAAGAAACAACACTTTATTAAGTTACAACAACTATGATGTTATTTCCTAAAGCAAGGAAAAAAAAAATGTTTTGGCAGTAGTGACATGACATGAATATTCAAATGGAAATCAATTATTCATTGCTTCTGTTATGAATCCATTGGGTAATGAATTGGATGAAATTCCCTTGTTTCATTAAAATTTATTTCAAGAATCACTCGTCCATAAATTGACCTTCTTTATTCTCCTAGGACCTGCAAAAAATGAGTATCTACCTGCAATAAAACATTAAATCATGGAGAAAGAGAGGTGATTGGCCTCCCCTAATCCAAGAATTATGAGAAAAAAATAACAAGTAGTTACTGTATATAACAAATCCACAGAGAAAATAATAATTTTTTTTTTTTTTTTAATCACAAATTTATTTATTTTTCGTCCAAATTGAGTGATTATAAAGCCATATGAGAGCTAATTCAAATTTATTTCTGCAATAGAAACAGGTTTTAAAAATTCAATGCTATGATCTGTCAATTTTACTTAGAACAACCTGCATAATAGAGTCATTTTCAATTTTCCAACTCAGACCAACAGTTGATATTTGAAGCATAGATTTTTCATTTGATGACGGATTGAGCTGATTAAAATTGTAAATGAAATTAGATTCATTTATTTATCTCCAATATAAACAGGTTTTGAAGACAAGAAGAATTGATGGGTCAAATACACTAGTGAACAACCGAGAAAACAAAGTTTCAAGAGTGCTGATTTATGATAAGCAGTCAGTATTTTGGTCATAAATTCCTCATACGATATCGAAATAAAGTGACTCAAATTTCATTGTAAACTAGATTCATAGAGGAATATACCATAGAAACAGGTTTCAATAATATTGTCATTTAGGCCTCCAAAAACTGACTGTCCCAACTCTGTTCCTGAGCTACCTACTAGACACCCTATCAATGTTTTGATTATAAGTTTTTCATTTCAAATCCAAATGAAGTAATTCAAATTGAGTTGGAAAGTAGACATAAAGGGCTACTTAATATAGAAATATGTTTTAAAAATATTCACTTTTGGTCCCTCAAAACATGACTGTCCCAACTCTGGTTTCAGAGATTGCATCAAACCCGCAAGCCAAAAAATATGATATTCAAGCAATTTTTCCATATTTGTGATAAAAATGAATATGAGTGTTTGTAGAATTTTTATTTTCAATATAATGCATCTACATACACAAATAAATTAAAATATTTATCACCGATGTTGATTTCCATAGCGTGTTGCAACAAAAACAATTTTTTTTTCATAATAATAAAAATGTTTTTATTTATGTCCTTATTTTTTTATTTTCCCCACTAACCTACTCTTCTTTGAAAATTGAATATGCTTACATATAAGAGTACTTCGAGTGGAGCCATTTTCGAAATAAGGCCTCTAGTATGTACATACCCAAATTTGAAAAATGCATGTTAATAAATAGTAGGGTATGAGAAGCCAACTTCCCTTGAAAATATGGTGCCAAAAATTGTTGAAGCATGGAGTGATGCTGCAAACAAATGGAGTGAAACCAATCTTCAATGTATCCCTTACTTTCTTGATTTCCCATAGCCAACATGTCATGAAGTTCTTGAGTGTTTAAAACAACTTTTTGATGCAGGCTAGAAGAAACCTCATTTTCCTTCATAACCTCTACAATTTTTGGAATTGAGACATTTTGAATCTCAGTATAAGTTTTCTCCAATGGTACATGTGAGATAGAATGGGTGGGAAGGGTGGGTAAATTTTTCAGTTCAACACTGTAAGCATGTTGTACTATTTTATTATGGTGAGGGTGTGGAATGAGTTGAGTAGGAAATTGTGTAGGGAATGGAGCATTTTGATGATGTAGTTGATTGGGTTGAATGGATGATTTTGATAGGCAAGAAATATGTTGTGGAAGAGATGGAAGATGTGTTTGTGCTAAAAGATGAGGGAGATTAGTCATGAAATCATAATATGAACCATGCCAAACTTGTAGACAAGATTGGTGGTGGTTATATTGATATTGGCATGGCTGCCCTAACATATGAGTATTCCATAATGGATTATGCAAGTAAGAGAATGGAGAGGAAGTGTTTTGAACCATACCTGCAGGCCACGATTTCCATGGTTTTTACCTTGTTGCAACTTCTCCATCTCTTTGATATGCTACTTCCATTCTAAATAAGGAAGAACAACTATCTATGGGATGCTCCTTTCGGTAATGAGGGAAAAACACTTCATCAAATTCTTGATTTTTCTGAACCTGCAAAACATTCAATTGTGAATTTAGAGAGCTAATGAAATCATATTTAAAATTTTCAAATAAAACATTGATTTCAGCTCTTATGTCTCTTGTTATTGTAGTAAATTTGGAAAAGAAAGAAGAAAATTCTCTAGAATTCTTACTAGCCTTGGAAATTCCTCTTGAGTACCTTATGCATAATTCACAAACATCATCATATGATAACTGAAAAACATCACCTTTTCCTATCAGATTTAAGGGTTCTAAAAATTCATCTTTGATTCCTTTAAGAATGAGTGTTTTCAAGATTTCTTTTTCCAAATGCTTATGCTTCGATTTTTGAAGGTTATATTGAAATCTCTCTACATAGTCCTCCAAGCTTTCATCTTCCCCTTGTATCATACCGAAAATATATTCATTGGATTTACAGTAGTCTTGGTACTTCTTCAAGAATATGTTCTTCATGTCCTCCCATGTTTGGATGTAGTTCCCACCTAGGCTCATGAACCATGGGAGAGCTGCTCCTTTTAGAGTAAGAGGAAACACTTTCAACCTTTGACCATTATTACAATAATCATATCCTCTACAAAGTATTTCAAACTCAATTAAGAATGTATTTGGATCTTCATTTTTCAAACCATGAAAATTTGGTAGAGACGATGGGGGAATTATGTGTATTTGTGTCACTCCTCCTAGATCTTTGGTAGGGAATTCAAAAGTTGAAATGTGAGCCATTTCTTACCATAATAGAAGATGTTCTTCATATGTTTCTTTAAGGATCCTCCTTCCAATGTTCTTGTCAATTGGTTAGTGAAATGGGTGGTGCTTACATCACCACTTGAGTGGAATTACAATATTTTTTCAAAAATTCTACCTCTAAAATTCCTACTTCAATTCCTACGCAATTCTACTGAAAAGCGGGTGGAGGAGCAAGCATTTTACTTGCTCATTACGCATATTCTTACCTTTTGTTTTTAATACCCAATTTTTTTCACAGCAGACAAACATCAAACATACATCACTCTCTATGAAATAGAAACACTCTCCCCGGCAATGATGCCAAAATGTTGGGTTCTAAAAGGTGCCTTTTAAAACTCCTATTTATCCCACATTAATTATCAACCCGAGCAAGTCCTCTTATTTCAAGAGTGTACACAATATGTGCATGCTATAATCCCAGAGAGTAATGTTTCTTAAAATGTAGTATAGATCTTTCAAATACAAGAATAAACGGATGCTTTTAATAAATCCAACTTGCAACTAAAGGAAACTCAATGCTCTAAAACTAAATCATTCATTCACCAAAGTAACAAAAAATATTAGTCGAGGATACAGTAGCAATAAATCATTCCTCTTTCAACTCATGTAAACTAATCAAGCATAAATAAGATCCTCAATTTGAGAGCTTTGACAACAATAGCCAATGTTCTTTATAGTTGTTTATCTCACACACAACACACTAAATAAAAAATTGGAAATGGCAATGAATTAAATCAATAATACTACTGAAACTAATGGAAATGAGATAATTATGCTAAATGTAAGAATGCTAAAAGGAAAAACTAAATGATTGCAGAAAGTAAATGATCAGCAATGCTATATAATGGAAATAAACAACGACTCTTATGTGACTACAATGAACAGCAAAACTAAGTTATTGAAATGAACAACGAAGCTCTATAATTAGAATGAGCAACACAAAAATATACTTGCAGAAAGCAATGATCTTGTTATGAGGGGAAAGAATAGAAACACAATTCAATTGCAGAAAGTAATGCTTAAACAAACCACACTTACAAAAATCAGAAATAAGGAAAACCACACTGTATGGTACAAGAACGAAAATTATATCCACTAGGAGCCGGGCCCTTAGCTGCCGATGAATACCGTCGGACTACTTCAGGAGATACGAAGGAACTGCAACTATTTTTATATATTCATTATTGCATAATCGTTACAAAATGTTCGTGCTCTGCTTCAACAGGGAGAGTCAATGATCAAAGTTACAATTTCAATAGTAATTCTCCCATTCCTCCTATCCTATCCTATCTATCTCTAATGTAACAATCCATCTAATTCTCTCTCTAATCATCCATCATGAATCCCCATAATAACCCCTCATTCTTTGATCTCTGGTCTGATTTAAATACACATAGAGAAAAGAGAAGTTACAACCGATATGATTAAAAAGGATTCCTATTACAAAATTGGATTTCTCACAACCAATTGATCGACAAGATCATATCTGAAATATCCTTCCATTAATCATTTAACAGGAACAAGTCGAATTTGGTATTGCAACTGGAAGAATTTGGAAAACGGCCACAACAGTGAATCTAGGAAAATCGTCCTCAGAGAACCTTCCGTTTCTCTCAATACAGGCCGAATTTGGGCAAACTGTTCTTTAATAAAGTTAATTCGGTCTGTTTTGGACAATACTCATGTTTCAGATTGTCCAGATTCTTCTCCATTTTCCCAATACGTCCAATGAAAAACTGTCACTTCTTATTCCAGTGAATTTCTGAGTTGGCATATTTAATGATGAGATGGAGATCAACTCTGCAATCTAGAAAATATCTTGGAGGCTAAAATGGTGAGTGATGTTACAAAAAATTTATTAATAAACCATAATTGGTAAAATCATGCATAATAATCAATTTATTAAAAATAAAGGAGAAGAAATAATATTTATCCATAAGAGCATAAATAATTATAAAATTGAATTATATGATAAATTATGATAAATGACATGATAAATAAGAGTAGAAATGGATGAAATAGGTGTTAAAAGGTGATAATAATAATAACATATTAGCGGCCCAACAGTAATCTCATTTTTTTCTCACATGCTGCATGACCTATTTCCTTACCATCACACTTTTCAATCACATCAACCACTATCATCTCTTACTTTACATGTAACAACATTTTCTTGTTATGCTTCTATACATCCTTACTCCTGTAAAATAGATATGGAAATAATGGATCTAATGGAGTAGGTATATAGCACTTATCATTTATATATCCTATGACTTCATCATATTTTTTATTCACTCCCATTCTATTATGGATTTCAATGATTTTTTTGTCTCTTTGACGCATTGTCATATGTAATTCATAGAAAATTACATTTTCCTTCCAGAAATCATATGTTGTTTTTTCCTTTTCTAAAATTGGTTGCTCAAACATTAGATAATATTTGATCCATTGCGCTTGGAATAAGTCACCTGAAAATATTACATCAATATTTCCAAAATTAGCCAACAAAGTATGCTTTATTTCCCGTAAATGTTTGTCAACCTGGTATAACATTGTTACACTTATCAAAGACACCTCATCAATAAGCATACCATGAAGATATTCACAATTTGTTTTCAATGTGTCTAAATTTTGACATTTAAGAAGAAAATGTTATGATTTGTTAAATGGTAAATGAAATGCATAATGCAATGTTATACCACCCGAATTGAATGCTTCCTTCCTTCTATATGTTGTTGTGATTCCTTTTAGCTGAGATTGGTAATATTCGAATATGTTGTTGTACATGTGAATTAGAGAATGGAATAATTATATAACATTAAAAAATTTCCAACGCCCACAACACTTGTAAGAAATACTTAGAATGACTGATCTAGATGTTTTTTTTTGTTATCGCTATTTCTTTCACTTATTTTTCTTGTTCTAGGTTGAGAATTCTCATGATTTTATAGAATTCTATTACTTATAGTATATGTGGTTGTCTTACAACTACATATGGTATCTCAACTATTTATTTTTCATTTCTAGCCTTTTGCAAATATTCAAAATTTATATTCCATAACATATTATTGATAACGTTTTTCACTATCTATTTCTTCATAGGTAGGTATATATCTTTAAAAAAATTCACTCTCTCTATTTTAAATCTCAACTGCTATGTTTTCAATATATATACATCTTGTCATTGTTGCGTTTGTGAAATTTCGTTCATTGCATTTTATGATTTATTTAAATAATAGATATGCATTTGTCGAAGTCAAATATTGTTCTTTAAAATTGTTCTCGTCAATACAATATAGGAAATATAACAATAATAAATTTCTATAATAGTTATCATGATCAATATGATTATTATACTTTACATATCTTATAATGTGCGTTCTCTCAGTGCCTCCTCTTTCGCTTCCTTGTATTATATAGCATGATGAAAATTACGCTAAGCATACATATTCAATATTTTTTGGTCGTTGTACATAGTGGTTGATAATTGATAAAATTATATGTTTTCTAAATCATTTGGTCCATGCTCCATCGCTTTTGGTCTTTTTAGTAAAAATTTTGATCATCTATTGTTCAAATATTAATAAATATACATTTTATTGAACTCTTATTCAGTGGAGATGACAACGCTATATATACAATGTGTTGTGAAAACATTTGTTGTAAGTTAAAGAAATATTATTTAGCTATTGCAATTGTTTCTATGATATCATAATCGATTGTTTTACATTCATTTCATATACGTTTAAACATTGACATCATTGTTTTATCTAAATTTGTCATAAATGAACTACAATAAGTATTTGCAGCATATGATTCAAGTATAAATTGAGAATTAATATTTGCACCCCATATTAATGGAGTATGTCGAGCAGAGCTATTAGTCCATATGTCTATTGGATCTCTTTTCAATAGAATTGTTCTTCATTTTAGAGTACATTGCATTACATGGATATAATTAGATTCACTTATACCTAACAAATTTAGCGATCAAATGAGAACCGTGACCTCAAAATGAGAACTCTAACCCAAAAAACCCCTATTTCTGCACAAAAATCATGAAAAAAAACTCTAAAAACAAAAATTTATTATGATGCATCAATGCTTTTTTTGGGGTTAAAATTCCAATTACCTTTTACAAAATACATTAAAAACCCATTTTTTTATGTATTAAACATGAAAAAACACCCCCAAAATAAAAAAAATGTCAACGCTGCATTGTCACCAATTTTTTCAATTTAAAATTCGAAGTTTCTTTTAACAACGATATTAAAAACAAAAAATAAAATTGTAAAATAAACATGAAAAAATGCCCTCAAATAGAAAAGGGTCGATGTGCATCAACACTTTTTTTATTGTTGTTAAAATTCCAACAATTTTTAGCAATTGCATTCAAAAAATATGATGACCCTGAAAAATTTAAAATTCCAATAATTTTGGCTGATAGCATTAAATATAAAATATCATAACTACAGAAAACCTAAAAATTCCAACATTTTCAACCATGGTATTAAAGATAAAATTTTGACATTTTTCAACCATGGCATTAAAGATAAAATATCATGACTCTAAAAAGCCTTAAAGTTTTGACATTTTTCATCCATAGTATTAAAACCAAATATTATGACTAAAAAAACCCTAAAAAATGAATATCTAAATCAAAGAGTCATTACACAAAAAGTAATTTCTTTTTTAAATGCTAAAATAATATATTTTTTTAAACATTTGCCTAATAAAACTTGACGCATTGCCATGAAAAATTTAAAATCAACTATCAAATTGACACAAAATGGTAGCGAACTTGACCCATTGCAATAAAAACTTAAAAATCAACCATGAAATTGACACACCGTGGGAGCAGTCTTGATCTATTGTAATGAAAACTTTGAAATCAACTTTTAAATTGACACATAGTGGGGTCTGCTTGCTATTTGAGCATTGACACAACCCATTCAAGAAGAAAAAATAAGAATAAGAGAGAAATAATAAATAAATTAAAATAATTAAAAAAATTTAGAAGATTTTAAAAGATTAAATCTTAAATAAGAACAAATAAAAAGTTTATAAAGAAATAAATTAAAACATAAAAAAATGAAAGAAAAAAAAAATCATACATAAAACATTATACAAAAAAACCCAAAAACAAAAGCAAGCATAAACGATTATAGGAAAATACCGAAAAGAAAATTTTTAAGCCAAAAAAAATGTAAAAAAGGGCCAAAACTAGCCCATAAAAGAGAAAAATTCAAACAAAACAAATTATATATATATATATATATATTATTAAAAAAATAAAAAATAAAAAAACTCGCTAAAATACATCAATTTAAAAATAATATAAATTTAACAAAAAAAGGAAATAAAATAATAAAATAATAATAAAAAAATCGAATTAAAAATTAAAACAAATTAAAAAAAAATATTAAATTTTTTAAGAATTTTAAATTAAACAAATTTATTTAAAATATTATATGTTTTCTAAAACAAATACAAATTTTAAAATAAACAAATAGTATATATATATATATATATACATTTTAAAAAGATCATAAAAAAGAATTTAACAAAATGAAAAAAATAAATTAAAATTAAGCCAGGGCCCACCTTGCCCAACGTCAAAGGATCATGGGCAAGGAGCGTTGTGAGGATGCCACCCCTCAGCCACCAGCACGCACGACCCTTTGGTACCACACAGACTGTTGGTCAATTTCGAGAATCGAATAGCCCCTAAAGCGCACCACCCTTGGGATAACTCAATTCTAAAATGGGTGTACAACTTTACCTAGCAGAAAGGGTTGCATGTAACGATGTTTCGTGCCCCACCCTCTCTTATAACACCCTCCCACACTACTTTGATGAGTTGGTTGATATAATTTTTTTCATATTTTTCATTAATATATATATATATATATATATATATATATATATATATATATATATATATATATATATATATATTTTTTATTTTTATTTTTTTTTTCAAAAAAAAAAAATTATTGGTTTGGTAAATTATATTTTTTTGTTTTCTTATTTTTTAAGTCATAGTTTTAATTATTCGATTATTTTTTTAAGTTTTTAGTAATTTTTAAACTTTATTATGAATATTTTCAGAGTCAATAACTTAATGTAGATCAAAACTTCTGGTGAAATATGTGTTGTCATTTATGTGCTTGACATTTTAGGTGAACACTTCACCATCTTATTATTATTATTATTACTATTTCAAGTTTTTTTGTTTTTTTATTTTATTTTATTTTCCTATTCTCCCTTTTTATTCTTTCAAATAATTTTTTATTTAATTAGTTTATAATGTTTTATTATTTGTTTATTTATTTATCTCTTTTTTTGTTAAATATTAATTTTTCAATATAATTTTTGTTTTAAATGTTTTTTATTTTTCTTTTTGAGATTCTCATTTTATCTATTTAATTATTTAGATTTTTAAAAGAATATTTTTTTTTTTTTGTTAAATCTCGTTTCTTTTAACAATTTTTTTTTTTACTTCAAATTTTATCCAAATCAATATTTTTGGTAAAAGCTTCAAATGTTTTCATCTTTCGACATAAGTATTCACTAATTTTTTCATGATGATGAACCACACTTGATGGTTTGAAACGCTTCATCAAAACATCTCCTATGTGATATTTGCCGAAATTTTTTGCAATAATTCATGTACGGATAGCATAAGTTTGAATTCAGAAATCATGTCATTTTTAGTTTAAAAAAGGTCCCAAAATGCATATTTTTTAAATTATATCTATGAAAAAAGTGTTTTTTTTTAACTATTTAAAATTATTATCTTTTAATGATACTTATTTTATGTGTGTGTGTATATATATATATATATATATATATATATATATATATATATATAATCCTAACTTCAAAATATTAATTTTATTATTTTTTAAACTTTGCAAAAATATTTAAATTTTCATTACAAATGGTATTCAAAGAAAAAAAAAAAAAAAAAAAAAAACATAAGCTTGAAAAACCCTTAAAAATAAAACATCTCATCAAGAAAAAGAAGAAAAGGAATAAGACGACCTGAAAAATGGTTAAATAAATAAAATTTAAAAAAAATGCACATACTTAGGAAATAAGAAAATTTAAAGTGTCAAAAAACGCCCGTGAAAAAAAAAGGACTTCACGTTGCAATCACTAAGATTTAAAAAAAAATTAGCCATACTTAATACATAAGAAAAATTGAAGTGTCAAAATTAAGCCCTCGAAAAGAAGGGTTGATGTTGCATCAACACTTTTTAAAATCGACATGAAAATCACTAAGATTTAAAAGAAATGTTCATTAAAAAAATTAAATTGTAAAAAAAAGCCTAAAAAAAAAGAGGTATATTATGAATCAACACATTTCAAAATTGGATGACTTTTTTCTAGCTCTAAAAAAGTGAGAAATTAGTATAGTTCTAATTCATTTGTAGTTGTGTTACCTATTCTTTCAAAAAAACTATCAGATGAATATGTCTCATCATGTTCCTTATTTTTTAGTGCATCAAATATCATTCTTGCATTCACTTTTATTTTTGGATTGTCGAATTTCGTATGCTCAAGAAGTTGCGTCTTTCACATTGGTGGAATTGAAAATATCAACCTGTAATACATTTGTTTTCCTTTCCTATGAGTTTTTGTATAACGATGATATTGATTATTTTTCATATTTGTAAATAGTTTTCTTTGATCACAACACAAGTACTTGTCAACAAGTGTTTTAATTTCAATGTTTTTACTTGTTCCGTATATAGGAGCATTTTTTATCCATAACAATCCATATGCATGTTGGCTTCCCTGATTTTGGAATTCCGTTACAAATAAATAGTCAACGACATCACCAAAGTACTTGGATTCATGTAAAACTATTTAGCATAGATCATTAATTCTACTTCTATAATATCACATGCAAGTAATGAGGTCATTTTTTATCAAGGTAATTATATCATTTCTCCTCATTTCATTTTCAAGGATGATTTTTTTCTCTTGATTTATTTCTTGAAAATATTTTACTAAAGGCTCCTAGATATGTTCAACACCGGCGAAATGAGACAAAGAAAGTCATGGGACTTGGAATTTTGGATCATTGATAAAATCTTCCGCAAAAAAAATAGTCCAACGATATCTGTATTCATCTAAGATTCTATACTCTAATGTTCAATGCCGTAATGCATTTCAAATTTTATGTTTTCCTATGTCTTTATATATTATCTTTTTTTTCCTTTTAACTAACATTTTATTATACAAAACGATTAACATTATGTATCCTTGAAGGTATTTTATTTCAATATAAGGTGGATGAATCTTGATCTCTCGTCGGTCATTTAGGTTCTGACCCATTCCAAGCACTCCCAAACTCTAAGCAATACCCCATCTGAATCGCTCCATGACCACCTCAGGGGGGGTTCGGCCCCCCAGCCTTCGGCCCTTTTGTTTTCGGCAGTCTTCCCTCTGATCCCTCCAACACCCCATCCAGCTCCCGATCCAGGGTCAACAGCAAAGACTCCGCTGCAAACCACAACCTGAGGAACAATGGTTCTGCGTCCGCAGGGAACATTCCCAGTCAAAACAGTGCGACAGGCCCATCCCTTTGCAAACCCCTCTCGAAGAAAATACCCACTTTAATCATCGAAGATCCTTGGATCGATGAATACAGAGATCACATGAGTAAACATGCCCTATTATGCCGATTCATGGGGGTTCGACTCAATGAAAAGGTTCTCTGCTGGTGGATAAACCAGAAATGGAAGCCTAAAGGGGACTATGAACTTCAGCTGGGATCAAGGAGCTTTTTCACTGTCATTTTCGGTCACAGGGATGACAGAGATCACATCTTCGAAGGAGGCCCATACTTCTACAACTCTGCAGGACTTTACATAACATACTGGAGACCCAACTTCACTCCAAAACAGGAAGACTTCAAAAAGTTCCAGTATGGATCAGACTCTACTCTTTGCCTGTTGACTACTGGAATAAGCGCATCTTGGAAGCCATCGGGAATCAGTTGGGCATCTTTGTCAAAACCTCAGATCTCACATCTCAAGGTAAGTACACAGCTTACGCTAGAATCTGTGTTTACCTGGATGTTTCAGGACCCCTCCCAGGCCATATTGATCTGGTCCATAGAGGAGTTCATTGGAAGCAATCCATTGACTATGAAAACATCCCATTCAGATGTCGGACATGCCGACAGCATGGACATCTTAGTCATGGCTGCCCCCTTAATCAACCCCCACCACAGCCCCAACTGGAAAAGGTGGCTACTCCACCCCCTAGCTTCACCCCAGTATCAAGGAAGAATAAAGGGCAGAAGGGCAAAAATCCTCTGAAACCCTCCACTAATACGACCCCCACCCAGCAGAATAGCTTTGAAGCACTTGGCAACCTTGATCCAAATGAGCACCCTCTAGCATCTCCCGCCCCCACTGTTCAAGATCTATCCATGCTTGGTCAGTTATCAAACCCATCCAACACTTCCAGCTCAAACCCTGACTCACACCAAGCCCAGTCACAGCAACAAAACCCAAAGCCCTCTCCCATCCAGAACAATACTAGTCCTGCCTCATTGCAAACCCTTCCATGCACAGAAACTCATTTAGACCAGCCATCCTCAACCACTCCTACTAATCCTCTAGAGGAGATCATAAGCGATCTAGATCTCCAAAAGGTCAATGAGCAATGGTCCAAACTGGGAGTGGATGCCATTCCCCAGGAACATTTGGAGAAAATAGAAATGGCATACCTGCAGTTGGAATATCTCAACCAGAATGCAGCCAAAAGGCAATGGGGAAACAGCAGCCAATTGGGCATTCAAGCCAACCTAGATCTAGACCAAGCCGCAAGGATCGGGACGAAAGAGGGGACGAAAATCCACAAGACAACAAATACAAGAACTCGGCAGGCGCCTAATCAATGAAGGAAAAATCAAGGCCTTGGTCCTATCTGCTCCAAAGGTTACTCAATGAAGATCACAACCTAGAACATCAGGGGGCTAAACGGCACCTCCAAAAAAAGGATCCTAAAAAACTGTCTATTCTTGCAACACCCAGACCTTATACTTCTTCAAGAATCCAAATGCTCTTCCAACGGCATTGAGACGATTAAAAAACTCTTTTCTAAGAGTTACCATTGCTTAAGCACAGAAGCCATCGGGCAAGCAGAAGGGCTACTCATGTTTTGGAATAAAAGCAAGTTCTTTATGCAGAATGTTCTGTCCACTAAGCATTCGTTATTAGTCATCTTTAACATGCCAGACTCAAGGCATACAATATGCATCACCAATGTGTATGGACCTCAAAGGATCCAGGAAAAGTTGAAGATGCTGAAAGACCTGGACGAAGTCTGACACCACCATGGGGCAAATCACTGGATCTTAGGTGGTGACTTTAACATGATCACCACCCTAGTGTAAAAGAAGGGAGGCTTAAGAAGATTGGATAAAGACACAGAAGCATTCAACACCTTCATAGCTGCATCTAAACTCATTGATGTCCCCACAGTCAATGGTCTGCATACCTGGAACAATAAGCAAGGAGGAAATAGGAAAATAGCATCAAGGCTCGATAGGTTCCTTATATCGGAATCCATTATGCTACAAAATATAGATATGGAGGCCAGCATCCTGCCTATTGGGGGATCTAATCACTGGCCAGTGCAGATTCACTTCACTAATATGGACAGGCCTCACAACAGACCATTCAGATTCGAGGCTTTTTGGACAGATCACCCATCATTCATGCAAAATATACAGAGCTAGTGGACTCAAGCCACCATAAGAAGCGATAATATCATGTACATCTTCTAGCAAAAGCTCAAGATCATCAAAGCCAACCTCAAACGCTGGAACAAGAACACCTTTGGAAACATTTTTAAAGCCAAAAAAGAGCTCGAGGAAAAAATGGCGGACCTCCAGCAAACAATGATCAAGGAAGGACCCACTGATGAAAGGTTGGCTCAAGAATCAAACCTTCAGAGGCAATGGGAATAAAGGCTAAGACAAGAAGAGCTGCTTTGGAAGCAAAAATCGAGGGTGCAATGGTTAAAACATGGAGAACGCAATACAAGCTTCTTTCATAAGTCAACCATTCAACACAGAGCCAATAATCACATTCTCTCCCTCAAAAAAGCTGATGGAGCTAAAGTTTATACTAGGGAGCAAATAGGAACTGAACTTAACTCATACTTCAATTCTCTTCTCAGCAATCCCATTCAAGATAGAACCCAAGCCATCAGTGAAGTCATCGGTGCTATCCCCCCCTTAGTTACAGAGGAGCAAAACTCCCTTCTTTTAAGAGCACTGAGCAGGAGATTAAAGAAGCCGTCTTCACCATGGCTACTGACAAAGCTCCCGAAACAGACGGCTTTACAATTGAATTCTTTAAAGCTTGCTGGCCCATTATCAAGGCCGACCTTTTCAACCTTGTAAAGAACTTTCACAGAACCAAGAGAGTGTTGCCTGCCATCAATGCCACCTTCCTCACCTTAATTCCAAAATCTGATCAAGCTGACTCACCCGACAATTTCTGACCCATAGCCCTTTGCAATGTCATATATAAAATCCTATCTAAACTGATGGCTAACAGACTTAAACCCATCCTCTCCTCAATCATATCTCCGAAACAAACTGGATATGTTGAAGGCAGGCAAATCACCGATAGCATAATCCTCACTCAAGAAGTTCTGCATTCTCTCAAAACAAAGAGGATTCCAGGTATGCTCATCCAGCTTGACCTTTCGAAGGCCTTTGATAAAATCAGTTGGCTCTACATAAGAGCAATCCTCCGGGCTTTTGGATTCAGTCCGATATGGATAAATTGGATAATGGAACTGGTCTTGGGAGCATTCTTTTCAATCATGCTGAATGGAGGACCCCTACAACCCTTCCTTCCATCCAGAGGTATAAGACAAGGAGATCCCCTGTCTCCTTTTCTCTTTGTTATTATGGCAGAGGGACTGGGAAGATCTTTATCCAAAGCAAAACAGCAGAATCAACTCAAAGGCATCAAACATGCACCTCAAGGCCCCACAGGAACGCATCAGCAATTCGTAGATGATACAATGCTCATGGGCTCTCCCATAGTGCAGGAAGCTCGAACCATCGACAAGGTGTTAAAGACCTTCTCAGAGGCCTCAGGTATGGAAATCAATCTCACAAAATCCAAACTGTTTTTCTTCAATACGTCTGTTCCTGTGCAGACAAATCTTAGCAGAATTCTTAATATTCAGAAGAACTCCCTTCCAACCAAATACCTTGGCATTCCACTCTCGGAATATGCCCCCAAATCTGCCAACTGGGAAGCCCTCCTTAACAAAATGAGGGTCAGGTTAAGCAGCTAGACTCACAGGGCCTTAAACATGGCTAGCAGACTGATATTGGTCAAATCAGTTCGTCAAACCATGCCAGCTTATCTGTTCTCAGGACTTGCGGCTCCTTAAGCTGTTTATAAATCCATTCGAAACATCCAACGGTCCTTCCTTTGGAATGGGGCTTCTAAGAAATCCAAGTGGGCTCTTCCCAAGTGGACAGACATTTGTAAACCAAAATTGGAGGGAGGGTTGGGCCTAAGAGATCCTGAGATCCTAAGCAAGGCTATAGCAGCAAAAATCTGGTGGAGATGGGTAGAAAATCCTAATTCCCTCTGGGGCACCCTGTGGAAAGCGAAGTACACTGATCAAGTCAGGGACAAAGACCTCATCAGGCTCACTGGCAACACTCAAGGATCCCCCATCTGGATCAAAGCATGGGAAAATCGACATATTATTCAGAAGCACAGCTTCTAGGAAGTGCACCAAGGCAACACAACCCTCTTCTGGGAGGATGCCTGGTAGCAACTCCCCCCCCTGGACCACCCAGATTGGACTACTCTTAAAAGGGCTATGCAAGAGGTAGGAATGGTCACTGTAGCAGACTACTAGCAACCTATGAACGCGGCAACTACATGGCAAAAATGGCTACCAAAAGAGTAATGGCACACCCAAGACTGCCATGTGAATATAGACCATCTTCTACAAGACCTGGATAAGCGAAGAATCCTCAAATCTAATAAAGAGGATATCCTTCAGTGGGGAAGCAATCCCAAAGGAACCTTCAACCTCAAAGAAGCATACAAGATCTTGGCTGCCTCTCCGGACTCGCAACCGGACCACAAATGGCATGCTCTTTGGAACAGAGGAACATGGCCCAAAATTACCCTTTTCTCCTAGTTGGTCTTGCATAACAGAGCACTCACATGGGACAATCTTCAGAAACGGGGTTTCGTAGGCCCTTCCCGCTGTGTCCTCTGTGAGAATGGTTCGGAAAATCTCAATCATATTCTCAACACTTGCCCCACTGCCTGCTTTCTTTGGGATGACATGGCCCTAGTCTTCAGACAATCCGACAGAAACAAAAACTCTATCTACCACTCACTCAGCAACTGGAGATCCTCCATATCCTCCAACCCTCTGGTCAACAGCGCTTGGAATCTCATTTCGGGAGCCATAGCATGGATCCTATGGAAAGAGCGAAATGCACGAATCTTCAAGAATTCAGCAATGGCAGTGGACATGTTAACAAGAAAGACGCGACAGCTCATCACGGAGTCGATCAACACCATGGTCATATTGCAGACAGAGGGAAGCACATCTCCGAATGACAAAAGAACTATCCAGATCCTAAATCTCAAAGCCACGACCAATCCTACTGGATGAAACCAAGCTTCAACTACTATGTCGCAGGATAAATGGGGTTTGCCTCCTTTTAAAACATTCAAGCTCAATTTCGAAGGGGCATCAAAGCAAAACCCAGGAAACGCTAGTTACGGTGGAGCAGTAAGGGATCATACCAATACCATCCATCTCATCTATCATGGCAATCTTGACGTGAACACCAATAATGTTGTAGAGCTAATCGCTCTCATCTGTGGCATCACTCTGGCTGATCGCTACAGACTTCTAGCTCTGGTGGTGGAAGGAAATCCTCAGAGGATCGCCTATCAAACAGTTGAGAAAAACCAAACAAGGTCATTGCATACAAGTAAACCCTAACTGAGACTTCAAGACCCCGAGGGATCTACAAGGCTACATCAATAGTAATTAAGGGGTCATCTTTCAAGTGGTTCGGCGAATAGCAAAACAAGCCGGCTAATGTCACTACCCAAGCTTGACGATTATCACATCCGTTGGCAAGATATGGAGGATGGGGAACTCAAAGCTAAGTGTAACACCATCAACAATTCGAACCTTCAGGCTTAGGCAAATTATCATTCGAACCTGTGTTTCCGCCCATAGTCATCAGTTCTGATCAGCCACACTTGAAAGGAAGACACAAGAATTCTGACTCACCTCCGCCCGCCTGCCCCACAAACATCTAGAGCATGACTGTCTTTGTTTTTCCGTGGTTTCTATATGTATGCGCTAGGCTCTCAGCCATAAAGCATTCACTGGGTGCTCAGACCAGGCCCAGGCAGTTTTGTAAAGGCAGACACAGGGAGGTCCCCTTGACTCCCACTATGCACTGTGTATTTTACTGCACTCCATTAATATAAATCCCACTTAACCTTCACCAAAAAAAAAACATTT
>JAXQQM020088641.1:0-216141 GCA_034641835.2 Pinus albicaulis | reverse complement strand
AATGACAACTTGGATTAACAATCTCCCCCTTGTTGAAAATGCAGCAAGATGATGGAGCTTAGTGAAATGAAGTCGCCTTCACTAAGTGGGCCCGCAGGCAAATTCTGGCGCAAAATCTATTTTTAGACATATGGAGCATAGTCCGGGGATTGCAGTATGAGATTCTTGGAGCATTGGTCATGTTGGTAAAAATAGATGGGACTCTATTTTTTGGACCTATAGGTCGAAGTCTATTTTTAGACTGCCTCTCCTTAAAATAGGGAAGTCAAATATTATTTACCCTTAATAGTATTTGGACTATAAACTTCAGTTTACTCTCTTGGAGCACTTCAGTTCGAGCCTTGGAAGTGGCTCATGCATCTGACAGAGGAATTACGCTATTCCTAGGGTTTGGTGAGCACATGCATGGTTGACTTCAGTTAGGACTTCAGTGGCAGAAGTTTGGTGGAGTTAATGGGACAGCTAGTGGAGTTGTGTTCTGTTTATTTTAGTTGAACTGGTTGAGATTAGTTTAACTAGCTAATCAATTATTTATGAGTGGAGTGAATTAAATATTATTTAATTCATTAATTAGTAACTCATTATTCAACTCAAGAACACATCAGTTCACTACAGTGCATGATCAGTTCAGTGGAGAACAGTGAAAGAGGTAGATGAAAGGGTGGAGTTAGCTATCAGTGGCGACATCAGTTGTGCATGAGATTTGCACCACACTTGGAGGAATTTCCCATGATGATTGCATTGTCAAGCCAAGGAGATTCGAACCTTGGATCTCTATATAGACAGGCCTGGATTGCGCAATAGAGGCAAGGCAATTGGCGGTGAGTTTTGAACCAGTAACCTGTTCAAAACTGAGCTAGATTGTGTGTAACTTCATGAGAAAGTGCTGAGTACTTGTGAGGAGTATTGTACTGAGTTTGTTACATGATTTCTCCATTATAATATACACAATAGCTGCGGGGTTTTCAGCTATAAGCTTTCCCCATACATACTGTGTTAATGTGTATGATGATTTGATGTGCTATCGCTTGATTTTATTTCCGCATGTGTGATGATCTGAGTGGAAGAGATTATGTGTTGCATATAAATTCGAATTGTATGTGATCAGCATAGTCTCGTTGGATAATTAATCATTATTCAGAAAATTTCTACATGGTATCAGAGCTATTGAAGTAGAGATTGATCATCACAGTGATTACAAACTTATTTCGGTAGACAGAGTCTGCATGCAAGCCAGGTAGCCTCCGGATTCATCTTTCTTCGGAAAGTAAAAGGTCTGGTAAACGCCCCTTGCAGTCGATCTCTGTGCTATAAATAATTTTTTCTCACAGATCTAGAGCGGTTGAGCTTTGAGGTGGAATTCGAATTTTGCAGCAGTTTTGTTTTCTTGGTGCCAGTGTTGAAAATGTCTTTCAACGGTTTGCGACTCGAAAATGCTCTTGAAGGCAGTTCGAATTATGTTGCATGGAAGGATCGCATGGAGGCAGTATTAGAAGATAATGGTCTGAAGGAGTTCATAGATACGGATGTCCAAAAGCCCACTGATCCTGCTGAAGTCGATGCATGGCAAAAGAAGATGGAGAAATGTCGAAGGATCCTGTTGGAGGGCGTCAAGGATCATATTGTATCCAGCCTGCATGGAAAGGCTTCTCCATATTTAATGTGGAAAGCTTTGACGGATCTATTCTAGAGTAAGAGCGACCAAAGGAAGCTGGCGCTCAAAGATAAGCTCGGGAACATCAAGATGGAGAAAGGCGACAGTATCGCCAAATACCTCACGAAGTTCACTCAATGCAGAGATGAGCTGGGAAGTGTGGGGGTGACTGTCGAAGATGAGGACATGGTCGACCTGGCTCTCCTTGGTCTTCCGAAGGCTTAGCACTCATATCAAGATAGTGTCAATGGTCGGGAGAAGCTGCCGGGATGGGAGCGCCTTTGGGCGGATCTCATGCAGGAGGAGATAAGGAGGACTACTCGAGATGGATCTTCATCAAAGGGAGCTGATGAAGAAAACTGCGCTTTGGTTGCCAAAGCAAAGAAGGGAAGGGTAAGAAAACCTCTCATTCTGGTGCAAAGGGAAAGAAGCAGGATATGGCGAAAGTGAAGTGTTTTCACTGCCATGATCACGGACATTATGCTACCAATTGTCCAAAGAAGAAGAAGAACAAGCAAGCGGGAAGATCTGCGGATGGAGAAGCTTTGGCTTCACAGTTCGAGCTTGACTTTTCACTGATTGCATGCTTGGTTTCAAGTGTGATGGGATCGGTGTGGTTCTTGGACAGCGGTGCGTCATTTCATATGGCGGGAGATCGGGAGTTGTTCTCAGATCTGGAGGACAAAGATTTGGGTGTGCACATCGAGATGGGCGATGATGGTAGATACAGTGCGACTGGTATCGGTACCATATCCTTTCAGAGGGAGTCTGGTAAACCCTTTGTATTGAAGGATGTCATGCATGTACATGGATTGAAGAAGAACTTGATCTCTGTGGCGATGTTGGAGGATAAGGGGTATGATGTGGTCTTCAGCGAAGGAAAAGCCTTCCTGCGTAGTAAGACTACTGGAGAGACCCGAAAGATAGGGGTTCGAACCAAGAACCTTTATCAGTTGCAGGTAGATGGCTGCGCAACTATGGCATGCAAAGCGGGAGAAGTGGTGAGCCGGGATGATGAGGGCGAACTGTGGCACAGGAGATTGGCCCACCTTCACCATGGAGCTTTGAAGATTCTGCAGCAGATTTCTACTGGGCTTCCTAAGGGCACTCTTGCGCAGTCAAATCAGTGAAAGGGGTGTACTTTGGGGAAGTATGTGAAAGTCAACTTTCATGAGAAGGATAGTCGTGCCATGACAATCCTTGAGAGAGTTCACACAGACGTGTGTGGTCCTTTCTCAGTTGCTTCGACAGCAAAGCACAAGTATTATGTGATCTTTGTTGATGATTTCTCTCGAAAGTGCTGGATCTTCTTCATGCAGAAGAGGAGCGATACATTCGCGAAGTTCTGTGAGTTTAAAGCACTGGTCGAGAAGGAGTCGGGGAAGAAGGTGATTGCTCTAAGGAGTGATAACAGTGGTGAATTCATCTCGGCTGAATTCAAGGAGTTCTGCAGCGCAGAAGGGATTTGGAGAGAGCTCATCGCACCCCATAACCCACAGCAGAATGGGGTGGTTGAGCGGAAGAACAAAACGATCGTGGGTGCTGCACGGTCGATGTTGCATGATCAGGGCCTACCCCTTCACTTGTGGGCTGAGGCATGCAATACAGCAGTGTATGTGCAGAACCGTTGTCCTCACAAGGTTCTTGGCATGAGTACACCGGAGGAGGCTTATTTTGGCAAGAGGCCTGATATTTCCCATTTGCGGATTTTTGGTTCTCCTGTCTACATGCATGTGACGAAGAATGCGAGAAGGAAGCTGGATCCAACTGCTGAGGTTGGAATATTTTTGGGGTACACTGATACACCTCACAACTACCGGGTGTATTCGTCAGACAGTTGAAAGACTGTTGTGCGACAAAATATAAAATTTCAGGAGGAGAAAGCCATGCAGTGTCCGCTTGAGAGGGAGCTACACTTGCATGCAGATGAGGAGCTATTAGTTCCTAAGGAGGAGCTTCCAGATGTGGATCAACCACAAGAGGAAGTTCAGGAGGTGGAAGAAACCACCCATGCAGCGCCAACCATCAGAGGGCGCATGCGCACTATAGAAGCTGAGCGACTGGCTCGAGATGTAGAGAAGGTTGTAGGACCACCTACAGCACAGCGCAGACAGAGACAGTCACCGGATCGGTACACTGGATACATGGCTCTTGTGAGTCAATGTGTTGTGGCGGAGCCATCCTCTTTTGAGGAAGCTGTGGAGGAACCCGCATGGGTTGATGCCATGATCGAAGAATATGATTCGATCGTCAGGAACAGTGCATGGGAGATTGTCCCAAGACCGGTGGGGAAATCAGTGGTGGGTTCGTGATGGATCTACAAAGTGAAGCAGGCGGCTGACGGGAGTGTGGAGAAGTACAAGGCGAGATTTGTCGCCCGTGGCTTCTCACAGATCGAGGGGATTGACTATGAGGAGACTTTTGCACCTGTCGCAAGGTACTCTTCCATACGGACGATCCTTGCTCTCTCAGCGCAGATGGGGTGGCACATTCATCGGATGGATGTGAAGACTGCGTTCCTCAATGGAGTTATTGAGGAAGAGGTGTACATAGAGCAGCCTGAAGGTTTTGAGATCTTAAGCAGTGAGTCGCATGTGTGCCGACTCAAGAGAGCACTGTACGGGCTGAGGCAAGCACCTCGTGCTTGGTACACTCGGATAGACAGCTACTTCACCGGGCTTGGATTCTCCAAGAGTGAGGCGGATCCAAACCTGTACCAGATTGTGGTGGAGGGGAAGCTGTTGATCATCGTACTGTATGTAGATGATCTGATTTTGACTGGCGATGAGGAGTTGATACTTTCATGCAAGGAGGATCTTGCACGAGAGTTTGAGATGAAGGACTTGGGCATCCTTCATTATTTCCTGGGATTGGAGATTTGGCAGCGCAGCGGAGGACTGTTTGTTTCTCACGGAAAGTATGCTCGGGAGATTCTAGAGAGGTTCAACATGCAAGGCTGCAAGCCTGTTGACACTCCTCTTCCTGGTGGTTGGAGGAAGGAGGATGCTACTTTAGCGGAGGTAGTGGATGCCACTGTCTATCGACAGTTGGTGGGGTCACTTATGTATCTGGTCAATACACGACCCGATATATGCTATGTAGTTAACCAGCTTTCGCAAGCTATGGTTAAGCCTACCAAGCTCTTTTGGAATTCAGGCAAGCATGTATTGCACTATATCAGAGGCACATTGGGATATGGTCTATGGTACAGACAAGAGGATGGAGCGAAGCTTTCTAGCTTCACTGATGCAGATTGGGCAGGGAGCCCAACGGACCGGAAGAGCACTTCCGAAGGAGATTTCAGCATTGGGTCGACAGCAGTTTCCTGGTACAACAGGAAGCAGAGATCCGTGGTACTCAGTTCAGAAGAGGCCGAGTACATGGCAGCTAGCTTGGTTGCATGCGAGGATATTTGGATGAGGAAGATCCTCGTTGGATTGTTCAGGTTGCATTTGGAGCCTACAGTGATCTACTGTGATAACCAGAGTTACATTAAACTCTCGGCTAATCTAGTATTTCATGAGAGGTCCAAACACACTGACATCAGGTACCATCATATCAGAGATTGTGTTTAGCAGAGAATCATGATGCTTTCATATGTTCGCATGGAGGATCAGGATGCTGACATCCTGACGAAGGCGCTCACCAGGAGCAAGTTTGAATTCCACAGAGGCAGGATAGGGGTTGCAGATAATACATATCTTGCTGAGAGGGAGTGTTGAAAATGAAGCAAGATGATGGAGCTTAGTGAAATGAAGTCGCCTTCACTAAGTGGGCCCGCAGGCAAATTCTGGCGCAAAGTCTATTTTTAGACTATGTCTATTTTTAGACATATGGAGCATGGTCCAGGGGTTGCAGTATGTTATTCTTCGAGTATTGGTCATGTTGGTAAAAATAGATGGACCTATATTTTTTGACCTATAGGTCGATAGGTCAATGTCTATTTTTAGACTGCCTATCCTAAAAATAGGGAAGTCAAATATTATTTACCCTTAATAATATTTGGACTATAAACTTCAGTTTACTCTCTTGGAGCACTTCAGTTCGAGCCTTGGAAGTGGCTCATGCATCTGACAGAGGAATTATGCTATTCCTAATGGTTTTGTGAGCACATGCATGGTTGACTTCATTTATGACTTTAGTGGCAGAAGTTTGGTGGAGTTAATGAGACAACTAGTGGAGTTGTGTTCGGTTTAACTTAGTTCAACTAGTTGAGATTAGTTTAACTAGTTAATCAACTAGTAATGAGCAGAGTGAATGAAATATTATTTAATTCATTAATTAATAACTCATTATTCAACTCAAGAACACATCAGTTCACTACAGTGCATGGACAGTTTAGTGGAGACCAGTGAAAGAGGTAGATGAAAGGGTGGAGTTAGCTATCAGTGGCGACATCAGTTGTGCATGAGATTTGCACCACACTTGGAGGAATTTCCCATGATGATTGCACTGTCAAGACAAGTAGATTCGAACCTTGGATCTCTATATAGACAGGCCTGGATTGCGCAATAGAGGCAAGGCAATTGGCGGTGAGTTTTGAACCAGTAACCTGTTCAAAACCAAGCTAGTTTGTGTGTAACTTCATGATATAGTACTGAGTACTTGTGAGGAGTATTGTACTGAGTTTGTTACATGTTTTCTCCATTATAATATACACAATAGCTGCGGGGTTTTCAGCTATAAGCTTTCCCCATACATACTGTGTTAATGTGTATGATGATTTGATGTGCTATCGCTTGTTTTATTTCCGCATGTGTGATGATCTTAGTGGAAGAGATTATGTGTTGCATATGAATTCGAATTGATATGTGATCAGGATAGTCTCGGTGGATAATTAATCATTATTCAGCAAATTTATACATGGTATTAGAGCTATTGAAGCAGAGATTGATCATCACAGTGATTACAAACTTATTTCGGTAGACAGAGTCTGCATGCGGGCCAGGTAGCCTCTGGATCCATCCTTTCTTTTGAAAGGTGATATATCCAGTAAATGCCCCTTGCAGTCAATCTCTGTGCTAGAAATAATTTGTTCTCACAGATCTAGAGAGGTTGATCTTTGAAGTGGAATTCGAATTTTGTAGCAGTTTTGTTTTCTTGGTGCCGGTGTTGAAAATGTCTTTCAACGGTTTGCGACTCGAATATGCTCTTGAAGGCAGTTCGAATTATGTTGCATGGAAGGATCACATGGAGGAAGTATTAGAAGATAATGGTCTGAAGGAGTTCGTAGATACGGATGTCCAAAAGCCCACTGATCCTGCTGAAGTCGAAGCATGGCAAAATAAGATGGCGAAATGTCGAAGGATCCTGTTGGAGGGCGTCAAGGATCATATTGTATCCAGCCTGCATGGAAAGGCTTCTCCATATTTAATGTGGAAAGATTTGACGGATCTATTCTAGAGTAAGAGCGACCAAAGGAAGCTGGCGCTCAAAGATAAGCTCAGGAACATCAAGATGGAGAAAGGCGACAGTATCGCCAAATACCTCACGAAGTTCACTCAATGCAGAGATGAGCTGAGAAGTGTGGGGGTGACTGTCGAAGACGAGGACATGGTCGACCTGGCTCTCCTTGGTCTTCCGAAGGCTTGGCACTCATATCAAGATAGTGTCAATGGTCATGAGAAGCTGCCGGGATGGGAGCGCCTTTGGGCGGATCTCATGCAGGAGGAGATAAGGAGGACTACTCGAGATGGATCTTCATCAAAGGGAGTTGATGAAGAAAACTGCGCTTTGGTTGCCAAAGCAAAGAAGGGGAAGGGTAAGAAAACCTCTCATTTTGGTGCAAAGGGCAAGAAGCAGGATATGGCGAAAGTGAAGTGTTTTCACTGCCATGATCACGGACATTATGCTACCAATTGTCCAAAGAAGAAGAAGAACAAGCAAGCGGGAAGATCTGCAGATGGAGAAGCTTTGGCTTCACAATTCGAGCTTGACTTTTCACTGATCGCATGCTTGGTTTCAAGTGTGTTGGGATCGGTATGGTTCTTGGACAGCGGTGCGTCATTTCATATGACGGGAGATCGGGATTTGTTCTCAGATCTGGAGGACAAAGATTTTGGTGTGCACATCGAGATGGGCGATGATGGTAGATACAGTGCGACTGGTATCGGTACCATATCCTTTCAGAGGGAGTCTGGTAAACCCTTTGTATTGAAGGATGTCATGCATGTACCTGGATTGAAGAAGAACTTGATCTCCGTGGCGATGTTGGAGGATAAGGGGTATGATGTGGTCTTCAGCGAAGGAAAAGCCTTCTTGCGCAGTAAGACTACTGGAGAGACCCGGAAGATAGGGGTTCGGACCAAGAACCTTTATCAATTGCAGTGCAGATGGCCACGTGCTATGGCATGCAAGGAGAAGTGGTGAGCCTAGGATGATGAGGCGAACTGTGTGACAAAGAGATTTCGCCACCTTCACCAGAGTTTTGAAGATTTGCACGTATTTTCATTGGGCTTGAGCGGCACCTTGCGCAATGACTGCAAGGGGTGTACTTTAGGGAAGTATGTGAAAGCCACCTTTCTGTTGGAAATATGATGCAGGATGTTGTCCTTGATGGCAACCCACTGAATGAAGATAAAGACATGCGACTATTGACATGTGCTGTCCTTGATGGCAATCCACCTGATGAAGTTATTCTTGACTTGATGCACTTGGTAAATGATGTAAATCTGATATGATATGATGTTTGTTGACAATATGATGCTGAGTGTTGTCCTTGAAAGGAAACCCACTTAATGAAGATGATAACAACTTACTTGATGAATTTGTGCTTGATAGAATATGTCCTTGATGAAGGAAATCTGATGTATCTACTGTGAGTACAGAAGGCAATGAAGAAAGGATTTCAGCATGTGCTAAATTCTATGATGAAAAAGAGTATGTATCTAGGTATACGCGGATTGGCCTAGGGGAAGTTGCGTATGCACGCGGAAAAGAACGTGCCAAGTCGCGTATGGGCTAAAGCGCTCAAAAAGTGCAAAACCAAGGGTAACCACCATGGTATTGACCCATGGTATTGGGTAATGATCCGCCTAATTGACCCCGTCCAGGTAGTTTTGGGCTTATGGTATTGTTTTGGCCCATGGTATTGAAAAAGGGGCTCATGGTATTGAAAAAGGATAAACCTATATAAAGAGATGAAATTCATTATGCAAATCATGAGTGTGGGTGCAAGATGTCTGAGCTTGAATGAATACTTCTCTCTGAAGTAGATCTGAATGGAAATGGTTACACTTGAATGATAAATCTGAGTGTATGATGCACCAATGATGAAGAAGGGGATCTAGATCTGAAATGTGCTTGTATTTGCTAGATCTGTTTATGGAATGATTAGATCCAAGAAGAGGCGAACATCTAGCAACATCCTGACCGAAGCAAAAGTAGATCCCCGAATCGAATATCCGATCTCGATGAAGTATGTCGCTTCCGTAATGATCAAGATCTATACGCTACTTCACCGCGGAGGAAGCCAGAGTATACGCGGCTCGCCGAAGAGAAAAGCGCTGCAGATGCTAATAAAAATATACAATCGAGGTATACGTCGGTTTGTGTGGACTCGAGCGCGTATACGACATCGCTGAAGTAAAAGCGCAGACAACCAGGGCTTGGTCAAGCAAAAGGGCATGAAACATCCGATCCGTTCGCCGTGTTTCGCTATCTCGATCCGTGTTGTTAAGTATCCGTTAGTGATGTATGTTTCAGAAGTAAAAGTTTGGAAAGGGTCAAGCTCAGAAATATGATGAATGTGGCCCTAAGTGGTGTGTTCTGACAGTTGTTGATCCAGGGTGAAATTAATGAAACGTGGTCCAAGGTATGGTACCGAGGGTTGTAGCCTTCACTGTGGTCGTAGCTCCCTTCCAGGAGAGGTCGGGCAAACGAGCGCAGGGTGCTCATGCCGGGGTCAAGTTCTGAGCCAAAGACATATGTTGTAAGATGTTTTCTCTATAATAAAATATTGAAGGCTGAGCAACTGCAGCGGTGGTTTTCTCCCGATTTGGGTTTCCACCTAAAAATCCTGGTGTTCATGTGTGATCCTTTGTGTGATGGTTTATTCTGTTCTTACTGCACATGTTTACTGTTTATTGAACATCTGATGAATGAATGATGGAATAATATAAGTGAAGACTTAATGACAGATCTAGATCTCTGTGTATACGCTAGTTTCATAAAGGGGATCCGCGTATATACGCTAGTTTACTGAAGGAAAGTAGCGTATGGGTTTTAAGGAATGAAAAAGTAAAAAGATTTGATTATGTAGTAAATACTGATTCACCCCCCCCTCTCAGTATTTTTCCCAACAATTGGTATCAGAGCAGGTCCTTTTGCAGAAGCTTGATCACTTAAAGGAGATCCGTCGCAATGGGAAGTCAAGAAGGAGTAATGTCTCTAAAGCCACCTCTATTCAATGGAAGCAATCTGATATTCTAGAAGGTACGTACAAAAGCATATCTGCAAAGTCTTGGTGCAGATGTATGGGCAATCGTGGAAGAAGGTTATCAATACCCAGCAAGTATTCCTACTGATGCAGCTGAAAGAAAGAAGTATGAAATCAATGCCAAAGCAGTGAATGTCTTATTGGGAAGCATGTCTCAATCAGAATTTTCTAAAGTGATGCAACTACATTCGGAAAAAGACATATGGGACAAAATCATTCTAAGCTATGAAGGAGACACAAAGGTAAAAAGTGCAAAACTCCAAACTCTTAGAATTGAATATGAAAATTTGAAGATGCATAGTGATGAGAGTGTTGCCAATTTCTTTCTTCGTCTGGATGATATTGTAAATCGAATGAGAAATTTGGGTGAAACCATAACTGATACTACTCTGGTGGAAAAGGTCTTAAGATCATTGACTTCAAAATTTGACTCTAAAGTTTCAACTATTGAAGAAAGGCAAGATTTGCAAACTCTTACTATTGTTCAATTACATGGTACTCTGACTGCTTTTGAAATGAGACAAGGAGGCCCTTCTCAAGTAAGAGAAGCTGCTTTTAAGGCATCTACAAAAGGAAAGGAAAAGGAAGTTGTCAAAGAATCCAGTTATATATCCGATGAAGAAGAAGCGAATTTCGTGAGAAAGCTCCAACTAGGTACTGGAAGATTCAAAGGTAAGCTTCCCTTCAAATGTTTTGAGTGTGGAAAAGTTGGTCATTATGCTGCTAAATGCCCTTATAAAGAAAAACATGGTAAAGGGAAACAATTTGAAAAAAGAAAGAGTTATTATGCAAAAGAAGATGATGATGAAGTGTCCAGTGAAGATGAAGAAGATTCTGACCAAGATCTGAAAGTGCTCATGGCTAAGAAGCAAAAGAAGAAGGTTACTCGAGGAAAGGAGATACCTCAAAAATCATGTATAGCAAAAATTGAAGAAGATGAAACAGATTCTGACGAAGATCTACAAGCACTCATGGCAAAGAAGAAAAAGGAGAAGGCCACTTGTAATACTCTTCTTTGTGCAAACAATGGTAAAGATAGTGAAAGTAAAGTTGTGGATCTAGAAGAAGCTCTCAAGATTAAAGTTGAAGAACTACAAAGTTCATACAATAAGCAAGAAACCATCTACAAAGAGATGATCCCACAAATGAAAGATCAAATAGAAATGCTGAGTGGACAGGTGGACAAGTATCAAAGATTTCATACTTATGCATCCAATCGAATTAAAGATCTAGAAGCAGATCTTGAAAAATCAAGCAAGAAGAATGAAGGACTTGAAGCTGCTATCATCTTTCTGCAAGCAGAGCTAGAAGCATCAAGTAAGGAAAATGAGGAACCTCTACAATCCTTTGAAAAGGAAGGCCTTGAAGCAGAAATCATCTCTCTCAAAGAAGATCTTGAAAAATAAAAAAGGAAGAATGAAGAGCTACAACAAACATGTGAAGAAAATGAAGATTGGTTGAAAGAAGAGATTCTAAATCTAAAGGACCAAGTAGAAGATGGAAGAAGGAAAGAAGAAAGCATGACAAAGCAATGTCAAGCCTTGGAGGTTGAGGTAAACATTCTCAAAGGTAAATTAGAAGAAAAGGTCAAACTTTTGAGATTTCAAGATAGTACTAATATTTTGGACAATATTCTGAGTAATCAAAGGTCTCCTGCTATCAAACTTGGTCTTGGTTTCCATGAAACTGTTAAAGGTGAATCTAGCTCACAAGGAAGTGCTAAAGATTCAGAGGTAGTCAATGCAAAACCTGAAGTGTTGAAAGAGACAAAGGGTCAATCAACAATCATGAATTCTCAAAGGAATTCATTCAAGAACGTTGAATGTTTTAAATGTCATAATTATGGGCATGTTGCAGGAAATTGCAGGAGTAGATCATTTTAGCCTCAATCAAACAGTTCCTACATAGAAAGGTACTTTGGTTTCTTCAAGGGATATTGTTTTTCATGTAACAAGTATGGACATAAAGCAACTGATTGTAAAAGGAGGAAGAATAGAAATACTCATTATGATTCTTATGTTTATTTCTCTGGCCACATGAGATGTTATGTTTGTAACAAGTATGGACATGTAGAAAAAGAATGCAGGATGAACAGATCTGGGAAAGTGGACAATTTTCAGCACACAGTTGGAAAGCTCAAGCAAATTTGGAAAAAGAAGGAGGACCGATCAGAAACGTAGGGAATTCTGACCCTACTGCAGTCATCTGCTTCTGAAGCTGACTTCTCTGATTGACTGCAGGAATGATGTGAGATACATTATAAGATCTAGTAATGTATCGTCACAAGGGGAGCAATGCATGATGACTCTCATGGTTGATTTGATTATACTATGTTTACTTCTGACAGCGTATCTGATGTGGAAAGGACAGGTACAGGAGGTACAATCTCAGGAAGAAATGAAGGAAGATGGAAATTTTCTATGCTTCACTTTCCATACGCAGGTTCCATTAACTAAAGTCGCGTATACACGCGAGTTCCAGAAGACGCAGTCGCGTATGCATTGATGATAAGAAAATTTATCTGATAGCTAAAGATCTGAAGCAGAAGTCCAGGGGGAGCATCAGTCTGACTGCTGATGATTGCACTGTTAGCATCATTCTAGTTATACTCATGATAATGAAATGATGCATGGGTTCTTGTGTTGAAGATTATGGATGAAGCCTGGTTGCTTTATGATGAAGAGCATTCGTTGCTGAGATGAAAGTCTTAGTATTCAGAGATAAGGACAGATCATGCAGAGATGGTTGATGATTGCATTGTTGGAAATATGATTGCTTATTCTTTGGTTGTTATGATACTCATGCTCAAATGATGATGACTTGGTACATGGATTATTATGATGATATTTTGAGCCCTGGTTGCTGATAAGTATCTTTTGTGTTCACACATGGATGAGCTGGATGTCGATTGATTCAGAAATAAAAAGAGATCATGTAGAGTTTGTTACTATGGTTGAGATCTTTTGCCTACATATGTTACTTCATGTTTAATCTTGAAGATCATGGTGTTTTTGGACCACATGGATGATTGCTTGACACATATCTGAAGATGATGTTCTGGTGTGATAATTTCTCTTGGAAAGAATGTATTGATGCTGCACGGAATATGAAGACTTGGTTACTAATGCGCTTATGCTACCACCTTTGGATGACGCTTGAAGACACAACTACTCTGTTCTATCTGTAGTCCAAGGAAGCAGTCAAATATCTCAGAAAGAAGCTGAACACTGGCTTTTCCTCACAGAAAATCAGATCTGATTGAATTTTAGAAGATGGCTTGGGATACGCGGGTTTCCTGAAACACAGTCGCGTATGTACGCGAGTTCATGCACAGAAAACCGCGTATGTCTGATTGCTGACAATTTTTTCTTGGAGTCATCTCTCTTTAGCACAGCTGCAGTGCTGTTTGGTATCTCTGATACTATTTGGTATCTCTGGTGGTGTTCCAGTTCTCCTAATTCTGTTTCTAATGTTTTGATAAAGATGCCTTGATGATTTGTTGGTGGAAGTTTTCAGGATGCACAAACTAAGGGGGAGCCTTAGTCATTTGGAAAGATTGCTTGGTTGCACAGATTCAAGGGGAGCATTAGTTTTGCTGAGTATAATGCATTGCTGGAATTATGATGGTTCTGAAATATGTTCTCTTTCTTGAGGACTTTCTGGTGTTGGTCTTAAAAGTTGTATTTGTAGTTTGATGAAAAGGTCTTGTTGAGACTCATGTTGTAAAATTGTAATATTCAGTCATGTAAGAACTTGTCATTTTTGTAAACCCACTTGGTTGGGTAGCTGAGTCAAATTTTGTAAACCCACTTGGTTGGGTAGCTGAATTGAAATGTGTAAAACCACTTGGTTGGGTACTTGAGTCTTATATGTAAATCCACTTGGTTGGATATTTGATGTAAGTATGAGTCTTTTGGTGATAGGAAGTTCTAGAGTCATGTACTTCATTGAAAAATATGTTTGAAGATTCAGCATGAACTCAGGGGGAGCTTGGTCACTTCAGTATACATCAGATCTGCAGAACGCTTCTTCTACATGAGGAGAAAAGGGGGTGAGCATGTTGGTTTTGATCCGCCCATTGCCCTTGATGTCAAAGGGGGAGAGTGTGTTGGTTCTTGATCTTTGATCCGCCCTTTGCCCTTGATGTCAAAGGGGGAGAGTGACATGGTGTTTGAATGCAGATAATGGTGTCAAATAATTGGAAGAGTGACATGGTGTCATTGTATTCTTGAAGAGACAGAATGGTGTCACATATTTGGGAGAGTGACATGGTGTCATTGTATTCTTAATGTATCTATCTGTTGTGGTAACCAAACACCATCGTGGTTGCCATCAAGTCCAAAGGGGGAGATTGTTGGAAATATGATGCAGGATGTTGTCCTTGATGGCAACCCACTGAATGAAGATAAAGACATTTGACTGTTGACATGTGTTGTCCTTGATGGCAATCCACCTGATGAAGTTATGCTTGACTTGATGGACTTAGTAAATGATGTAAATCTGATGTGATATAATTTTTGTTGACAATATGATGCTGAGTGTTGTCCTTGAAAGGCAACCCATCTGATAAAGATGATGACAACTTACTTAATGAAGTTGTGCTTGATAGAATATGTTCTTGATGAAGGAAATATGATGTATCTACAGTGAGTACAGAAGGCAATGAAGAAAGGATTTCAGCATGTGCTAGATTCTATGATGAAAAAGAGTATGTCTCTAGGTATACGCGGATTGGCCTAGGGGAAGTTGCGTATGCACGCGGAAAAGAACGTGCCAAGTCGCGTATGGGCTAAAGCGCTCAAAAAGTGCAAAACCAAGGGTAACCACCATGGTATTGACCCATTGTATTGGGTAATGATCCGCCTAATTGACCCCGTCCAGGTTGTTTTGGGCTCATGGTATTGTTTTGGCCCATGGTATTGAAAAAAGGGGCTCATGGTATTGAAAAGGATAAACCTATATAAGGAGAAGAAATTCATTGTGCAAATTATGAGTGTGGGTGCAAGATGTCTGAGCTTGAATGAATACTTCTCTCTGAAGTATATCTGAATGGAAAGGGTTACACTTGAATGATAAATCTGAATGTATGATGCACCAATGATGAAGAAGGGGATCTAGATCTGAATTGCTCTTGTATTTGCTAGATCCGATTATGGAAGGCTTAGATCTGTGATGAGGCGAGCATCTAGGCGAACATCTGTCTGAAGCAAAAGGGTAGATCTGAACTGAATATCTGATCTGATGAAGTATGCTGCTATGTAATGATTGAAGATATATACGCTACTTCGCCGCGGAGGAAGCGCGTATATACGCGGCTTCAGCGAAGAGAAAGCGCGTATGCGCAATAAAATATACACTGAGGTATACGCTGGTTTGTGTGGACGGAAGCGCGTATATACGCGACATCAATGAAGTAAAAGCGCGTATGCAAACTAGGGCTTGATGAAGCAAAGGGTATGAAATATCTGATCTGTTCTGCTGTGTTTCTGCTATCTGATCTGTGTTGTTAAGTATCTGTTAGTGATGTATGTTTGTGCTTAAAAGTTTGGAAAGGGTCAAGTCTGGAAATATGATGAAATGTGGCCTGTAAGTGGTGTTCTATTGAAGTTGTTGGATCCAGTGTGAAAATTAATGAAACGTGGTCCAAGGTGGTACTGAGGGTTGTAGCCTTCAGTCAGGGGGTCGTAGCTCCCTTCCAGGAGAGGCTGGTAAACGAGCGCAGGTGGGTGCCTGCGTGCTGGTCAAGTCTGCGCCAGCACATATGTTGTAAGATGTTTTCTCTATAATAAAATATTGAAGGCTGAGCAACTGCAGCGGTGGTTTTCTCCCGATTTGGGTTTCCACCTAAAAATCCTGGTGTTCATGTGTGATGCTTCGTGTGATGGTTTATTCTGTTCTTACTGCACATGTTTACTGTTATTGAACATCTGATGAATGAATGATGGATTAATAGAAGTGAAGATTTAATGACATATCTAGATCTCTGTGTATACGCTAGTTTAATAAAGGGGATCCGCGTATATACGCTAGTTTACCGAAGGAAAGTAGCGTATGGGTTTTAAGGAATGAAAATGTAAAAGATTTGATTATGCAAAGAAATATCGGATACCCCCCCTTCTCACGTATTTTTCCCAACACTTTCATGAGAAGGATAGTCGCGCCACGACGATCCTGAGAGAGTTCAACACGTACGTGTGGTCCTTTCTCAGTTGCTTCGACAACAAAGCACAAGTATTATGTGATCTTTGTTGATGATTTCTCTCGAAAGTGCTGGATCTTCTTCATGCAGAAGAAGAGCGATACATTCGTGAAGTTCTGTGAGTTTAAAGCATTGGTCAAGAAGGAGTTGGGGAAGAAGGTGAGAAGGAGTCGGGGAAGAAGGTGATTGCTCTAAGGAGTGATAACGGTGGTGAATTCATCTCAGCTGAATTCAAGGAGTTCTGCAGCACATAAGGGATTCGGAGAGAGCTCATCGCACCCCATAACCCACAGTAGAATGGGGTGGCTGAGCAGAAGAACAGAACAATCGTGGGTGCTGCATGGGCGATGTTGCATGATCAGGGCCTACCCCTTCACTTGTGGGCTGAGGCATGCAATACAACAGTGTATGTGCAGAACCGTTGTCCTCACAAGGTTCTTGGCATGAGTACACTGGAGGAGGCTTATTCTGGCAAGAGGCCTGATATTTCCCATTTGCGGATTTTTGGTTCTCCTGTCTACATGCATGTGACGAAGGATGCGAGAAGGAAGCTGGATCCAACTGCTGAGGTTGGAATATTTGTGGGGTACATTGATACACCTCACAACTATCAGGTGTATTTTTCAGACAGTCGAAAGACTGTTGTGCGACGGGATATAAAATTTCAGGAGGAGAAAGCCATGCAGTGTTCGCTTGAGAGGGAGCTACACTTGCATGTAGATGAGGAGCTGTTAGTTCCTAAGGAGGAGCTTCCGAATGTGGATCAGCCACAAGAGGAAGTTCAGGAGGTGGAAGAAACCACCCATGCAGCGCCAACCATCAGAGGGCGCATGCGCACTACAGAAGCTGAGCGACTGGCTCGGGATGCAGAGAAGTTTGTAGGACCACCTACAGCACAGCGCAGACAGAGACAGTCACCGGATCGGTACACTGGATACATGGCTCTTGTGAGTCAATGTGTTGTGACGGAGCCATCCTCTTGTGAGGAAGCCGTGGAGGAACCCGCATGGGTTGATGCCATGATCGAAGAATATGATTCGATCATCAGGAACAGTGCATGGGAGATTGTCCCAAGACCGGTTGGGAAATCAGTTGTAGGTTCGCGATGGATCTACAAAGTGAAGCAGGCGGCTGACGGGAGTGTGGAGAAGTACAAGGCGATATTTGTCGCCCGTGGCTTCTCACAAATCGAGGGGATTGACTATGAGGAGACTTTTGCACCTGTCGCAAGGTACTCTTCCATACGGACGATCCTTGCTCTCTCAGCGCAGATGGGGTGGCACATTCATCAGATGGATGTGAAGACTGCGTTCCTCAATGGAGTTATTGAGGAAGAGGTGTACATAGAGCAGCCTGAAGGTTTTGAGATCTTTAGCAGTGAGTTGCATGTGTGCCGACTCAAGAGAGCACTGTACGGGCTGAAGCAAGCACCTCGTGCTTGGTACACTCGGATAGACAGCTACTTCACCGGGCTTGGATTCTCCAAGAGTGAGGCGGATCCAAACCTGTACCAGATTGTGGTGGAGGGGAAGCTGTTGATCATCGAACTGTATGTAGATGATCTGATTTTGACTGGCGATGAGCAGTTGATACTTTCATGCAAGGAGGATCTTGCACGAGAGTTTGAGATGAAGGACTTGGGCATCCTTCATTATTTTGGAGATTTGGTAGCGCAACGAAGGACTATTTGTTTCTCAGGGCAAGTATGCCCAGGAGATTCTAAAGAGGTTCAACATGCAAGGTTGCAAGCCTGTTGACACTCCTCTTCCTGGTGGTTGGAGGAAGGACGATGCTACTTCAGCGGAGGTAGTGGATGCCACTGTCTATCGATAGTTGGTGGGGTCGCTTATGTATCTGGTCAATACACGATCCGATATATGCTATGTAGTTAACCAGCTTTCGCAAGCTATGGTTAAGCCTACCAAGCTCTTTTGGAAGGCAGGCAATCATGTATTGCACTATATCAGAGGCACATCAGGATATGGTCTATGGTACAGACAGGAGGATGGAGCGAAGCTTTCTGGCTTCACTGATGCAGATTGGGCAGGGAGCCCAACGGACTGGAAGAGCACTTCCGAAGGAGTTTTCAACATTGGGTCGACAGCAGTTTCTTGGTACAGCAGGAAGTAGAGATCCGTGGCACTCAGTTCAGCGGAGGCCGAGTACATGGCAGCTAGCTTGGCTGCATGCGAGGCTATTTGGATGAGGAAGATCCTCGTTGGATTTTTCAGGTTGCATTTGGAGCCTACAGTGATCTACTGTGATAACGAGAGTTGCATTAAACTCTTGGCTAATCCAGTATTTCATGATAGGTCCAAACACATAGACATCAGGTACCATCATATCAGAGATTGTGTTCAGCGGAGAATCATGATGCTTTCATATGTTCCCACGGAGGATCAGGATGCCGACATCCTGACGAAGGCACTCACCAAGAGCAAGTTCGAATTCCACAGAGGCAGGATAGGGGTTGCAGATAATCCATATCTTGCTGAGAGGGAGTGTTGAAAATGCATCAAGATGATGGAGCTTAGTGAAATGAAGTCGCCTTCACTAAGTGGGCCCGCAGGCAAATTCTGGCGCAAAGTCTATTTTTAGACATATGGAGCATGGTCCAGGGGTTGCAGTATGTTATTCTTGGAGTATTGGTAATGTTGGTAAAAATAGATGGACCTCTATTTTTTTACCTATAGGTCGATAGGTCGATGTCTATTTTTAGACTGCCTATCCTAAAAATAGGGAAGTCAAATATTATTTACCCTTAATAATATTTGGACTATAAACTTCAGTTTACTCTCTTAGAGCACTTCAGTTCGAGCCTTGGAAGTGGCTCATGCATCTGACAGAGGAATTACGCTATTCCTAAGGGTTTGGTGAGCTCATGCATGGTTGACTTCAGTTAGGACTTCAGTGGCAGAAGTTTGGTGGAGTTAATGAGACAAATGGTGGAGTTGTGTTCGGTTTAACTTAGTTGAACTAGTTGAGATTAGTTTAACTAGCTAATCAACTAGTAATGAGTGGAGTGAATTAAATATTATTTAATTCATTAATTAGTAACTCATTATTCAACCCAAGAACACATCAGTTCACTACAGTGCATGGACAGTTCAGTGGAGACCAGTGAAAGAGGTAGATGAAAGGGTGGAGTTAGCTATCAGTGGCGACATCAGTTGTGCATGAGATTTGCACCACACTTGGAGGAATTTCCCATGATGATTGCACTATCAAGCCAAGGAGATTCAAACCTTGGATCTCTATATAGAAAGGCCTGGATTGCGCAATAGAGGCAAGGCAATTGGCGGTGAGTTTTGAACCAGTAACCTGTTCAAAACCAAGCTAGTTTGTGTGTAACTTCATGAGATAGTACTGAGTACTTGTGAGGAGTATTGTACTGATTTTGTTACATGATTTATCCATTATAATATACACAATAGCTGTGGGGTTTTCAGCTATAAGCTTTCCCCATACATACTGTGTTAATGTGTATGATGATTTGATGTGCTATCGCTTGTTTTATTTTCCACATGTGTGATGACATGAGTGGAAGAGATTATGTGTTGCATATAAATTCGAATTGTATGTGATCAGGATAGTCTCGGTGGATAATTAATCATTATTCAGAAAATTTCTACAGGTATAGTAGATCCCAATATATATCAAACCTCATGCCTCAAGAAGGCCTTTAAATAGCCCATTGTTTCCTCCATGGATATTTTACTTTTACATGATGATAGCTACTTGGGATGCTCACCAAAAGCTAGCTTGCGTACTTGGGAGGAACAACTTGGAGATGTATTGATGAGACAACATATTGATCCTTGGATGATTTTATCATATGAGGATGATACAGGGGAAGAAGAGGAGGCTCTTTGGTTCTATCCTTGGAGTTTCTTGAGGACAAGCAACATTTGGGAGGGGAGGACTGTAATATTCCAAAATTAGCATGCAACTAATTGGCATATTTAATTTTTCTTCTAACACGTAGTATATTAATAAATGGGGGAGGAGACCCATACCTTGAATAAAAAATAAAATCCCTCTTGATGTGAAAAGGAATTAGAAAATAACTGGATATATCACTCTCATGTGTGAACAAGGCATAATGGATGTGGACAAAGTCAAGTTTGACCAAGTCAGCAACATTAATGTAGGAGGAGTGGATCATCAATAAAAATAGCTCAATATGAATGAGGCCTAGCCTAGAAAACTATATGTGAGCTGGATTGAAGACCCTAAGGAGTGAAAATGGCTGAAGCGGATTGAAGAGGTCAACCTTGACCAAATCAAACAACGTTGTTTTAGAGGAGTGGCATTGATGAAGGTACAATGCAGTTTTAGAGGGAGATTGATTATGTGATGGTGGAAACCCTAATGATTGGGATTGAAGGTAAGAAGGCTCACTTAGTTTATAAGGAAGAGGATGGCAACCATTTGAGGTTAGCTTATGAATGATATTTTGATGTGTCTACTTAGACTTTTCTCTCTTTAGCTGTTTAGCTAAGATTGCTAGTGTTGTTTACCACTAAGGTATTCCTGTTTAGAAATTCCATCTCTTCCCTTTGAGTAGCTCTTGGGAGAGACCTTATATATCATTCCACACTTCCAGAATTGGGGCCAAGCTTCATTCTTCAGTTTTAGTGGAGTTTCTGTGGGAGGTTGTGTTGAGTTGCAGGGTGTTGCAGTGGAACGTTGAGAGACCCAATCTGAGTTGGTTTTGCATAAGAGGGAGGATTCCTTCTATTGGGAGATCAGTTTGGAGGATTCTTGGGATCATTTCAGATATTTGGTAGTATTCAAACATATTTCCATCACCTACAGCGTTATTCCATTCTGGAATTGCGTTATTTCTGGAGGGTAGTTTCAGCAGTGCCTCTTGTGGCTCTTTTTGGGAGTTTTCCTATGATTGGAGGGTTGATCCTTCCATGGGGGAAGACCTTTGATCAGATCTGCATCATATCTATATTCTTTCACCCTTATATACTCCTATTCTTTATTTTTCAGTGATTATTCAATCTTATTGTTGAAGATCACCCTTTGTATTTGGGGTGTATTCCTAGAAACCCTTCCCGAGTTCTCTAGATTTTGTAATAAGGAGACTAGATCTCAGTATTTGGGCCATATTGTTTAATATAATATTAGATATATGTGTCTTATATATTTCTCTGCATAAACTGTCATTAGACTGCGTTGTCTCTTTATGCAGTGATTTCATGTTGTAGTAGTTTTGGGGTTTTAGCATTTTCTAACTATACTAGGTGTCGGAGGTCTGTTTACCTCAACTAGATTGATTTGTTTCTAATCTATTATTGGTTTTAGATGGTATATTTTTAGATATAAGGGATCCAAGTGTTGATTTCGTTTTTTGTATCATATATTTCTAAAAATGCGTTTTTTATGCATGCATTGCTGAGCAGTCCCATTTTGGGATATTACACACTATAACCCCAAATAAAAATAAAGGGAACAATAGAGGTTAAACCTATCTGTGAGCACGTGAATTGTTTCAAACATCCAATATGTAACAAGAATAAGATGCAAAAATATTAATTCCAATCCATATTCGTTGGAAAACCATAATCTGAACAACGAAGCTCACCAGGGATAAGGAGTGGACAGAAATGAAGAAGTTAACAAACAGAAAATTCAAGAATGATGCCCCAAAATTGGAAAGGTGAGAATTATTTTCCCATCAAAGAGGCCACAGCTTGAGGGCAGTTGCAGAGTTCTCTGCCGAAGTTCTAGAGTGCTAAATGAGGGTTAGTGGGATCTAGTTCGGATATTATTCTTATCATTATGATATTTTCTATCATTAACTATATGAGTTTTGATAATGATATTATAAATTTTTAGCATGAATTTAATTCCAATAGATGTTATTAACATTTTTTGAGTGATTTAGTGAGGTTTTAGGAGCAATATATGTGATTTTTGATAATGATATTATAAATGTTTAGCACGAATTTAATTCCAATAGTTGCTATTATTTTTTTATAAATTAATAATTTACAACCATTATTCATTAAAACAAGTTGGGATTTGTGCCATTGTAACCATCAACAATGTATGACCTAAAGGGCATCCTTGTTGATCATGTAAAAATTTTGAATTACTATCATATTTTACTCAGGTGAGGGGTTAGTAAAGGAAGGCTTTTTTGTGGATTCTAGTTCCATGGTTGTAATATACCAAAAGGGAGAATGTAGTAATACTTAAACACAAAATATGAAATGTAGAAAAGTAAACAATAAATCTATATACACATTAGAATATATAGAGAAGCTAAACCATTTTATTATATAGGAGGTGAATAACAAGTACAACAATGCTCAAAATATGAAACACTCAAGCCAAAGAGATGGCCTAGAATGACCATGAAAAGATCCCACAAGAGGGACCGCATAATTGTTGAATTTCAGGAAGGTAAATTGTATTGTCCCTTCTACAATTATAGGGACTGCAACAGCAAAAAATATAGAAAGTCAGATCTAGGCAGTATGGGAGCTCAGATGATGCTGAAAATATAGATCCAGGTTTTATGATGGATACCCAAGATAACCCATAAAGGGTTTTTCAGATTTGTCAATCTAAGAAAACCACCCTCTTAAGGCTTCACATATACACTGCTGGGTATGCAGATCTACTACATAATCAGATGATATGATGGCTGCAATGATGCACAATCATATCTATGCAAGAAGGGATGATACCTTCTCTAGATCCTTGGGCTGAAAGCTCAAGATCTAACTCCTCCAATCTCCTCCACTGAAAATAGATGTTGGATGAACAACAGCCACATAAAATTTCACTATAAGAGAGGGAGGCTCAATAGCCTCCTACTGGATATGTCAAATCAACTCATGAGTGATGGGAACAATAGACCCAATGTGAGGAGATGATCCATCACATGATTTCCAGCTAAAATACTAGAAAATTCCTTCGTCCAATAGATCTACAGGACTGGAATGCACAATCCTTGAAGGCGTTGTTATTGCAAGGAGGTAAATCTCAATGGCCTGAATGCAGGACACATATCTGCTGCTCCTGGAAGACTGAATCTGAAGAAAAAAGTGGTAGGATGAATGCTCCAACAGTTTCCTAGCTGAATGATAGAAACAACCTCTTGAAGATGGCACCAATGGCTGATAAGGAATAGAGCTCAATAGAAAACCTTCCCAGAGTAGGAACACGAGTCCTATATGGGTAAGGGTAGGATTCCTACTCAGGAACACCCTATGCAAAACATCACTGCAAACTTATCTAAACAACATAAGAGTGCAAGGAATTTTCACCTGACAAATCTAGATCCAACAGATCAAGAATGATCCAAGTATCCAAATTTTCCTTCTATTGTGCCTTCACCTTCATTATATAGATCATGAGCCTTCCATATCCTAGGCCCACTCCAAAACTACACTCTACATGTGGACATAAACCTCAATGGTTGACTACGTTGTTTATGCATGTCCTCCATCATGTTCACATGGGGTGATCACCCTCTCCATCATGTGTGCATTAAATGCATCACTTCCTCCACTAACTTATCATAAGTTCTTTATGATCTTACTTTCAATGCACTATGATCTCAGTTTACCTCTTCAAAGATCCTCATGATTTTACATTTAAGATCCATGATCTTATTTCACTGTTTCATCCTCCATCATCTATCTCATAAATGAGACATGATCTCGATTAATGGAGCTGCTCCACTACTCCATGTTTTATATCTATATCTATAATATCCACATACACACATAAAAGGTGGATTTTATTCATCTTTGAGGATTATGGGTCCCTCCACCCTTTTATTTACTTAATTAATTAAGCTTATTAAGAACTCCAATATTCCAAATATCATGTGAAAATTTGGGAATATTACAGTCCTCCTCGGTAAAATGTTGCTTGTCCTCAAGCAACTGCAAAAGTAGATGCTAGACCAATCTGCCCCCCTCCCAATGGCATCCACACAAGGAAGGTCTCCCCATTTGATGCAATGAGTTATGTATGCCCAGCACCAAAGTTGACTCTCTAGAATTTCTAGAGTGATCTCTAGTTGTGTAGCTAGATGTCCCTCCTCAATCATGAAGCTCCAAGTGACAACCCTAAGTTGTACAACAACCTCCAGAATACATGAGATATATAAAAATAGATGGTTCCTCCCACAAAAGGAAAGCTCCAACTCACAAAGCATACCTCCATCCCATGCTACATGAAGTAAAGAGAGGATTTTCATGCCTCCATCCTTAGGCCTATTGGCCTTGTTAGATCTAAGAATCATTCCAACACTGTTCAAAATAAGAGATAGAGACATATGGGTAGACAAAGGTGTCAAACCATATTCTCCCAATAGTAACTAACGCAACAATTCTCCCTACTGCCACACCACACCATCAAAATACCAAGTATGGTGTCCATACTCTCCAAGTAAGAGCCATCATAGGAATGCTTCTTGCTGCCATAGTCCAATACTATCATGAAAAGTGGAGGAGTATGTAGGACCAAAGTCCCCCAATAAAAGCCAAAGCAACAAGATCTTTTGCTGCCTGTAATATTCCAAAATTTGCATGCAGCAATTTGGAATATTAAATTTTTCCATTGTCACTTAGGAGATGAATAAAAGGGTGAGGAGACCCATGCATTACAGAAATAAGGATAAAATCCCTCATGTTGTGTAAGAGGATCATAATACCAGCTAGATTTTACACTCTCATGTGTGAACAGGGATATTTTTCATGTGGACAAGACCAAGTTTGACCAAGTCAACAACATAAATGTAGGAGGAGTGGATCAGCAAATAAAATAGCTCAATGTGAATGAGGCTCAGCCTAGGTAGCTATATGTGTGCTGGATTGAATACCCTTAGGTGTGAAAAGGGCTGAAGCAAGTTGAAGAGGTCAACTTTGACCAAATCAAACAACGCAGTTTAGAGGAGTGACTCTAATGAAGGCACAACGCAATTTTGGAGGGAGATTGTTTGTGTGAAGGTGGAGACCCTATTGAGTGGGACCCAAGGTGAGGAGGCTCACTTAGTTTATAAGGAAGAGGATGGAAACCATTTGGAGGTTAGCTCATGTATTACATTTTCATGTATGCTTAGACTTTTTCTCTCTTAGCTGTTTAGCTGAGATTGTCGGTGCTACTTAGCACTAAGGGATTCTTGTTTAGGAATTCCCTCTCTTCCCTTTGGGTAACTCTTGGGAGAGATCTGATCTATCATTCCTCATATCCAGCATTGATGCCAAGCTTCAGCCTACATATTCAGCACAGTTTCTGCAGGAGGTTGAGCTGAGTTGCAGGGTGTTGCTGGGGAGGGTTGAGAAACCCATTTTCTGGAGTGGTTTTGCATAGGAGGGAGGTTCCCTTCCATTGGAGGATCAGTTTGGAGAATTCCTAGGCTGATATCAGATATTTGGTAGCATTCCAACACATTACCATCACTTCCAGCGTTATTCCACTCAGGAATTGCGTTATTCCAGCAAGGCAGTTTTAGAAGTGACTTTTGTGGCTCTTTCTCGGAGTTTTCCTGTGATTGGAGGATGGATTCTTCCATGGGGGAAGAAAATTGATCAGATATGCATTATATATTCATTATTATAGCCTTTTACACTCATATTCTTCCATTGTCGTGATTATTCAATAATTTTCTGAAAATCATCATTTGTATTCAGAGTGAACATTCTTCATCACGTCATTTATTATAATTTATTATTTAAATCCATTTTATAAATGATTTATGCTCTTATGGATGAATATTATTTATCTTCCTTTATTTCTAATAAATTGATGATTATGAATTATTTTATCAATGATGGTTTTAATAAGTTGGTTATAACATTATTCACCATTTTTAGGCTCCAAGATAATTTCCAGATTGAAGATTTGATCATTAAAAGTGCCAACTCAGAAATGCACTGGAATAAGGAGTGACAGTTTTGCGGTTGAGATTCTGAGCAAATGAAGACGAATCTGGAAAATCCGGAACATGGGTTTTGTCCAGAACGGACCCAATTAACTTTAGTAAAGAACGGTTTGCCCAAATTCGGCTTGTACTGAGAGAAACACAGGGTTCTTTGAGCACGCTTTTCTCAGATCTGTGGTTGCGGCCGTCCTCCAAATCTCAGCTGCAAAGCCAAATTCGCCTTGTTCTTGTTGATCAAATGGTTAGAAGCAATCCAATTTTGTAATAGAAATCATGTTGTACTTATCTTTATTGTAACTTCTCTCTGATCTCTCTCTATTTAAATGAAAACAAAGATCAGAGATGGGGATGATTGAGGATGGAGAGACTTTTCTTATTGTAATTTGCAGAATTGTGCATCGGCTCTTGTTAAGAGAGTGTGAGCTGTTTGTAAACATTATTGATGCCTGATTAATAAAAGAGTTCACTGTTGTTCCATTTCTCAAGTGCTGGAGTAAAGCACAGCAACGCTTCACCGGTGGTTGAGGGCCCGGCCCTGGTGGAGCGATCTGCTGTTTGTATTTCTATTAGTTTATTTCTGTTGTGTGAAGTTCGTTTATTATAATTAAAGAATTGAGTTATTGCTAATTGGATCAAATACAGAGTCATTGTTATTCCATTCTTTACAAGAAGCTTGATTTATGATTCAATTGTTATAAAATGTTGTTTTTCTGTATCTAATTCCAGTTGTTATTCCTTTTGTTTATGAATTACGATAGTTGATTGTTGCGTGGCTGTCGACAGGATTAAAGAGTAGAAATCTAGTTTGCTTGGTTATGAATTGAATTCATTGTTTATTTTACGCTGATATTCAATTCCTGTTCATTGCTTTTAGATTGTTGTTCCTTTCCAGTTTTCGTTTTAGATTTCATTTCCTTTGAGTTGTTTTCACTTGCTTTGAGATCTCTAAACTGTAGAGGGCAGAGCTAATCATTCCAGGTCCCCAGATTTGGTCATCTCACATCGATTTCTAGGGGAAAGAGCTATTACTACTGCATCCCTAATCGATGTCTAGCAAGGTTGCTATAGTGTAGTCTTTACATTTCTGTCATTTGTAATTAGATTTCTTTTCAAGCAGATTTCTTTTCAAGCATTTATTATTTTTGCATTTGTATTTCTATACTACATCTTCACAAACATTACTCTTGAGTAAATAGCCGCCTCAGACTGAGTACACTCTTGAAACAAAAAGTCGTCCCTGGGTTGACAATTAATGTGAGGTAATTAAGAGTTACAAAGACACCTTTTTATCGCTCCACATTTTGGCGCCGTTGCCGGGGAGAGTGTAGCCATTTCTAAAGAGTAGTGTGAATCTGATGAGTGCCTGCTAGGGAAGAGTTGGATCTTAAAAACGGAAGGTAAGAACCTACGTGCAGAACATGTAAAAGCCCTGCTCCACTGTCCGCTTTCCTAACAGATTTGTTGTTGCTTTGTTGGGTAGAAATAGATGTTTGAATTTTTGTGTGAATGACTTAAAAAAAAAAAAAAATAGAAATTTTGAAAAACAAATCACATGATTTCACTCAAGTGGTGATGTAAGCACCACCCATTTCACTAACTAATTGACAGGAACATTTGAAGAAGGAGCCTCGAAGAAACACATGAAAAACATCTTATATGATGGTAAGAAATGGCTCACGTTTCTACTTTTGAATTTCCTATCAAAGATCTAGGAGGAGTGACACAAATGCACATAATTCCCCCATCTTTACCAAATTTTCATGGTTTAGCAAATGAAGATCTAGATACATTCTTATTTGAGTTCGAAATACTTTGTAGAGGATACGATTATTGTACTAATGATCAAAGATTGAAAGTGTTTCCTCTTACTCTAAAAGGAGCAGCTCTCCGATGGTTCATGAGCCTAGGTGGGAATTGCATCCAATCATGGGAGGACATGAAGAACATATTATTGAAGAAGTACCAAGACTATTGCAAATCCAATGAAGATATTTTCGGTATGATACAAGGGGAAGATGAAAGTTTGGAGGATTATGTAGATCGATTTCATTATAACCTTCAAAAATCAAAGCATAAGCATTTGGAAAAAGAGATCTTAAAAACACTCCTTCTTAAAGGAATCAAAGATGAATTTTTAGAACTCTTAAATATGATAGGAAAAGGTGATGTTTTTCAGTTATCATATGATGATGTTTGTGAGTTGTGCATAAGATATTCAAGAGAAATCTCCAAGGCTGGTAAGAATTCTAGAGATGTTTGTTCTTTCTTTTCCAAATCTGCTACAAGAATAGGAGACATAAGAGCTGAAATCAATGATTTATTTGAAAATTTTAAAGTTGATTTTATTAGCTCTCTAAGCTCAAATTTGGACGTTTTGCAGGTTCATAAAAATGAAGAATTTGATGAAGTGTTTTTCCCTCATGACCGAAAGGAGCAGCCCATAGATACTCACTCTTCCTTATCTAGGATGGAAGTAGCATATCAAAGAGATAAGAAAGCTACAACAAGGTCAACAGGTATGGTTCAAAACACTTCTTCTCCATTCTCTTACTTGCATAATCCATTATGGAATACTCATGTTCTAGGGCAGCCATGTCAATTTCAATATAACCACCAATCTTATCTACAAGTTTGGCATGGTTCACCTTCTGATTGCATGACTACTCTCCCTCATCTTGTAGCACAAGCACATTCTCCATATTCTCCACCGGCTCTTTCACAACATCCTGCTTGCATATCAAATTTATCCACTCAACCCAACCAACCACATCATCACAATGCTCCATTCCATACACAATTTCCTGCTCAACTAATTCCACACCCTCACCGCAATAAACCAGTACAACATACTTACAGTGTTGAACTGCCAAATTTATCCACCCTTCCCACCCATTCTATCTCACATGTGTTATTAGAGAAAACTTACAATGAGATTCAGACTGTTTCAACTGCAAAAATTGTAGAAGCTATGGAAGAAAATGAGGTTTCTTTTACTATGCATCAACAAACCATTTTAAAAGCTCAAGAACTTCATGGTATGATGGGAAATCAAGAAAGTAACGGATATATTGAATATTGGTTTCACTCCATCACGTGTTTGCATCATCACTCTATGCTTCAACAATTTTTGATACCATTTTTTCAAGGGAAGTTGGCTTCTCATACCCTAATTTTCATTAATATGCATTTTTCAAATTTGGGTATGTGTATACATGAAGCCTTATTTAGAAAATGGCTCCACTGGAAGTACTCATATACGTAGTCATATTCATTTTTCAAATCAAAATAGGTTAGTATAGAACATAAAATAAATAAGGGAATAAATAAATGCATTTTGTTTTTTATGTAAAACTAGTTGTTTTTTTATTGCAACATGCTATGCAAATCAATATTGGTGATAATTTTTTTAATTCATTTTTGTATGTAGATGACTTATAATGGAAATAATATATCTACAAACACTCATATTCATTTTTATCACCAATTTGAAAAAATGCTTGAATATCATTTTTTTGGCTTGCGGGCTTGATGAACTTTCTGGAAAAACAGTCGGGACAGTCATGTTTTGAGGGAACAAAAATGAATATTTTTAAAACCTGTTTCTACCCTAGATAGCCCTTGATGTCTACTTTCTAACCCAATTTGAATCAGTCAATTTGGATTTGAAACGAAAAAGTTAGAACCAAAACATTGACCGGATGTCTAGCGGGCAGCTCAGGAACAGAGTTGGGACAGTCAGTTTTTGGAGGCCTAAATGACCATATTTTTAAAACCTGTTTCTACCCTAGATAGCCCTTGATGTCTAATTTCTAACCCAATTTGAATCAGTCAATTTGGATTTGAAACGAAAAAGTTAGAACCAAAACATTGACTGGATGTCTAGCGGGCAGCTCAGGAACAGAGTTGGGACAGTCAGTTTTTGGAGGCCTAAATGACCATATTTTTAAAAACCTGTTTCTATGGTAGATTCCCCTATGAATCTAGTTTCCAATGCAATTGGAATCACTCATTTTAGATATTGTATGGGGAAGTTATGATCAAAATACTGACTGTCTATCGTAAATCAGCACCCTTAAAACTCTGTTTTTCCGGATGTTCCTTACAGTATTTCACCTATCAATTCTTCTTTTCTTCAAAACATGTTTCTATTGGAGATAAATAAATGAATCTACTTTCATTTCCAATTTGAATCATTCGAATCCGACATCAAACGAAGAATCTATGCTTAAAACATTCACTGTTGTTCTAAGTGGGGTAAACGAAAATGACTCTGTTATGCAGGTTGTTCTAAGTAAAATTGACATATCATATCATTGAATTTTTAAAACCTGTTGCTATTTGAGATTAACCTTTAAATTAGCTCTCATTTGGCTTTGGAATCACTCAATTTGGACAAAAAACAAAGAAGTTGTGACTAAAACACTGCAGGTTAGCATGGTTGGCCACTGCTCTCCCGCAGGTAACAAATATATTTTACTTTGTTATTTTCTCCGTGGATTTGTTCTACAGAGTAACTACTTGTTAGTTTTTTTGCATAATTCTTGGATTAGGGGAGTCCGCGCACCTCTCTTTCTCCATGATTTAATGTTTTCTTGCAGGTAGACACTCGTTTTTTGCAGGTCTTGGGAAAATAAAGAAGGTCAAATTATGGACGAGTGATTCTTGAAACAAATTTTAATAAAACAAAGGAATTTCATCCAACTCATTACCCAACGGATTCATAATAGAACAAATGAAGAATTGATTTCAATTTGAAGATTCATGTCTTATCACTACTGCCAAAACATTTTTCAAAGAGATCATTTTTTTTGACATAACATCATAGCTGTTGTAACTTAATTTATTTATTTATATACTGTTTTTGTTGTTTTTTTTTTTCTCTAATTTCTCTTATATTTTGTGTTTCAGGTATTGCTTCATTCAAAGTGTAACTCATTCTCAGCATCAAGGAACGACATTTGCATTTTCACACTTTTTTTATGTGTATTTTTGCTTTTTGGTGTGCATTTCCTTTGATGTTCCCTACACGGAACACCACTTTTTGAGTGTTTTTCCTGTTCCTTCAAAAGAGCAACCCTTTGGGAGTATTTTTGAGAGCAACCTTTTCTTCCTCTTGTGGGATTATTCCTAGTTCATCTCAACCACATTTTACTGATTCCCTTTCATGGCATGAAGTACACTACTTTTATGAGGACAAGAATTATGGATTCTATTGAAGCAAGTTAATATCATTCATGTTATGATCTTTAACAGGACAACTCCTTGATGATAGATTATTTTCAAAAGGGACACAATTATTTATATACTACTTTACTACATTGTTTTCTGTTGAACATGATATTGATTGATCATCTTAATACCATGCTGGTTCCACCCTTCCTGGTTATAATCTTCTCTGTCTGTAATAAATGAGATTATGGGTATATTTTTTTCTATTGACATGTTCAACTTCTTCCACCATCCCTGCTCTTAAGGAGTGTTGAGCCTCCCTCTTTTTATCATAAAAATGTGTAATAATAACAAAATTTTGTTCGCAGATGGAGGATAGGGGGTCTCATTACGAGCCAGCCTACCATGTTCATAAGGCTGTAACAAAGTGACATTCCCATTATGGTCACCACACCAGGGTTATGATCCATTGGATAGCCCAATTATCCTTGGAGCAGGAGGTCTCATCACGAGCCGGCCTGATCACTTTTGCTACATCCCAGTGAATGGCAGTGTGGTTATCTGGTTACCACGCCAGCACACTGATCTCTTCTGTAAGAACAGCACTGAAACTCTCTAGTTATAAATTGAGGATTCTGGCTCATATGGGTTAAAAAGCAACCCTGCCGAGGCTATGGACGCCTGCTGGCAGCAGAGGCTCTGCTTATGGTCTTGAAGTTATATCTTATCGTCAATTATTACTATAATACCCTTTTCTTATTTTTTTCTTTTTATCAGAGAAGTTATTTCCTTAATTTTTTTTTTTCCCTGTTTTGAACCTTTATGCATGAGAAATTATTTTCAAATCAATCACATCATTTTCAACTAGAATGCTGTCAGTTAAGCATCTTTTTAGCATATTGTTGTCCTTTTTCGTTTTGCATAAACTATCATCAATCCAAAACGTCCTATATCTTATTCATAACTATCTTTACACACTCTGCTCTCATTATAATCATAACTCTCGTTGTCCTATCATTGATATGTGTACTCTGTTTTATTTACTGATATATTTTTCATTCCCGTGCCTTGCCGTCAGCATAACCCCTCTCATACGCTTTATGGTCATGGCATTCCTTTTACAATTGGAGGGGGGAATGTATGCATTATGGGATTGCATGCGATATGATTACTGCACTCTTCCATCACTTGTTGATTTCCCAAAATATTAATATAGCATGTATACATAAGTTTTTCTGATTGAAATTTTTGCATGCATCTTATCTATTGCTTACACTATGGATTCAAGAACATTGTATGCCAAATAGTGCTTTGTTTACAGGAAAACAACAAGTATGGGCAGAATTCTATTCACAGCATGACCACACTATTGCACTTAACAGAAGAGGCTCGCGCACGTGAACAATTCTTCAGACATGATGTGCTTACCTGGATTCCACCTTTTGCATCACTTTCAGCACCAACTCTGCCTACATCAGCTTCAACAACTGCGAGTGTATATATGTCATTCCACATTTTTGGAGGTAAAACTTGAGGTAAAATAGCATAATTTTCTGATTTATTACGAATTTAGGAGAATTTCATAAAAATCCATTTTGAGCATTATTTATCATCCTTCATTCCACATCTTTACCACTTTCCCTTTTTCAGCGGCATATCATTTTCGAGTATGGGGGAGTGTTCCTTTCATTCATTTCTTTCTTATGACCATGTCATCCATATTCTTTATCATCCATTGTTATTCTTATTCATTCTCAACACCTTCATTATTCCATGTTGTTTTACACCAAGCATAGAATTCAACAGATGGTAGCAACCACCTCTATTTGTTTTCTAGCATTGCATGAGGGCATGCTAATTCTTCAGAGAGGGGGAGGAATTGCTACGCATGATGGATGTTTTCTATTTTCTTTCTCATTTAAGGCATACAATTTCAGTGTAGAAATTGATTTCCATAATATTTTTAAAACTATGAACTCAATTCTTGTGATTTTTGGAAAATGCAGACGTATCATTAATACAAACCCAGACAATTTCAAGAAATATTGGTTCATAAAATTTTGGAAATCATGCGCTCTCACCTACAGCCATTTTGTTTATATCCCATGATCCGTGCATCAAAACGATCTGATTTTTGGATCATAAAGGCATTCATATATTATAAATTTACTTGCCAAATTTCAACAAAAGCTGGTTTGTAGTTTTTGAGAAAATGGTTAATGAAGTTTGCTGTTACTTATATCATATTTTGCTGCAACTTCATACATATAGTTGAATGTCAATATAAAAATTGTTATGCCTTCATCAAGATTGCTAAAAGTGAATATTCATTAATTAAGGAAGAATTCATTTGTTCTATCCATTTCATGAGCTAAGATGAACATATTTTTTATTGCTTGGTTAACACATGGGTTTTTGTCTTTGGGTTGCATGAGGACATGCAATATATTCAGGTTTTCGTTGCATGAGGACATGCAACATGTTGAGTGTGGGGGTATGTTGGGTCGTTAATATGCCATTATTATTATCACTTTTGAACGCTTATTCCACCCATTTCTACCATTCTTCATCACGTCATTTATTATAATTTATTATTTAAATCCATTTTATAATGATTTATGCTCTTATGAATGAATATTATTTATTCTCCTTTATTTCTAATAAATTGATGATTATGAATTATTTTATCAATGATGGTTTTAATAAGTTGGTTATAACATTATTCACCATTTTTTGCCTCCAAGATAATTTCCAGATTGAAGATTTGATCATTAAAAGTGCCAACTCAGAAATGCGCTGGAATAAGGAGTGACAGTTTTGCGGTTGAGATTCTGAGCAAATGAAGACGAATCTGGAAAATCCGGAACATGGGTTTTGTCCAGAACGGACCCAATTAACTTTATTAAAGAACGGTTTGTCCAAATTCGGCCTGTGTTGAGAGATTCACAGAGTTCTTTGAGCACGATTTTCTCAGATCTGTGGTTGCGGCCGTCCTCCAAATCTCAGCTGCAAAGCCAAATTCGCCTTGTTCTTGTTTATCAACTGGTTGGAAACAATCCAATTTTGTAATGTAAATCATGTTGTACTTATCTTTATTTGTAACTTCTCTCTCATCTCTCTCTATTTAAATGAAAACAGAGATCAGAGATGGGGATGATTGAGGATGGAGAGACTTTTTTATTGTAATTTGCAGAATTGTGCATCGGCTCTTGTTAAGAGAGTGTGAGCTGTTTGTAAACATTATTGATGCTTGATTAATAAAAGAGTTCACTGTTGTTCCATTTCTCAAGCGCTGGAGTAAAGCACAGCAACGCTTCACCGGTGGTTGAGGGCCCGGCCCTGGTGGAGCGATCTGCTGTTTGTATTTCTATTAGTTTATTACTGTTGTGTGAAGTTCGTTTATTACAATTAAAGAATTGAGTTATTGCTAATTGGATCAAATACAGAGTCATTGTTATTCCATTCTTTACAAGAAGCATGATTTATGATTCAATTGTTATAAAATGTTGTTTTTCTGTATCTAATTCCAGTTGTTATTCCTTTTGTTTATGAATTACGATAGTTGATTGTTGCGTGGCTGTCGACCGGATTAAAGAGTAGAAATCTAGTTTGCTTGGTTATGAATTGAATTCACTGTTTATTTTACGCTGCTATTCAATTCCTGTTCATTGCTTTTAGATTGTTGTTCCTTTCCGGTTTGCGTTTTAGATTTCATTTCCTTTGAGTTGTTTTCACTTGCTTTGAGATCTCTAAACTGTAGAGGGCAGAGCTAATCATTCCAGGTCCCCAGATTTGGTCATCTCACATCGACTTCTAGGGGAAAGAGTTATTACTACTGCATCCCTAATCGATGTCTAGCAAGGTTGCTGTAGTGTAGTCTTTACATTTCTGTCATTTGTAATTAGATTTCTTTTCAAGGAGATTTCTTTCCAAGCATTTATTATTTCTGCATTTGTATTTCTATACTACATCTTCACAAACATTACTCTTGAGTAAATAGCCGCCTCAGACTGAGTACACTCTTGAAACAAAAAGTCGTCCCTGGGTTGACAATTAATGTGAGGTAATTAGGAGTTACAAAGACACCTTTTTATTGTCGTGATTATTCAATAATTTTCTGAAAATCATCATTTGTATTCAGAGTGTGTGACAAGAAACCCTTGTCGAGTTCTCTTGAATTTTGTATAAAGGATACTAGATATCATTCTTCCAAGAATATTGACTAATATAATTCCAGATATATTCATCTCTATCATTTTTATGTATAAACCCTCTCTTAGACTGCGTAGTCAATTTTATGCAGTATTTCTTGTGTTGCAGTATTTGGGGTTTTAGCTCTTTTTGGCAATCCTAGGTGTGGAAGATCTATTTAACCCACCTAGTTTGATTTGTTTCCTCTCTATTCTTGGTTTTCGGTTTTATATTGGCTGATCCACAGGATCCAAGATTTATTTTTGTTATTTTATAGCATAAGTTGTTGGAAATGCATTTTTAGGGCATGCTTGCTGAGCTGTCTCGATTTTGGGATATTACAGTGGTATCAGAGCAAGATCTTTGGCTCAGCCTGTGGGATTCAAGACAAATTCTATAGAATAAAGGGCAAGGCCAAAATGATGGAGAGGATGAGATTACTCTCATCCATTTTCAGATCTAAGAAGGAAGAAGGGAAATGAATTGAAACTCCAAGGGGGTTTCAAGGAGGAGAAAGCTGCAGTGAGACCTCTAGAAGGTTTCAGGAGGAAGAAGGAGATGCATGCACTTCATGTTCTCATAGAGTAAGTGGAGAGAAAGAAGACCACTTAGAACATGATATCCTGAGTGGGTATCTGGCAGAATACAAGTACCAACCTAGGGCTTTCAAAGAGACCCTAGATTTTCCTCAGTTTATTCAATTGAGAGAAGAAATAAGATCCTGTAGTGAAAGAATGATAAGAGGCAACAGATTCCTGTTGTCTACATTTGATGGATCACTCAAGGGTGCAGCATATACTTGGGTGATGAAACTAGAGGCATTCTTCCTACTACACCCAGTAGTGGAAAAGGAGGCTGTGGAGATCTCAGTGTTGCATTTGGAGGGCAAGGCAAGATCTTGGTGGTTCAGCCATGTGAATTATGCAAGGGTGTCTACTTTTGCAAATTTCACTCAAGGAGTAATCAGGAGGTTTGACAGTAGGAGGTAAAAGGAGGGGGAGTCCTATTCTCCACTTAAGGAGCCTAGTACTAATGTTGTCATACTCATGGAGGAGCAGCCACCTACATCAGTAGTTAGGGCAACCATGACATTGGAGGGAGGAGCCCTTGCAGCACTACAAGAGGTTCCCGCATCTCACCAAGGTATGGGAAGATTTCCAATTTTATTTATTGCACAAAATCCCTCTAAAAATTATGGAAATTTATCTTCATATGACCCAGGGTCAAACATTATTGCTGAGATAGAGAAGAAGGATTGCACTGTGTTGTGCAAGTTTGAATGGTTCAAGGGAAAGATGAACCATCAACCTGATGTATCACTGTTGAGTTTCACACAACCCTTGAGGTTGGAGTGTGACCTTTTGGAGGATGTCATGAACTATGTCTACCATAGAAAAGGACATAGATTCATCTTTGAGTTGGGGCATGAGCCAACCAAAACACCATGGAGGAGAATTACAGCATTGTCAAGAGGTAGCAGTGAGGAGACTTTGCCTTCAGCTCACTTGGATCCCTATGGATTCAATATGGTTATTAGTGTGAGGTCTTTTGAGAAGATCTCCAAGGAATTTCATTTCAACATCCCATCAAATGCAATGAGGAAAATCGGATATGGAAGGATGGTAATATTCTTTGGAGGAGTACCAAGATGGAGAATGGTAGGAGGCATCCATCGGTGGATAAGTGGATGTGGATAGAGAGCAAGAGGCTGGAGAGCTACTTGTAAATCTATGATGCTGGGCAGCAAGAGGCAAAACTGCGTTGGCTACTCTTAAGAGAGTTTGGCCATCATGAGACATATCCTTTTCCCAAGGGTATGTGGGAGGAGAACACTTGGCAGGGTACTTGCATCATGGGGCAGCAAGGAGTGTGGATGAATTATGATGATGTGTTCATTAGGTTTTCACCACATGGGTTGTATGATGGAGGTATGAGGAGGCAACATAGACTTTTGTTTCTTTGGAGGATTGGGAGAGAGCAAGGGCAGATTTTCTCTCACACTTGGCATGATGTTGTAGGAGTAGGAGATGGCACTATAATAGTGCAAGGAGGCTACTCCTTAGCCTTATATGATTTGGAAGTACTTCCACCTTGGAATGAAATTCTTGTATGCATCAGCATTATGGGAGGAGTATTTGACATGGGGCATGTCAAAGAATGGATTTATGAGTTGGCAGGAGCCTATTTGCATAGGCCAACAGCGTTGTCACTTTCGAGTAGGGAATTGTTGATGGAGTGCTCCCAGGACCAATTCACATTTGATGCACTGGGTGGACATGGAGGAGATGAGATTGATATATTAGTGGATGAATTCATCTGTTATTGTAGTATTCTCTTCTTGACTTGGACTTCCAAGCATGGTGAGGGGGAGTTTCTGGAAGCATATGGTTTATTCCTCTTCATAGGAGTATGTCATATCACTATGGAGGACTCATTTATGGATCCTGTCTCCATACTACTTTCATTGCATGGTAAGAATTCTGTTTTTGCATTTATTGATTGTTCAACACAATATTTGCATGCTCTTACCGTTTCTTTGCAGTGCATTTCTCTACAAAGGGGCAAGTTTTTCTTTAGGCTCCATGGACCATTTTTGGCCAGCTATTATGATGGAGACAACCATATACTATATGATCGATGGAAAGTGTTTGGTCTCTCCTTGTATGCTCAGTTGATACATTCAGCCATCTACTATTTGATAGTATATGTGGTGACTTACACAACTAGCCATCTATCAAGAAACAACTTGCCATGCTATTTTCTGAAGCTGCAGCGGGGAAGATTGTGCTGTGACCACTTGGGAGACTGTTGGTACCCTCTAGCACCACACAAAACTTTCATTATTTCTTTCATTATGATGCTGATCATGATCCTATTTTTTGATAGTATTCTTGCTTTTATGAGGAGAATGATTGGAGGAGGAACACATGGGGTGTATGTGTTCTTTGGGGAGGAGGATCCCCACACTTTTTGCATTACATGTTCTGGGGGGAGCATGGGAAGAGACATGGCCACTAAAAAAAAATATTTGTTTCTTTATGAGGAGGGCCATGAGATGGATCAGATGCCATATGGTGGTGATTTCTTATCCATCATGTATGGGATGATTTGGGCCAACTTGATTCACAACATTGGGAAAGGGATATTTGGAGATCTAGTTTCCTTCTTGCCACTTGAGGGAAATCTTATTGCAACCCAAGATAAAAAAAATCTCTGCACTTATATTAAGTGGAGAGGAGGATAGCATGGGGTAGGCTACTTTGTCCACCATGTTCAGAATTTTAGCCCACCTACTTTGCAGGAGCTTCAGGTGGAGGATGATTTGCATGAGTTACCATTTTGTTGGGTGGCTCATTTGTATGCTTGATGGTTTCGGGATGGGAGATTCATCAGGGGATTGTAGGTTCCAATGTATATTAGATCACATGCCTCAATCAGGCCTTTAGACCACCCATTTTTTCCTCCATTGATATCCTACTGTCACATAATGATATCTATTTGGGGTGTACACCAAAAGCTATCTTGTTTAACTGGGAGGGGAAACTTGGAGAGATATTGATGATGCAACACCTTAATCCTTGGAGGATTTTATCTTGTGAGGTTTCTACAGGAAAGAAGAGTATGCTCTTTAGTCCTATCCTTGTAGTTGCTTGAGGAAAAGCAACATTTGGGAGGGGAGGACTGTAATATTCCAAAATTTGCATGCAGCAATTTGGAATATTGAATTTTTCCATTGTCACTTAGGAGATGAGTAAAAGGGTGAGGAGACCCATGCATTACAGAAATAAGAATAAATCCCTCATGTTGTGTAAGAGGATCATAATACCAGTTCGATTTTACACTCTCATGTGTGAAGAGGGATATTTTGCATGTTGACAAGGCCAAGTTTGACCAAGTCAACAACATAAATGTAGGAGGAGTGGATCAGAAAATAAAAGAGCTCAATGTGAATGAGGCTCAGCCTAGGTAGCTATATGTTAGCTGTATTGAAGACCCTTAGGTGTGAAAAGGGGTGAAGCAAGTTTAAGAGGCCAACATTTACCAAATCAAACAACGTAGTTTAGAGGAGTGACTCTAATGAAGGCACAATGCAATTTTGGAGGGAGATTGTTTGTGTGAAGGTGGAAACCCTATTGAGTGGGACCCAAGTTGAGAAGGCTCACTTAGTTTGTAAGGAAGAGAATGGCATAAATTTGGAGGTTAGCTTATGTATTACATTTTCATGTGTGCTTAGACTTTTGCTCTCTTAGTTGTTTAGCTGAGATTGTCGGTGCTGCTTAGCACTAAGGGATTCTTGTTCAGGAATTCCTTCTCTTCCCTTTGGGTAACTCTTGGGAGAGATCTGATCTATCATTCCTCATATCCATCATTGGTTCCAAGATTCAATCTATAGTTTCAGTCTAGTTTCTATAGGAGTTTGAGCTGAGTTCCAGGGTGTTGCTGGGGAGGGTTGAGAAACCCATTTTCTGGAGTGGTTTTGCATAGGAGGGAGGTTCCCTTCCATTGGAGGATCATTTTGGAGAATTCCTGGGCTGATATCAGATATTTGGAAGTAGGCCAACACATTACCATCACTTCCAGCATTATTCCACTCAGGAATTGTGTTATTCCAGCAAGGCAGTTTTAGAAGTGACTTTTGTGGCTCTTTCATGGAGTTTTCCTGTGATTGGAGGATGGATTCTTCCATGGGGGAAGAACCTTTATCAGATATGCATTATATATTAATTATTATAGCCTTGTACACTCATATTATTCCATTGTAGTGATTATTTAGTAATTTTCTTAAAATCACCATTTGTATTCAGAGTGTTTGACAAGAAACCCTTGCCGGGTTCTCTTGCGTTTTGTATAAAGGAGACTAGATATCATTCTTCCAAGCATATTGAATAATATAATTCCAGATCTATTTTTCTCTATAATTTTTATGTATAAACCCTCTCTTAGACCGCGCAGTCACTTTTATGCATTATTTCTTGTGTTGCAGTATTTGGGGTTTTAGCTCTTTTTCGAAATCCTAGGTGTGGGAGATCTGTTTAACCCACCTAGTTTGATTTTTTTCATCTCTATTCTTGGATTTAGGTTGTATATTGGCTGATATACATGATCCAAGAGTTATTTTTTTTATTTTATAGCATAATTTGCTGGAAATGCGATTTTAGTGCATGTTTACTGAGTTGTCCCGATATTGGGATATTACACTGCCTTTTCACATCATCATGTGAATCATGGAGAAAAAACATCATAAAGAATGAATTATGGAATGTAATATCAGTCCAATACAAGAAAAATCCATTATCACACATCATGAGAGTATTATGCCATATTATAGACAACACGAAGCACATAAACATGGGAGATGTCATGTGATGGGAAAACTCTCTCAACCAAAATAAACATGCCTTGTTCTGCATCATTTTTTCATTGATACACAAGGTATGATTCAAATAATATGAGCTATTTGGTGGTAACCATACTCACCTAAGAGTATCTAGCGCAACCATGCGTCCTTCTTCATTAAATGAGTGTTTTACAAGGCATGGATAAAAAAAATAGGAGCCTTTGGGTAGTAACAAAACTCACCCAAGAGAAAACATCGTAACCAAGCTTCTTTCTAGTCCATGTCATATATCTTCAAGTGGTCATGCAACCCGTTGCTTATCATCCTCACCCACTCATCCCAATGTGGATGTTGAATGATGTTCTGCATAAACATGGTATCCTCCCTTTGTAGAATACCATCCACCTTAAACTGGTGAAGAACTTTTCACTCCATGAAATGTTGAAGTGCACCTCCAACGAGACCTCTCCATGAGATATTATTCTCATCAATGTCCCTCTAAAACCAATGAGGTTTTGGATCTACTGCAGGTATAAGTTTCTCTTTGAGCTGTGAGATGCTCATTGATAAAGTGTCATCTAGAAAGGATAAAATATTCCTCATCTCAAGATGTCTACCATATATAATCTTAACCTCCATTGCTTCATGAGAGAAGTTACCTTCAGAATTCTCCAATAATAATGGGGCCCTCTCATCATCACTGCTACTAAGTGACATCGTTGTAGATCTGCATGGTGATACATATGCTGTCTCATGGCAAGGTACAATGCTGAAGTCATAGCTAGCCATTGTACATAGGATCATGCTCATCCCATATTTTGAAACTCTACATTTCAACTCAAAGGGTTGAATGTAGTTCATCAACGAAAAACTGGGATAGCTCTTCATCTCCTCCTTGATTATATCAAGGGTCCTCTGCGTTGTGATATGTAGATGCTTCAAATCAGCATGTTATTTTAACCTTTGGTTATGCATTGGCCTTGATGACATGTCCTCATACGTTTAAATAAGAGGTACTGAAACAATATGAGATGGAAGTGGATGCGTACCTTGGATCAACTGATATGTGGGAACCTCTTGCAAGACCACAAGAGTTCCTCCAACTATTGGTAAGTGTTGGGTATGTGTTATATTCTTTCCACGACTAGCCCCACGCACCGAGCGCAACAAGCGGGTCACAGGGGGGGTGGAAACACCCTAGAAAAAGTTGTTTTTGGTATGCGAACCCACTCATAGCCAAACCCACCCATGGTTTTGTGCATGAGTTTTCACATGGTTTTGGGGGACGATGGTTTTCGGCACCTGGTATTGTATAGATCCAATCAAGGGAACTATGGTTATGTTCTAATCCAGGGTTAATGGATTAGGGTTTATGTATGCTTTGGCATGTGTATATATATATATGTTGTAACACTAAAAGGAATATAATGAAAAATCAAGCTCGTCGTCCTGATTTGGGATCCAGGGGAAAATATTTGTATTTATCTATTTTATGTTTTATGCTCTCGCTGTTGTTTATTTTATGTTTTAAGATTCATTTGTACATAATTTATTTACAGGGTTAAAACCTACATTTGGTATCAGAGTTGTTTTGGCTTCAAGGGGATGCCCTTTCTTCTGAGGGTTTTTTGCTCGGGCCTTTGGTAGACCATGTTCAGTGGGAGATCTGTAGGATCGATTCTTGTGGTGAAATAATATGGCGAGTAGTGGAAAGATAGAGATTGAGAAATTTAATGGTCAGATTTTTGAGTTGTGGAACCTCAAGATGGAGGACCTACTGGTCTATAAATATCAATGGATCTTGGTAGATATGGGTACTAAACAAACGAAAATGTCAGATGAAGACTATAAGAAGTTGGATTGGAAGGCGAAGAGCACAATACGGTTGTGTGTCTCAGATTCAATATTGTTGAATTTATCTAGGGAAGCTACGACGAAGAATTTGTGGGACAAACTTGGGACTTTGTACCAATATAAGTCTCTGGTGAATAAATTGTTCCTATGGAAAAAGCTGTGTAACCTGAGGATGAAGGATGGAGACTTGGTGACAGAGAATCTGAATGCCTTCAGTACTGTGGTAAGCCAGCTGTCATCTGTTGATATTAAAATCTCATATGAATATAACTGCATCAGTTTTTTGTGTTCCCTACCAAATTCGTGGGGCATTTTGGTTATTGCAATAGGTAGCAATACAACTACCTTGAATTTTGATCACATTGTCTCAACCTTGTTTTCAGAGGAAATGAGACGGAGAAATATGGAGGGCTAGAATGGAGATGCCTTATCTATACGAGAAAGGGCCCAAAACATAAACAAGAATAAGTTTTCGAGTGGGAGATCTAAATCTCCTGGAAAGTTTGTAAAGGTGTGCTGGAAATGCGGAAAGGAAGGGCACTACAAAAAGGACTGCAGATCTAAAGCTCCTGAGAAAGGAAAGGGATCTGATGATGCTCCTTCTGTAGAGGCGAAAACCACCTGAGATAAAGGTGGGGATGTGTACTTGGCTTCTTCTTCAAATACACATGCAGATCATGAGTCATAGTTTATTGACTCGGGTGCATCCTTTCACTTCCCTCCCCATATAGAGTGGTTCTGCGAGTATGAGAAATATGATGGTGGTGATGTTTTATTAGGGGATGATAGGAAGGCCAGAATTGTCGGACGTCGAAAAGTCAAGTTGAAGCTACAAGGTTGAAGGATTAGAACACTTCCTGGTGTTCTGCACATTCCTACATTGGCCAGAGATATGATTTCTATAAGCAAGATGGATGATGCAGGTGTAAAAACATTGTTTGAGAAAGATACCTGTAAGATGGTTCAGGGAGCACTGGTATTAATATGGGGAGTTCGGATTGTAACTCTGTACAAGATTTAGGGTAGCACTTTTATTGATGGGTGCAACAGTTCTGTGGTTCCTGAGAGTGGATTGGAAAGCCTAGCAGTCTCTGGAGAAAATACCATGCTATGGAATCAAAGGCTTGGACATATTGGAGAGAAGGGCCTTCGGATACTGCATGGAAATGGTATGGTAGAAGGTATGTCTAATTTCTCTCTGGATTTCGATTTTTGTGAACATTGTGTATTTGGGAAGGAGAATCGGGTGAGTTTTCCTTCTGGTGCTAAGAGGGTGAACAAGATATTAGAACTTGTGCACAGTGATGTGTTTGGACCTATGTTGGTTTTGTCATTGGGTAAGTCTTTGTACTATGTTTCATTCATATATGACTTCTCAAGGACTACATGGTTATATTTCTTGAGGAAGAAATCTAAATTCTTTAAAAAATTTAAAGAATTTAAGGCTCTGGTGGAAAACCAGACAGAGAAGAAGATAAAGGTGCTGAGGAAAGATAATGGTGGGGAGCTCTATAAGAAGGAATTTGAAGAGTTCTGTAAGAAGTGTGGTATAGCACAGCAAAAGACTACTCCATACACACCTCAGCAAAATAGAGTTGCAGAAAGAATGAACAGAACGTTGATGGAAAAGGCAAGAAGCATGCTCAGTGGTACCGGGTTAGGACAAGAATTTTGGGCAGAGGCAGTGGAGACTACATGTTAACTGGGTAACAGATCACCTTCATCTGCGTTGGAGGATAAGACTCCACATGAGGTATGGACTGGTAAGAAGCCCTCTCTTTCATATCTGAGGGTATTTGGATGTGATGCATATGTACATGTTCCAAAGGAGAAAAGGACCAAGTTGGATAATAAATCTCAAAGGTGCTTCTTTATTGGGCATAAGGATTGTTTAAAGGGTTACAAGCTTTGGAACTCGGAAACAAGGAAGGTTGTGCACAACAGAGATGTGGTGTTTAGAGAGGTGAAAGTTGTTTCTAAACATGAATTCCTATGAAAGGAACTTGAGAATATAGAGTTTGAGCTAAAGGAGGATGAATCAGACTCTACAATAGAAGAAGACTCAGAAGAGGAAGAGCCACAAACTCTAGCTGTGAGAAGATCAGTTCGGGAAAGAAGGAAACCAGAAAGGTATATTCCATCTACTTTTTGTTCAAGTTTTTCCTTAACTATAACTGATGATGATCCCAGAACTATCAGGGAGGTAGTAGATTCAAAGGATGGAAAAATCTGGAAGGAGGCCATGGTTGATGAAATGGCATCCTTGCATAAAAATGAGGCATGAGATCTCGTGGAGTTGCTTGCTGGAAGGAAGCCCATTGGGAGAAAATGGGTGTTTAAGAAGAAGATGAATTTAGAAGGCAAGGTGGAGAAATACAAAGCTCGGTTAGTAGCAAAAGGTTATTCCCAGGTGCCGAGAATTGATTTTGGTGATATTTTTTCTCCTGTTGCGAAAGTTACTTCTATTAGATTACTCTTATCTGTTACTGTTGCATTTGATTTTGAGGTAGAACAGATGGATGTGAAGACAAGATTTCTTCACGGGGATTTGGACACTAGAAAATTTGGTGGAAATTCTGACGGCCAATTCGTCGCTATTCTGACACATAGTCGTCGCAAGAGCGATAGTTCGAGGGTGGGAAAAATGTGGTTTACCATACCGTCGCAGTTCCGACACAACTAAAAAGTGTGGCACTATTGACACTTTTTCCGTCGCGTCCAAACAAGCGTCACTCTTCCGATGTTTCCCAATCCGTCGCAGTTCCGACCCTTGTAAACTTTCGCACTTCCGACAAAATGTGGTACGACATTTTGAACGTCTCTCTTCCGACATCTGTAAACTGTCACAATTACAACGAAATTTGGTCTGACGTTTGAACGTCGCTCTTCCGACATTTGTAAGCTGTCACAATTACGATGCAATGTGGTCCGACGTTTTTGACGTCGCCCTTCCGACGGTTGTAAACTGTCACAATTCTAACGAAATGTGGTCTGACATTTTGGATGTCGCCCTTCCGACGGTTTTATATTGTCTCTCTTCCGACGTTTCTAATTGGTCGCAATTCCGACGCTTACAAGGTGTCGGTATAGCGACGGCAGGTTCAATTTAAAAAAAAAAAAAATGAAACTTTAAAAGAGGAAAAACGTTGTTTTGAATATATTATATGAAGTGAAACATTCCATGAAGTCATTACATTTTCACATCTGAAGATTGGAACCCAAATATCCATCTAGAAAAGTGGAAGTCCCACCCCAGAGAATGATATAAAAATACCCCATGTCACATACAAGGACTTGATATAAAACCCAGTAACGGTCCACATGGAGATTATCGACAACCTGAGAAAGCTTCCAAATATGCCCGAGGCATCTATAAGAAAAGTGAAATAGCAGTATGTAGAATAGTAAAGCAACAGATAGAGTACCGACGTCCATTGTTCCAAATACAAATTAAAGTACCCAAAATCCTTGAACAGAGAAAAACGCTAATCATGTGAGGAGTGTGATATGTCCAAAATATAAAATGACCATCAGACCATATCAATAAACCAGCAACATAGACCAGCATCGCTAGTTTTGAAGGCAGAGTGATAAACATTAATCATTTTTTTTTCACAAGAAAAAACGTTGTTTTGAATATATTATATGAAGTAAAACAGTCCATGAAGTCATTACATTTTCACATCTGAAGATTGGAACCCAAATATCCATCGAGAAAAGTGGAAGTCCCACCCCAGACAGTGATAGAAAAATACCCCATGTCACATACAGGGACTTGATATAAAACCCAGTAACGGTCCACATGGAGATTATCGACAAATCTGAGAAAGCATCCAAATATGCCCGAGGCATCTATAAGAAAGTGAAATAGCAATATGTAGAATAGTAAAACAACAGATAGAGTACCGACTTCCATTGTTCCAAATACAAATTAAAGTACCCAAAATCATTGAACTGAGAAAAACGCTAATCATTTGAGGAGTGTGATATGTCCCAAATACAAAAAGACCATGAGACCATATCAATAAACCAGCAACATAGACCAACATCGTTAGTTTTGAAGGCAGATTGATAAACATTAATCATTTTTTTTTCACAAGAGAAAAACCGTTGTTTTGAATATATTATATGAATTAAAACAGTCCATGAAGTCATTACATTTTCACATCTAAAGATTGGAACCCAAATATCCATCCAGAAATGTGGAAGTCGCACCCCAGACAGTGATAGAAAAATACCCCATGTCACATACAGGGACTTGATATAAAACCCAGTAACGGTCCACATGGAGATTATCGACAATCTGAGAAAGCATCCAAATATGCGCGAGGCATCTATAAGAAAGTGAAATAGCAGTATGTAGAATAGTAAAACAACAGATAGAGTACCAATTTCCATTGTTCCAAATACAAATTAAATTACCCAAAATCCTTGAATAGAGAAAAACGCTAATCATGTGAGGAGTGTGATATGTCCAAAATATAAAAAGACCATCAGACCATATCAATAAACGAGCAACATAGACCAACATCGCTAGTTTTGAAGGCAGAGTGATAAACATTAATCCTTTTTTTTCACAAGAGAAAAAACGTTGTTTTGAATATATTATATGAAGTAAAACAGTCCATGAATTCATTACAACAATATAGAGATAGATGGTCTCGTAGATAAGAAAAATGATAACTGATGTTGTGATGTTTCCTTCTTTTAAGAATGTGCTGGAAGCAGGCCCTATATCTTGGCTTGCTGCTGTCCTCTTCAGTAATTCTATGTTGATTATTTCGTTTCACTGATACTCTTTAACTGCTCTGATACTCTTTGACCTTTTTTCATCCTTTTATCCTTTTTATCATGATATACTATGGTAAATAGGCAAAAATTATGTAAGGATAATTTTTTACAAAATTTCCATCATTTCTTCCCACCATTGAACTTCTGGCACTCTGGTCCTTTGCAACTTTCTTAGTGTTTCATCAACCTTAGTATATCTAAAGAAATTAGTCTGATTTGGGAATAAATGATTTACTTCATGCTCAAGATAAAATAAATTCTCCAATCTGTCATGAAAGTTTTTCCCTGTAGGCAATGCTACTGTTGATGAACTGGTTGAAGAACTAGCTTGATTATCAACATATTTGTCCAATTTTTCAACATAACTATCAAGGTCCATTAGCTTATCTTCTGCAACTATAGGACTGGGCAATCCTCTATTTAACAAAATATTCAATCTTTCTCTGAAGGCAATGATTTCTTCTTGCATATCTAAGCACCTTCGTTCTAAATTCTGTACCAGAGTTCTTTTAGTAAAAACTCTCTTTACTTCTAGAATTGTTCCGGTCCTGTCTTGAATACCAATTTTTGCAAGTTGATTCTTAGTCTGAGTATTCAAAAAATGTATAAGTCTATTGGCCTCTTCTGGCATATTTCCCAACTCTTGTCTTGATCTCTCAATCTCATCCAGAGCTAATTTAACTAAGTTATTATTTTCATCCATTATTTGAATTGAGGACCAAACATCTTGAATGATATTATCCCAAAGAATTTCATTTATTTATTTTAAAGGTTTCTCCAATGTGAGATCATTTTCCAATGCTTTGACTGTTTTTTCTAATTTGTTCACTTCTCTTGTTTTATCAGCAACACTCATTTTTGAAATATCATATTTATGTTCTAGAGTGGCCAATTGTTCCTTTGTTTTGTGAAGCTCTATGGCCTGAAGTTTCATATCTTCCATTAACTTTGTTAATTCATCAGTGTTCAAATTTGCAGTGTTGCTCTGTGACAATTCTGCTGGCTGACCTGTTGTTACTGTACCTGTCACTACTCCTGTTGTAGATACTGGAATATTTGCCTGCTTATCTTTTAATGCATTCTCAAGCTCTTTTTCAGTTGCAGTAATTTTCTCATTCAATTTTAAGAGAAAATCCATTAGTTCTTCCTCAGAATTTTTTTTTATTATTTCTGCAGTCTGTGGATGTCTTGAGGCCGGTAACTTTAATTGTTTTCTTAGAGCTGCAATATCATCATATTTTCTCTTGATCAAACCTTCAATACCTTTCACATATTTAGGATTATGACCCAAACCAATGATTATTTCCTCTAAAGTTTTGATTCTATTATCCTTAGCCTGGGAGGAGGCTTTTTCAAGCTGCAACTGTGTATTAGTATTATCCAAAGAATCCTGCAACTTATGGGTCATCATTGATTTATCTGTCAGATTAGAATAAATCATCTCACCTGTTTTCTTGTGTAGCTCAATTTGATCTAAAGGATGGATATCCTTTGCTAAGACTTCAAAATTAGTCCTAACGTAATCTGCAGCTGTCTGAGGCTGCTGCACCTTGGGCTTCAAATGGCTCATTAACATCTTACCCTGTTGGATGTCATAAGCTAACATCAATATTTCTTGATTTTTCGGAGCCATCTTCAAAAATTGGTTGTACACTTGAAGTCTAAGTGGATCGTTCCTGGCCTTTATATTGATGAATGTTCTTTTGATGTCCCAGGTAGTTTTTACTGGATGTTTGAAAGAAGATATTTCTGCACTTTGTTGCCTTTGTATTCCCTGTTTTTGAAAATTAGTGGATGTCCCACTACCTGTACCTGTTTGCTGACTGTCTTCTCTTCCCTGGCTGTTAGGGATTTCCTGAAATGATTCATCTTCTAGAAGGGGAGTTAATTTATGCCTTTTAACATCTTGTTGTTTAGAAGAGCCACCAATAGGAGTAGTTGTTTTAGCCTCTCTCTTTTTTCCCTTTTCTATATTCAGAGGAGTTTGTAAAATAGAAATTTCTGGCTCACTGATCTGAGTAGGAGGAATTTGTCCTTGACCTTGTTCTTTAGAAGTCTCTGGTTGCTCTGTCATTATGAATTTTTCAATTATTTGTATATCAAGCTCCTTTTCTTTTCCTTTAGATTCTACTGCTACTGTACTAATCTCCCGCAAATTTTGTTGTAAAGTCCTGGCTGAAGAAGATCCCTGCACCTGTCCAAAAGATTCTAGGTCAAGTATCTTTTCAAGATCTTTCATTACATTTTCAACATTGACCGCTCACTATCTTTTTCAACCAATGTCCCTTCTGTCCATTCATCCATATTAGCATATTGTTCTATTTCTGGGATTCTTTGATGGATGTATGGTGACAGTTTATTTTTCATTCTTCTATCACAGATAAAGTTGTTTGGATCATAAGGCACCCAGTAGAAACTCTTTTGTAGTCTGAGATAGTCTTCTAAAACCCTTTCGACTTCCTTTCCAGCTTCCCTAGAGTTACAAATGAAGGGACCTAATTGGCTCTTGATCCCGAGTTGAGCCTTTTTCTTTGCATTGCAAAAATGAATTATATCTGAATTATTCATCTGCCTGAAATATTCTAATACAAAGAGTCTCATTGGGACATACTTGGGTAGTTTGAATGGGCATAATTCACATCCATATATCCTGATCTCTGTGTAGTTTTGATATAGGTACCAGTCACCTATCTTGTAATGCTTTGAGAGCTGAAGGATTTTCTTGATTTCATTGTTAATTCTAGGAGGAGAGACTCCTGTCAACAAGGTAGTTGCAGGATGAACAAAAAGGTCAACAAACTCATTATAGGAATAAAGAGAATCAGAGGAATTGTGAGTAATGGCAGACCAAAAGATGACTGACCTAGGATTCCCTTTGGCATCAAGTTTCTTAACATAAAAAGACTAATTTTCTGACTGAAAGTAAATCATGAGATGATATATGACAGAAGAATACTTAAATACTCTCTCATTCTCAAATCTCATGAACTGATCATGGATTTTGTCAGCAATATAAGATGCAAAATCGTACTTGACAACATGAGGTTGTCCAGGGGTAAAAATGGATAACAACACTAGGGTTAACTGACCAACATACTCACTAGTATTGAAGCCCATTATGGAAGATATCATGTTTAAAATAAGTCTACCCTCATCAGTAAAGAAAGAATAACCATAAGGGGGAGGGTTTTTAGGCTGATGCTCTGGTAACATGAAGGTTTGGCATAGGCGGTTTAACTCTTCATGGGATAACTTAGTAGATTTCTCAAGTAATTCAACCATGGACAGGGGAGTGAGAGCTTGACTAGGTTGGAATTGTAGCATTTCATTTATGGACTGAGCAGTTATTGGGAAAAGGACATTTTGACTTGGGGATAAAATTTCTCGTTGGTTGGGATCATAATTTGCATAGTAATAATGGATTAAATTAGGAAAAATATGGACTGAGGGGAGAAGTTACATAGGAAGATTTGATTCCCAAAGTCCAAAGATGTTAGAACCATTCAAATAATTGTCTCTGCAGCGTAAAAATATTCAAAGAGGATTCTCACTGAGACGCAAGTCCTTAATTTGAAAATCCATATCGGCTAAAGGCAAATAATCCAAGTCCTTGTGAGGGGCATTGATGGGCACGACATTCAGAGCTACAGGAACTTCCATTTCTAGTTCTTGTGGATTCAGAAATGGAATTTTGGGGTTTTTGTGGAAAAGGGGCACAATTACCAGTTTTGGGAATATAATTGTAGTTCTGGGAATGAAAAATACCAAAATGAACTTCTTTTCAGACCTTAGTGTAGAATTAAAACTAAAACCAGGATTTTTTACAGATTTTAGCGGGGAATTGGAATAAATACCTGTTTACGGGAAATGAAACGTGTTTAAACAAGCGTTGGTTATGACAGAAGAACCCTGAAATACTCGGCTTCAATTCTCTTCAGCAAGGTAACAGTCAGCAAGAGTTAACAATTGGTTTTTGAATTTTGTTGCATGGAAGACTAGCTAGCACACGGAACAATGAAAATGACGCAGACGCAATTTGTTTTGTTTACAAAGTCAAAAGGGTGGCGTGTTTTGATTGATGATTTCAGCATGTACGATGGTTTCATCATAGAGGAATAGGAGTGGATCTTTGTTTGGGCCGCTCGCGTAGTGGAAATCCGGACCCGAAAAATATTAGGGCGAATTTGATAAGAAATTTGCGTCACAACTCTCCCTCCGTACGCCAGCCCAACTTCGGACCTGAAAAAGATTAGGGCAGAATTCATTTGGTTTTCGTGTCACAAAATTGGCCGACGTCAGTAGGCTATTTTGGAACGCGAATTTGGTTTGAATTATGGTTTATCGTCGTTTGAAGTCCGGCGGGCTCGACTTAAGAACACTTTTTTTTTATCCCATCTTATAAAATTTTTGTTGGTTTTCTTTAATAATACACATATTTATAATAAATCATGGGAATAACACACTAGTAAACATGTGGAAATGTTATATAAATTATTGAGAACAATCATTTTTATGTAAAAATATCCAAATGTGCTTTTGGGAAATAAGAATTCGATTATTTGGTTCATATTGTTTTAAAGGAAGGAGTAAAGTTGGAGCCTCAAAAGATGCAAACTATTACAAAGTGACCTATTCCTAAGAAAATCAAGGTTCTTAGAAATTTTTTTAGACTTACATGATATTATTGATCATTTGTTAAGAATTATGCATGCATTTCAAGTCCACTCACAATCTCTTGAAGAAAATATCATTTATATGGAATGATGAGGCTACTTTGGCATTCTCTCTTTTAATAGATGCCATGTCTTCTACACCAACATCGACATTCATAGTAGAGTGTGAGGCACTAGGACAAGGAATTTACGTAACATTAACACAATAAGGGATATCATTGGCTTTTAAAAGCAAGGAATTCAAAGAAAATATTTGGTGAAATCTACGTATGAAAAATAAATGGAAGCAATATTACATGCAATAAAAAATGGGGATAGTATATCACCGGGAGGTACTTTAAAGTCAAGATATACCATGATAGCATAAAGTATTTTTTGAAGCTATGGATTTCATTGGAAGATTAACAAAAATGAGGAGAAAAATGAAAAGTTTTAATTTTGAGATAATCTGCAAAAAGGGTAAGGAAAATTTAGTACATGATGCTCTTTCTAAAATAGAAGAGGCCTCAAATTTATATCCAATTACATTTTCTATTCCTAGGTGGCTAGAAGAAGCTTGCCATAATGGAAAAATGACAATAGTACTAAACAAAACTAAAATTTATAAAGGATGGGATGAACTCTATGGAGCATTGGGAGTGAAAGAGAGATATACTTTGGTGCAAATGTAGAATATTTTTATGCACGCAAGCATATTTGAATAAAAAAATATTAAGGGAGTCCCATGTCTCTCTGATGGTAGGATGCAGGGTTCCTTAAAACATCTCAAAGGATCAAAAATATATTTTTGGAAGGAATGAAGAAAGATATTCAAAATTTTGTAAGAGAAGGTCAGGTTTGCATAATAAATAAAAGAGAGATAGTAAAATTTCTAGGGTTACTTCAACCATTCCACATACATATTCAAAGACTAGAAGATATATCAATAGACTTTATTACAGGGTTACCGAAATATAAAGGTAAGTATTACATTTTTGTGGTCATTTATATAGACAAATTTTGTAGATTTTTTTTGTAGAGCTCAAAGTACATAAACAACAAGCCAAGTGGCAGAAGTGTCCGTGAAATAAATTCATAGTCTTCATGGTTTTCCTAAACTAATAGTAACAAGAAACTTTTGGAAATAATTATTTAATATGAGTGGAGAAACACTAGCTGCCATGAGTTCTACATATCAAACACAATCAAATGGTCAAACAAAAATAGTTAATAAATGTTTTTAAGGTTATCTACAATGTTACTCTTTAGAAAAGCAATCTTAATGGATGAAGTGGGTTCCTCAAGGAAGAATGGTAATATGATACTATCATACTACCTATCACACATCAACTAAAATACCATGATGATGTAAGTTTGGAATTTAACATTTTTACATGTTAAAGACAAATAGTCAAAATCACTGACAACTTAGTATGCCATAATTAATAATCATTCCCTGTTCACTTTTGTTAATAGGTTTATGTCACACGATGATGCAGGGGAATTAGGAACTAGTCAGCAATGTAGGAGGTTTTGTCCACATGTTGTGGCTAGGAGGGTTTGAAAACATTTGAGTTGTAACAGCTAGGTGTCAATACCTCAGCTGACTGTATTACTTAGACTAGTTAGAGTTGTAGGAGTCAAACAGTTTCAGTTAGTTGAATTATTATAATTAGACCTTTTTCTATAATGGTCCTCTCAGAGGAACCGAAGAGCCATATGTTATGTATATAAATTGTAATTCCTCGGATGAATAAAAGTAGAGAGGGAAGAGGAGAGTAGAGAGGGGATTTCTGCAATAAACCTCTGTGTGTGAACAATTGTTTCCAGTTAAATGATTTCCAAGCATGGTTGCCATTGAATTATCTCGAATTGCTAATTGTGAAGAATTTTTTAACTGTGAGGCGATTGGGTACTGATAATTCCATTCTTTTGTCTTTGAATTCCCGTAAATTGTTGGATAACCCTGTGAACTCACCCCACCCGAAGGCGAGGTCTGTGTAGAGAACCAGGGTCGTGAACACTGTTCAAATATAAAAATCCCGCTTAATAAAGAGACAAGATTGTTGTGCTTTCGGAACCTGACCTAAGGATTGGACATGAGTTAACAAACAAAAGGAAAGCGGAACCAGACTTGCACCCATGGTCAAGCCCTGTACCAAAACCACGAGCGGAATCACAAAAGCGGGTTTCCCATATCGCACCGCTTTTGCGGAGTAGGCGGTATTTCCTATTCGCGAGCGATTCCATAGGGAATGCGACACGTGGTGAAGTGACCCCCGGAAAACCATCGTTTAACCCGCACCATCACACGTTAAAGCCCGACGTTGGAAGCCGAGCGAAATTGCCAAGAGTCGTTGATTTGGAGAAGGGCCATCGGACGGTGGTCGCATGTTGAACTTGCCCGGAGGTTAACTAAGTTGTGCGGAGGATATCCAGGTACGATACGAGTGTTTGATTGGTTATTGATATATATAGGTGGGGCCGGAGTATAATGAAATTGTTTAATTAAATGATTGGCGGATAATTATCATAAGTCTGGAGCGTGATTGTTGTAAGGCTGGGTGGTGAAATATAGAGCCGAAATTTCATTACAAGTTATTTATTTAAAAAGAAACGTGGAGTATAAATACAAAGTGTTGAAAGTTAAACATTGGTTATAAAGCTTGGAGATAATATAAAGTTGGAAATATAAATTAAAGTCCAACCATTGTGGATGGTATTTATTTATCAAATTCTACGAATTTGATAAATAAACCTGAAGAAAGAAGAAGTCAATTAAGACCCAGGCTGGAGGAAAAGAACGGGGTAAACCAGGGGAAAATGCTGACAGAGCGATTATAGACACACCAGCTCTCCTTAGGGGTCCAATTTCAGTTTTGTTGCGTCACACGATGATCTCTCTTCTCTGGAATTTACTTGTATTTAAGATCACTATTCTAGGAATAAGGATTTTTTTCTCCAAAAATAACCCTAGCCAAACATTGACAATGCATCAAGGATATCTTTATATGCTTCATAAGTACATATGTTCTACTTCTAAATCATGTCTTGGAAGTGGTTGTTTTGCTGGAAATTATTCACCAGTTGGTTTCATACCAAAGTATTTTTCACATTTTTAGCATCCAATACATGAAAAAGATAATGGTTTAAAACAACATAAATATTTGAAATTTTGCAAGAATTGCCTGGCACACTTTGAATATGAATTTTGAAGTCAAGTGCATGATGATGTATAGGATCAAGTGTCATTTTGAATACCAAATGTTTCACAAGAAACTTCTCAACATGCTACCCTGCAGTAAGGATTAAATGACAATATTGCATCAAATATTTCCATAATAAAAGTGCACCTCGACCATAAGACTAAACAACTACAAATGTTGTAGATCTAACAAGACCACACAATCAAATGTATTCCACAAGGCCAATACTGTATGAAAAATGAAAAAGGAGTTTGCAACCAAAAATACCTTAGGCAACTAATTCAATTAGATACACCAAACCATCAGCAAAAAGGAAAACCAGCCTACTTGGCCCCAATATTTTCAACTGGTTCCTCTAATTCAACCAATAAAAAGGCCAAAACCATAGCATTGAGATACATTTCATTACACTATCAATAACAATAAAATTTGACTCAGCCATAACCCTTTCCTTTTATCGTTGTGAAAAGATTTATGCATTACTCTAATGTGGCTAGTCCATAGGCCAAGTAGACCACTGGGTAACAAATATGTTTCCTTTCACCTTTGAGTTTTCAAATTATGCCTACCAAATCTAAGACATTTAAGAGGGGGAACTAATACAACGTTAAAAAGAAAACCAGAGCACACATCTAAAAATTACCTCCTTAGCTACTGTCACACTATCATTAACTATTTTCGGAGAACCATGCTTGCTCTCTAAGACAACATTTTTCCCTTCGCCCCAAGGGTGACTCCAACAAGATCAGCAAGTTTGTTCACACCACCTGCAAGACAAATTGACAATGATTTCAGTAAGTGTGCAATTGAATGCCAGACCATATGCCAAAACAACCCTCCATGAAAAATTAAAATAACACATTAAAATCGAATATAAGTGGACAAGGAAAGATCCACCACAATGAAGTTTCACGTGCAGGTGACCTTCCTTTAAACATAATTTTTTCTCTGACCTACAATTTTTTTGTCACTGAGCCATCCTTGTTGAAGTAAAACTCCTTTTCCATAGCTCTTGTATTAACTACCTTCTCTCTGTCACGTAATCTCAGAGTCCCTCTTCTGCTTGAGCGATTAAAGGAAATGGGTGAAAAAACTAAAAGAGAAGACAATTGTCTGCCATAATTATCAAACATTGCACCCAACTTCTTCCCCTTTCCATTGTTACCCAATGAGGTAGATGTGGCAATTTTTGTCATACTGCCCAAAGCAGAGGCCATATTCTCTTATGCTGAATATAGAATTACAATATCTTCATATTAGTATGAACCTTAAAAAACATGACTCCCATTGCTAAAAACCACTTTTAAGTTGTAACAGGCAAACTAAAAAACTATCGCAACTTTTGGAAACTTCTGGAGCATTAAGAGAGAAAAAACCAAAGAGAAATACAACCACAATCCTTATTTTAATGAGACCGGACTATATATTTGCATTAAGATAATAGAAAGAAATCACGACTATATTAAGGCCACCACAAAACAATCTTTAACCAGTGTCTCTCGCGGCCTTCAGGTTGCCATGCTAGAGGTTGCATATTTTTAATTTAAATTCTTGACCTCTCGTGCCCATCTATGAATGCAACCAATGGGATATCTACATCAAATGCTCCTTTATATCCCCAAAAACAAATTCCCTACTACAAGAGCACCAGTATTGATGGATCACCCCACACAATCCCACCCACTAGAAACGGTGAAAAAGGAAACCCGAGAAAACTTCTGAAATATCTCAAGATGACTATATGGGTGGTTCTTATGGATCAACCAACCATTCAGAACATGCTCATCAATCCAAACCATGAGTATTATGTGACAATATTCAAGCAGGCACTGAATTGGATTTCTGAAGCTATGTTAGAGAAACCCTAAACTCTCATTGAAAATAGGTGAAATGTGGCACCACTCAGAGATTGACATGTGCCAATTGGTACAAGTGGTAGAAAATTGGCATGCTCAAACAACGAGGTGATGCAAGAATGACATGAGGGAGAAAATATCAGAAAAGCCCCAAATCTGGAGAACTAAAGCTCATCACCAACCTGAGATTGACAACTTTACATGATGTAACCTATGAAATCTTAAATGGAGAAATCATAGTAACAATAAAGTAACCTATGTAAAAATAAATTCGGATTCATCCTGGGAGTGGTAATGGGAGAAATCATAGTGAACAACAGGAAACATGCAGAGTTGCTTACAATCAAATAGATGAAAAATCACATACAAAAAACCTAGATAATAATCATGAACAAGCTTAATATTGAATTATGAACTGTAAAGGAACTTACAAAATGTGACATTACGAACCTGGTCAAGTGCACAAGAAAAAATATCCTGGACATGACCCTGGTTGACAAGTTTTATTGCTCATGATGCAAGAGGATTTGTACCTACACTGCCAAGTCAATCAAAATCCATCATTATCTATACAATAAATACAAGTAATTGATGTAGTATTTTTTACTCTAAGATGCATTCTTATGATAATGTTAGAACATATGTTGAAAATTTCAAAACATACCTGAATAAGCTCCTCTTTGTTTAAAGAACAATTTATTGGAGTCGCATGAACTTGGAACAAGCCTCCCACGATCTGAAAGAGTAGCAACTAAGTCAACAGTGACTTTTTTGTTGCTACGCTGGATCGAGGGAGGTTTGATCCAAGATTAAATCGCTCCAATAAATTATTCTCTACTAAACAGGGCCAACCACGTGAAGGTGGAAGCTCTTATGGCCCCTTCCCCCCCCCCCCCTCACATCACTCTCAATTCTCCAATACCCAATCTATATTTCATTTTTTACTTTCATGAGCATAAAAAAAAATATTCAATAACTAATAAAAAACAATTCAACAAAAAGTACGCAAGGAAACATTGCAATTAATGCTTGACATAAAAATAGTATGATAAATGAGTTTTTTATATAACGCAAAAAACGTTCCAAGTATGGTCATTGGTAACGTTTGTCTTATAATAATACAATATCTTACATTATCGAATTTTCTTTTTCTTCTTCCTATTTTTAAAGCTCCTAATTACATCATCAATATCATCATAATATGCTCCTGTTTTGTGCCTTTTGACCCGCACTACTGACCTAGTTGCGTAGTCATGATGTCTAGTCTCATCCAGTGACGGGGCATCACCTACAAAAACAGATAATATTAAATTTTAATTGTCAGTTTTTAAATATCATTGTACTAGTTCGGTAATATTAATAAAAAAAATTGCAATGAGATTATTTACCTGGTGCACCAGTTGTCGCCGCAGACCTAGTTGCGTAGTCACGATGTCTGGTCTCATCCAGTGACGGGGCATCGCCTACAAAAACAGATAATATTAAATTTTAATTGTCGGTTTTTAAATATCATTGAACTAGTTCGGTAATATTAATAAAAAAATTGCAATGAGATTATTTACCTGGTGCACCAGTTGTCGCCGCTGACCTAGTTGCGTTGTCACGATGTCTGGTCTCATCCAGTGATGGGGCATCACCTACAAAAACAGATAATATTAAATTTTAATTGTCAGTTTTTAAATATCATTGAACTAGTTCGGTAATATTAATAAAAAAAATTGCAATGATATTATTTACCTGGTGCACCAGCTGTCGCCATTGGGACTGTTGCCCTGTCTTCCTCTCTGGTGGTAAGATCCTCAAGGGAAACATTCTCTGTCATTTAAACAAAAAACGTTATAAGGAAAACCATCAAGGTATAATTAGAAAAAATTATAAGTGGAAATTAATTACCGTCACGACCCTCACTGATAGTAGCATTGTCGGCCTGGTCCCTACTACAATGATCAGGTTGCACGTGAGGATCATCTACATTTGGCTTTAAAACTGGGTTATTTGTGTCGTCGGTAGTGTTGCTCCCATGATTTAAACAAATTTGTTAGACATTAAATTTATGGATGAAAAAAAACATATTGAAAGGTTAATGTTTTACCTTATCAGGCATTCTGGATCTTGGGACCTGCCCCAAGCTTATGCGACGTTCAACTACGGCTTGATAGCCGAAATGGAAAGAAATATTTTTATCTTCCTCTGTTGTTTTTGTTCCGAATTCATCACCCTACATTACATATGTCTATGTATTTTCAATCATATTTGATAGGATTACAAAAACGTTGGAAGGTGATACAATTAATTATAAGATGTTTAGCTACTTAATTACAATTCTTGAGGCCAATTTCAAGTAGCCTCCCTGGCCTAGCTTGTGATGGCCCTTTTTTTCAATCCTAGCTTTGGTTTCCTTTGAGGTGTCAGGCAACCTAGCATCAAAAGATTAAATTAAGATATGACGTAGAACACTTTTATTTTAGACATAGAGAAAATTAAAGCTATTGAATTAAAGTTGTAATTTACCTTGCGGGTCCAGTTGGCATTTTTCCTTCTTTCTTTGCCATTTTCTCTTTTCCGTCATGGATGAGTGCTCTCCACTCACTCTCTGGAACTGTGAGAGGATGCTCATATCTAGGTTTAAATTTCAATTGCGTCCTATAGGTGTCCCTGGTATATTTCAAATATTTTCCGGCTACCCGAGCCACCGCTGTTTTGTCAAATATGCTGACCCCAAAAAGGGTTTCTAGATAATCTAGAAGTTCTTTTTTCAGGTTGGAACTCTGGGAATTCCACCCTGTGCATATGGTTGGGCCAAAAATTACCAACGCATGGCTCTCCAGATACCTATAGAACTCATTGTTTCCTACACAGAAAAAAGAAGAAGATATTATCATTAATTTAAAAATAAAAATCATGATAAATATGTTTTAGATAAAGTACATGAAATAGTTAAAATATTAAAATTTACCTGGGAGTTGTACATTCTTTATAGGGACACCTTCATCGTTCACCAACAACGTGCCATTAATTGTCCATGTGGAGCTGACATGTGTAGCTCCAGGAAACGCAATAATGTAGTTGGCCATATCAGCCTCATCATTGCCAACACGTTCAGCGGTTGGCTGGGTGTCTACTTGGGCAAGGTGTGTTTCTTGGCTGGCACCTAAAGGAGTAGAAGGTGTACGAGAGGGTTTTTGGGCAATCTCTTGCCCTTGTGTCCCACTACCACCAACACCGGATTCAGCAAGTGCCATAAAACGCTACATACAAAAGAAATTTTTGTTAGTTTAGTCAATGTAAAAATTAAAAATCAAACTATCACAATTCATCTCATGCAGAACAAAAAAAATATCCTTTTGAATTTTTATTATTACCCGATATCTTTCTAGCTGGCTCATAAGTTGTTTTATCTTCTCTTCTGTTTCAGGTGTTTGAGGCGCGTCTATCAAAGTATTAAATTCCGACCTTGCATCTCGTGCCTTTTTTCGCAACAAGAACACTGGAGATAGGGATGAAGAAAGCTCTTCCTCAAAGAGGGAATCATCAGGCGTACCATGGCTAGGTGTCTGTATATTTGAACAAAATTAATATTATTTCAATTATGTAAATAACTAAAATACCTGAAGATAGAGCAATGCTGGCACTTTACATGTTCTTCCGCTGGCCTCTTTCCGCGATCATCCCGTCTTTGGGTTGTTCCTGCACTGCTCTCATCAGTCTGCCACATTGCAATAAAATTATAAATGTAAAAACTTGAAAACAATATCTAACTTAAAAACACAAAATGAAAACTGAAATAATTTTTAATAAGACACCGGAAGACAGAGTTAGAGTTTCAAATATGCCTTGCATTGAATTCAGTCCTGGAAACATGTCATTGCACATTAAGGCACCCAAACAAGAGACGAGTTGACAATGAAGACCTTATTGAATATATTGTTGGAGAAACTTCTAGTAAACTTGTTGTAAAGACCTTGAGGACATTTTTGGAGCAACATTGTTGAAGCTGATGGTATAGCATTGTTGGAGACGATCTTGAAGGGCCTTGAAGTGAAGCTTTTGGAGCAACTATTGAAAAATCCTTAGAGAATTTAAGTAAGGCACTTTCTATCTTCCGTCACCTTTTTCCTTTCAATATCCTTTAAACGATTTGTTGATCTTTAATGTTTGAAATCACGTTATAATTCCTTGATTATATGTGTTTGGGGACTAGAATAATTTCACACTAAACCATGCAAACTTAAAAGTAACTAAACAGATCCATAAAGTAATAATAATCATAATTCCTAATTTCCTATTGTACGATATGATGCAAATTATTCAAACAAGAAGCAATGAAGACATGCAATGTCTGAATTTCAAGATTGATGAACCAAACTGTAATAGCCTTGATGTTAGATTTTTAAATTCTTCACTTAGTTTCAGAGAATTTCAGAGTTAAGACTTAGCTAAATCAATTAACAGAGAATCATTGCTATTTCGAAAGATTATTCCAAGTTTTTGTAATTTAATTAAGACAACAGTTACAAACTATCATTTTTCCCCTGAATACAGTTTAAGAGATCATTTTCATGCATATATCTAAGCATATATAAACAGAAATCAATAGAAATACGATTTCATGCAGTTCAGGAATGAAATTTCAATTTTAGCTACATGGGAAATACCTGGAATGCAGTAGACGAATTAATGGTGGCACTCCTCAGGTACTCCTCCTCTGATGATGTGGACAGAATGTAGAATTTTTCTTCTCCCAACCGTCCCCTTCCTCCTTCACATCCTCCCCCTTATATCCATCTCTCCACCGCCTTCAACTCCCATAGATATTATCATATTTATGAGGGTCTGCAACCATTTAAGGAGATATTTAATGTTGAGATAAGGTTTTGGGATAAAGTGCATCAAACATCCTCGTTGATTCCTCATCCAGTTACGTATATGTGATGACTTTATGGAAAGATCAATTTGTATTACGTTTGTTTAATAACTTAATTAATTTGGCTTAATTAAATTATTTTATTTAAAAATTAGGAATGGTGTGATGGCCTTATGCTTGTTTATAAATTAATTAATTTGCCTTAATTAATTTATATTATTATTTTATTGGTTCATCCACATATAATTTTAACGGTTATCCTACTTATCAATTAGGTATGGGTCATTACAAATACAAGAAGTTAGAAACAACAAATTTGATTCAATACTCTGTGTCCTAACTCCAGGAAGGAATCTAGTTTGTAGTACAGAACATGCATCGTGTATTATCAATTCTTAATTGACAACAACTAAAGGTCATCTACCTCATCAATTCCTTCCCATTTTGTGCTTTTATGTTATATTCCTTATAAAAGTGTCAAATTTCTCTCAAAGTAAGCAACCACTAAATAAAATAAAAAATAGTTGAGATATGATTAAGAAATGGTCATTTATTTCTTAAAAGGATCTTCATGATTTCTTTGGTTGTTTTTCATCTCAAGAAACAAGAAATGACCTAAGAAACTATCGTGCTATAATATAAGAAACAACACGGTGCAATGGCCATTTTCAAAGCCAAATGATGTCCATTGAGGACATGGCCTTTATTTGGTTCCTGTTTCATAGGAGTTTCAGGTATAAATGGAACTTTTTTGTACCATTTCCAGTAGTAAAAAGGGAAAACCTTCTTTTTACATGGGAAATAATTTACCTTTCCTTTTTCAAGATAATCTAAATCACAAAAAATATGAACTATACCGCACACATTCTTGGATAATGTGAAAGTGGAAAAGGAATACCCTACAAAAGTGATGCACACATGTACACTTGAACACTAATATATTTTTGTAGTTGAAATGCAATGCTTGTTTTCATTTAAATGTAGGGTTTTTAAAGCAGGGAGAAATAATGGCTACCAATTTAATAAGCGTTTCTTTGGGAAAAATTTAAATCTTGTATTGGGTGATGAAGATAATAGAGGGTATTGAATCTTGATTCTTAACATTGTGTTTAACATGAATAACTCAAATGATTATAAATATCAGTCGATGAGTTATTTTTTCAAGTATGTCACTCAAAACTCTTATGTCAAATCATTGTATGATGGCTAGCATTTGCTTGTTTCCCTTTCTTCAGTTCAATGTAAAAATTATATTAATATATTGGAGCACGAATGATAACTACAATTTTTTGCTCTGCAGTATATCCAGCCCCAAGATTATGAAAATTTTTCTCAAGTGGAGCTATTTGGTTAGGCTGTAGGGTCAACCCTCTATAGGAGGAAGGGCCTGCAGTAAGAACTTACCATTTTGCAAGAGCTGAGGGCCAATGCTGTTGTGCAAGAGCTGAGGGCGAATGCTGTTCTGCAAGAGCTCAGGGCGAATGCTGTTCTGCAAGAGCTCAGGGCGAATGCTGAGGGCGAATGTTGAGGGCGAATGCTGTTCTGCAAGAGCGGAGGGCGAATGCGCGCGTGATATCAGACGTTAATGTAGCACACATGTACATTTGAACACTAATAGATTTTTGTAGTTGAAATGCAATTCTTGTTTTCATTTAAATGTAGGGTTTTTAAAGCAGGGAGAAATAATGGCTGCCAAATTAATAAGCGTTTCTTTGGGAAAAATTTAAATCTTGTATCGGGTGATGAAGATAATAGAGGGTATTGAATCTTGATTCTTGACATCTAGAGAGAACCCTACAGCCTAACACAATCCAATGGAATTGACCAAAAAAACCCAAATAGAGTCAACCCTACTATAGGAGGAAGGGCCTGCCGTAAGAACTTACCATTTTGCAAGAGCTAAGGGTGAATGTTGTTCTGCAAGAGTTGAGGGCGAATGCTGAGGGCGAATGCTGAGGGAAAATTCTGTTCTACAAGAGCTGAGGGCGAATGCTGTTCTGCAAGAGCGGAGGGCGAATGCGCACGTGATATCAGACGTTAATGTAGCTATTGCGACAGATACGAAACAATAAAATCATTTTTATGTAGCGTGCATATAAGTTTCGTATTTGTATTTAGTGCGCATATAAGTGTCATTATACCGAAGGCAGAAAAGGCGTCGCTATTGCGACGAAGGCCTCCAAACGTCGCAATTATGACACATAGACATTGTGTCGCATTTGCAGTCATCGCAATAGCGACGCGTTGGGCCATAGTGTCATAAGTGCGACGTCTTCCTCCAAACATCGCAATTGCGACACTTTTAATGTAGCACACATGTACATTTGAACACTAATAGATTTTTGTAGTTGAAATGCAATGCTTGTTTTCATTTAAATGTAGGGTTTTTAAAGCAGGGAGAAATAATGGCTGCCAAATTAATAAGCGTTTCTTTCGGAAAAATTTAAATCTTGTATTGGGTGATGAAGATAATAGAGGGTGTTGAATCTTGACTCTTGACATCTAGAGAGAGCCCTACAGCCTAACACGATCCAATGGAATTGACCAAAAAAACCCAAATAGAGTCAACCCTACTATAGGAGGAAGGGCCTGCAGTAAGAACTTACCATTTTGCAAGAGCTGAGGGCGAATGCTGTTCTGCAAGAGCTTAGGGCAAACGTTGAGGGTGAATGCTGAGGGAAAATTCTGTGCTACAAGAGCTGAGGGTGAATGCTGTTAAGAGCGGAGGGCGAATGCGCGCATGATATCAGATGTTAATGTAGCTATTGAGACGGATACAAAACAATAAAATCATTTTTATGTAGCGTGCATATAAGTTTCGTATTTGTATTTAGCGTGCATATAAGTGTCATTATACCGACGGCAGAAAAGGCGTCGCTATTGCAACAAACGCCTCAAAACGTCGCAATTACGACACTAAGACATTGTGTCGCACTTGCAGTCGTCGCAATAGTGTCGCAAGGGTGACGTCTTCCTCCAAACGTCACAATTGCGACACTTTTATAAGTGTTGGTATTGCGACACTTTTCTATAGAGGTCGGTATAGCAACGGTTTCGGGCGGGATGGAAAAAAATTGGGGAAATTTCCGACATTTGGTAAAAAGCTTCGGAACCAAGTTTCGGAATTTCCGCCAAATGTAGTAGTGGGAAGAGGAGATATACATGAAAGAACTTGAAGGCTTTATGGTGAAGGGGAAGAAAGAACTAGTATGCAGGTTAAAGAAGTCTTTGTATGGGTTAAAACAGTCACCAATGATGTGGTATTATAAATTCGATACCTATATATGGGGACTTGGCTTCACCAGAAGCAAGGAGGATCACTGTGTTTATTTTAAATTAATTGGTGACCATTCTATTTATTTGGTCTTCTATGTGGATGATATGTTGTTGATTGGAAATGTCAAAGAAATTATCCAAGAATTGAAGACCCAATTGTTCTCCAAATTTGACATGAAGGATCTTGGTGTTGCAAACTATATTTTGGGCATGGAAATTAAGAGAGATCGAGCAAAGAGGAAGCTTTAGTTAAACGAGAGGAAGTATGTCGAGACTATATTGCATAGGTTCAATATGCAGGATAGTAAACCGGTGAATGTTCCTATTCCTATAGGTGTAAATTTTTCTTCTAAACAATGTCCCAAGACACAAGAAGAAAAGGATGATATGTCCCATGTTCCATATGCAAGTGAAGTGGGTAGCCTGATGTATGCAATGGTATGTACTAGACTAGAAATTTCACATGAAGTGGGATTATTGAGCAGATTTATGTCAAACCCAGGGAAGGAGAATCAGACAACAGTGAAGCGGGTTTTCAGATATTTGTGTGGCACTAGTATTTATGGCTTATGCTACCAGGGAAGGCCAGGATTGGAAAGAGTGTTGGACATTCATGTTTTTGTTGATGCAGACTGGGATGGAGATCTATACCAAAGAAGATCTACAAGTGGGTATGTGTTTAGCCTATTTGGAGGTGCAGTCAGTTGGATGAGTAAAAGACAGTCTGTAGTGGCTCTTTCAACTATAGAGGCAGAATACATGGCAGCCACTCATGCAAGCAAGGAAGCAATTTGGTTGCAAAGATTGTGTTCAAGTATGGGGTTGGTGCAGTGAGCTATAACGATAGACTATGATAGCCAAAGTGAAATTTTCTTGGCTAATAACCCTGCTTATCATTCAAATACAAAGCACATTGATGTTCAATATCACTTTGTGAGAGATATGGTTGAGGATAAAAGGGTGTTGCTAGTAAAGGTGGACACTCTGAAGAATGTTGCAGATGCATTGACGAAGTCTATGAGCACTCAGAAGTTCTTTTGTTGTAGAGAAAAAACGGGTGTTGTAGAGATGGGATAATTACTAAGCTCTCTTGTGGCCCCCTTGCGGAAAGAAAACAACAAGTGGGAGAATGTTGGGTATGTGTTATATTCTTTCCATGACTAGCCCCACACGCCGAGCACAGCAGGGGGGTCACAGGGGGGGTGGTAGCACCATGGAAAAAAAACAATTTGGTGTGCGGACCCACTCATAGGTGGACCCACCCATGGTTTTGTGCATGAGTTTGCACATTGTTTCGGCCCCTGGTATTTTGTAGATCTGGTCAAGGGAACTACGGTTATGTTCTAGTCCAGGGTTAATGGATTGGGGTTTATGTATGCTTCAACATGTATATATATGTGTTATAAAACTAAAAGGAATATAATGAAAATAAAGCTGGTCATCTCGAATTGGGATCCAGGAGAAAATCTCTGTGTTTATCTATTTTATGTTTTATTCTCTCGCTATTGTTTATTTTCTTTTTTAAGATTCATTTGTAGATAATTTGTGTACAGGGTTAAAACCTACAGTAATACTGATGGTTTCACTTTGACAAGTGTACCAGTGCTGGTATATATCTCCTCCTCATCATGCATCTCATCAATCATGCAAGGGTCTCTAGAAGTCAAGAACTCAAGACAATCCTGTGAGGATGCAAGTGATCCTCCTCTTGATGAAAGCACATATATAGCTGCTGATTAATGTAGTCACTCCTTTTCCAAAGTGACAAGAATGGAATCCTCCTTTGTTTCCTTAGGAAATTTCTCTTTGTGATACATCTCTGGTTTTCTCACATCAAACTTCTTTCTCAACTTGTGAAAGGAATATAAATACTTAGTCATCTTTGCATGCTCCATGTGACCAAACCACAAATCATTGGCTTCACCTAGAAGATGAAGAGCTGCAATCTAGACAACCTCCTTTTCAGCCATAGGATGTAGCCTAAAAAATGTATCTAACTCTTTCCTCAAAGCCTTAACAGTGCTTGAGGAAGATCCATCAAATGTTGGAAAATATAATCTATTGTGCCTCTTTCTTCGATTGTTGATATAGGATTCTCTTTCTTCTTTGATTTTGAAGAATTGTTGGAGAGTTAGATTCTCCTTGAATACTCTAGAATGTGCTTTGTACTCCTCAAGATATAAAATGAGAGTCTCATGAGTCTCAGGTTCTCTTCTTCCTTCATTTCTATACCATTCACCTTCTTCAAAGAAAGTGGGCATAGTAGATCTATGAGGAGATCTATGATTCTCTGGTTTTCTTTGTTGCTGATAGGAAGTGCTTGGACCTTCCTCATCAAATCTTCTTCTTGGATCCTCTTTTTGCCTTTCTCTCTTAATTTTTTTGACCTCTTTGGGGAGATCTTGTATGGATCTAAAGAGAAGAGTGGGAAAACTACAATCCTCCTTCATGATATATCTCATATATCTGCTTCTTCTTTTGAAAAAAAACATGAAGTGTCCACAAGTTGGGCCAAAGATCATGCTCTGATACCATTTTAATATCCCAAAAGGGAGAATGCGGTAATACTTAAACACAATATAATAATTGTAACAAAGTAAAAAATAAATCTATATACACATCAAAATGTACAGAGAAGCTGAGCCATTTTATTATATAGGAGGTGAATAGAAAGTACAACAATGCTCAAAATATGAGACACTCAAGCCAAATAGATGGCATAGAATGACCCTAAAAAGATCCCACAAGAGGGACTGCGTAACTGCTGAACTGCAGGAAGGTAAACTGTGTTATCCCTGCTACAACTATGGGGACTACAGCTGCCAGAAAGATAGAAAGTAAGATCTAGGTAGTATGGGAGCTCTGATGATGCTGAAAACAAATATCCAGGCTCTATGATGGATACCCAAGATAACCCAGAAAGGGTTTCTCAGATCTTTCAATCTAAGAAAACCACCCTCTTAGGGCTTCACATATACATTGCTAGGTATGCAGATTTGATTCATAATCTAATGATATGTTGGTTGCAATGATGCAAAATTATATCTATGCAAGAAGGGATGATGCCTTCTCTAGATCCTTGGGCTGAAAGCTCAAGATCTAGCTCCTCCAATCTCCTCCACTGAACATAGCTGCTAGATGAAAAAAAGCTTCAGAAAACTATGTTATAAGAGAGGGAGGCTCAATATGATGCTGCTAGATATTTCAAATCATCTCCTGAGTGATGGAAACAATAGATCCAATTTTAGGATATGATACCTCATAGAATTTCTAGCTGAAATACTAGAAGCTTCCTTCCTCTAATAGATCTACACGACTGGACTGCGCAATCCTTGAAGGGGTTGCTACTACATGGAGGTAAATCTCAATGGCCTAAATGCAGGATATAGATCTACTACTCCTGGAAGACTGAAACTAAAGAAAAAAGTGGTGGGATGAATCCTCCACTGGTTTCCTATCTGAATGCTAGAAACAACCTCCTGAAGATGGCACCAATGCCTGATAAGGAATAGAACTCAATAGAAAACATTCCCATAGTAGGCACACAAATCCTTTATGGGTAATGGTGGGATTCCCGCTCGGGAACACCTTGTGCTAAAAAACACTACAAACTTAGCTAAACAACATAAGAGTGCAAGGAATTGCCACCTGACAAATCCAGATCTAAACAGATCAAGAATAATCCAAATATCCAAATCTGCCTTCTATTGTGCCTTCACCTTCATTATATATATCATGAGCCTTCCATAGCCTAGGCCCACTCCAAAACTGCATTGTACATGTGGACATAAGTCTCCATGGTTGACAGCATTGTTTCTTCATGTCATCCATCATGTTCACATGTAGTGATCACCCTCTCCATCATATGTGCATTAAATGCATCACTTCCTCCACTAACTTATCATAAGTGATTTATGATATTACTTTCAATGCACTATGATCTCAGTTGACCTCTTCAAATATCCTCATGATTTTACATTTAATATGCATGATCTTATTTGTTTGTTTCATCCTCCATGATCTATCTCATAAATGAGACATGATCTCCATTAATGGAGCTACTCCACTACTCCATGTTTTAGATCTAGATCTAGAATATTCACATACACACATCAAAAGTGGATTATATTCATCTTTGAGGATTATGGGTCCCTCCACCATTTTATTTAATTAATTAATTAAGCTTATTAAGAACTCCAATATTCCAAATATCATGTGAAAATCTGGGAATATTACAATGGTAGAAGAGTTGGAGACAACTTCACAACAAATATGGATCTCCATAAGTCTTAATACAATGGTCTTTGGATTATTTAGTGGTCTAGAGCTAGATTCACTTCTCCATAATATATGTGGGTTGGTACTGTTAGTTCCCAAATCCACCTCAGGTTGAAGGAAGGCAGGATTCAGGGTAACACCAAACCACGCTCAGCCTCGTAGCTAGCCCTACGAGGATAGGAGAGGGCTCTCTCCGGGTCGATCTCAATGAAAATATTCAAAGGGGCTTGAGATGAATAAAACAACAACTGATCTTAGGCTAGATAAACAAATAGGAAGGTTTGATTTTGATTTTTTGGGATTTTTTTGGAAAAGGGGGAAAGACAATTTTGGGCTTGGGGATGAGGCCAAATTCTTACAGAGTTCAAGTTGGGGCAAGGTAGGCAATGACTTTGATGTCTTATATTGAATGAATGGATTGAAAAGAATTCTGAGGAGCTGAAGAGGGCAATAGAGTGCAAGGATCCTCTCCAAACTAATGAAAACATAAAAAACTAAACAAAAGTCTAAGGAAGAGCACCAGCAAATCAATGAATTCTACCTCAATTACTCATTTGTTTAATTCAGAATCATAGAGAAGGGAAATGGAATACATATAACATCAATGAAACTTAAAATAAATTGATAATAACATCATCAAAACTCAAAAGCCACAAGGATCCCAACAAGTGCTGCAAAACTCTGGTCTTTCCTTTGCCAAAAACTGAAAAATGGATATACAATGGAGTGCCAAACTTTTCCCAAGAGTCCAACCCTAAAAATGACTCAGAAAATACATAATATAGACCATCCTAACCCCTTCTCATGTCTCTAGGGGTCGAGCTCATCCTTCTAGGAGATGTTTCAACCAACTCTAAACATGGAACTAAAATCTAGGCAGCCAAAACAACTTGCCTCTATATGCTAGGAAACTAATCCATTCATTTAATTTTCACTTTTTAGTGAATGAATCCTCTAGAACAAGTAAAAACATGCCAAATTTACATCATAGCTACAAAATTACATCAATATAGATCAATAATTACATCCAAAAGTGAAACTAGTCAAACTGGCGGAATTTCTGAGCTGAAAAGTGAAAATTGGGCAAAATTCTTCTATGTGCCACGCCCAAAAACTCAATGCGCCGCGCCACTTTGGAGCTGATTTTGGGGCACTTCCTGAATTCCAAATTGATCTCATGATAGCTTGTTGGAAATCCCTAGATGTCTTCTATCCAACCCAAGTGGAATTTTTTAATTTGGATGTCATTTTCCCCTCCAAAACTGTAATCTCCCAAGACTAGTTCCTGCTGGTGCAAAACATGGCAGAAAGGCCATTTTCAAGGTGTTTTTGGCCCTTTAGGCAGCCCAAAATTTGATAAAATGCTTCAGAAATTCCTGAACATACATAATATATCATACAAAACCCAAAAATGTAAATTTTTCCTCCAGAATATCTCCCAAACGTAAGCACGCGTCGGGTGGCGCGACGTGTCGGGCGGAAAAACCTGTTTTGCAACCAAAATTTTCAAAAATGACAAAATTTTCTCCAAACTCCTTGAAATTTGGACTTAAGGTACATAATCAAGTTTCATGCTCAGCCAAAGAAGCTTCGGCCAAAATTTGAAGCAGATCAGGCCTTTCACAACGTTTCAGTGCCCTCCTGGTGCATGCAGTTCAGTGGTGAAATCACTGTCTCGGTTGTATGATGTGTCAGTGTCCGTTTCCATAGTGTTTCAAAATCTATGCCAAGTGAATGTTTGACCTATATGAGATGGAAAAAAAAAAATTGGTGTATTTTCCTCCGATTGCCAAATGTACCGAAGGAAAGGGACTGTGGAGATAAGGCAGTGTGGACAACAGGGTCTTGTCAAGTGGTAATTTTCCCTTTTAAAACTTCTAATTTTGACAATGTAGAGACAATGGGACAGCTACTTGAATTTTTGGGATTTTGGGAATTTTATAAGTGACATGACGAAAGGGATAATGGTGGGGCATGAAAGGATTGAGGGATAGGGACAAATGGGGAATAAGTGATGTGAGTGGCTTTGGGAATAAGTGATTTTAGGAATGTAAGTGAATAGGGGAATGGATTGTAGTAATGAAATAATAGTGAGGAAAGGGAACAAGAGATGATAAATGAAAAGGGTTTGGCACCAAAGTTGTTCCTTAAAACACAAATTTTAATACCCAAAGGAGGCATTTCTATGTTTTTTCTTTTATGTATTCAAAATCATAATTAATCATATAATCCACTCCAAACACGAGTTTAATAGGCAGTAGAAAATCATATGAACTCTTTGGAGCAAGAAGGACCGATTCGTTTCAAGAATTTGGAAGCAAATGAAAAAAAATTTCATTTCAGGCCTGTGCGCCGCACCCCAGCCCAATGCACTACACAGGCTAGATGCGCCGTGCCAGTGTTAATTTACACTGCAGAAATCTTCCCAATGCGCCGCGCACGCCATGTGCGTCGTGCACCAGCCCAACGCGCCGCGTCATAAATAGCGCATTTTGCACAAGGACTTTGGAGGCCTTCTCGATGTCCAAATTGGTCGTGTGTTAGCTAGTTGGAAAGATATTTGAGTCTAATTTCCAACCCAAGTAGAATGTTTTAATTTGGAGTTCATTTACCTTGTCAAATATCAAATCTCCCAAGACTGGTCAAAATGAGAAAAATGAGGCTGCCTCAAGGCAGAGTGCTGTTGCAGTCAACTTTTGAGAGTCTTCCTCAACTCCAAATTAAGCTCATGATAGCTCATTGAAAATTTATTTCTGTCTAGTTATCATTTGACTCATCAAGAAAGTCATTGGGCCAACCAAACTAGGAGAAATATTGATTTTCCCAAGGTCACTTCAGAGGTCCATTCAATTCTCCTGACGCAACAGTATTTTTGACATTTTTCTAAAACCATGACACCTGTGTAAAAAGTGAAGGAATTTTTTCTTCCTTGGTATTTTTGGGACAAAAACCTCTCTCATTTTTCCCAAACTCATCTTTTATTGCTCAGAAACATCATTTGAGTGAAATCTATCCCGATGTGTGGAACAAGGGATTTGTCGAAATGAAGCGAAATGAAGGGGATAAGGGGCTTATAAATTCTTGAGAAAATTTTTGGAAGTAGGGAGGGGTGTTAGGAAGTAGGGGAAAGTTGAATTTTAGAGATTGAGTGAGGGGAAGGGGTCCAAAAGGGAAAAACACAGGCCTAGCCTAGAAAATTGCCAAGTTGTAGCAAGAAACTAGGGTTTGTGCAAAAATGAGGAATTTGGGGGATCTCAGTGATGGGAAGTATTTAATAAGGTAAATTAAGGATAAGGGAAGGTGTATGAACATCAGGATTCAAGTTTTGCTGATGATTTTACCATCCAAGAGAAATTACCTTCAAAACCCTAAGAGAGGGAAATGAACCTTACCTAGGCACAACTGAAGCATGAACAAGGTGTAAAATGACCCAGTGGAACTTGACATGATGATGAAAACCCTATGAATGATGGTACACTCAGCTGAATGGTGACATGGACCGACATTTGGAAAAATTTGACAGGAGTAAAAGCAAACCCTAGACCTAATGCCTAGTGACCAAATTTTGCTTGAAGACTCACTGAAATGACAAAATTTGACCTTGACACCTTAAAATCACCTTGTAAGAGCATGTTTGATCACTGGAAGAAGGCTGAAAAGACTGACACTAAAATTGGCTCCAATGGGGATGGTAGCTCCTTGGAGGTGCCAAGAACTACAGATCTTTGGAAAGCAGACAGTGCCTTCATCCATTGGGAAATGGAGTCAAAAACTCAAGCTGAAATGCATGACTGAAAACTAATAACTTGAAGACACAAATTGACTCTCACTCAACTAAAAATTGACTCAATACTTAAACACAACTGACAAACTGGAAATGATGCTCAACATGAAGCTTATTCAATACAACCTACTCTAACAATTTCATTCATCACTTGATCAAGTGAAATGAAAAAACCAATGCAACCATGTAAGTATTGCAGCTACTGTTTGGATTCTCCGCAAGTGCTTGTTTATGAACAAAAAGAGAGAACTACTGAAAGGAAACTCCCATGAAAACTTGTGAACAGATCCGTTGAATACTATGGATTCTCTATCCACCTCCAAAAACACTACATAACGATCTTGAAATTCATGCTGCATAAGGATCTCAAAATGCACACTAGGACTTAGCTCATCCAATGGATTACTTCTCTTCTCCTCATACCATGAATGCAAACTTTGATCTGAGTTTTGTGATGAGCTTTGTGACGAGACTCCTACTAAAAATGACAAAGAGACTGGCTGCCGGATCAAGTTTATATCAGCACACATTTCAACTTTACATAAAGTCAATGGAGAAAGACTTTGACTGAAAACATCATCCAACACATCAGCAATAGGATCATCAAAAACTTGAGAAGACTATTGTGATGTATCCATTGAAACTGCCTGACATCCTATTGACTGTTCATATTTTTCTTGAGAAATATTACGAAGATTCTGCTTTATGAACTGAAATGCTTCAAAACAAAAGGGTATAGAATCTTCCTGTGTCATCAAATCATGTATTTCATCTTCCACGCCTTCATCTGTAATCTGACCTTCAATTTCATTTGGTGGCTGCAAATCTGATGCTATAGGATGCTCAAGAATTTCGTTATCTGTCTCATCCTCAACATTAACACTGAGAGATTGCTGATTTCTTACAGGCTGCTCATTTGAAGATTTACTATGCAATTTGTTCTTCAAAAACTGAAATGATTCAAAAAAAAATGGTACGGAATCATCTTGCATCATTTGATCATATGTGCTAGATTCCAAGTCCTCATCTGCAACTTGACAATCAATGGCTTTCGAGGGCTGAAAATCTGAATATGAGAAGTCTTGAACAAGGTTTTCATTGCGCTCAAGATGGTCCAGATCAAGACTTGTTGACATTTGATTTCTGATTGCATGGTAGTTGTCTCTGATGAACTGAAACGAATCAAAACAAAAAGGCAAAGATCCTTCACTTACTTCAAAATCTGCTGCACTTTCCTCGTCATTGTCATAGCTGATATGTATCGGTTGATCACTGTACTCGAGCTGCTGAAAGTGAACTTCCTCCTCGCACAAACTAGCTACTGATTTGTCTGCAAGATTAGCTTCTGTTTGGAGAACATAATCATCATCATACTGATCAAACTGAGGCAAATCATCAGTATACAACACATCATCAAGCATACACATCATATCAACAACTCTCTCTTCTTCAAGATGATCTATAAAGCAATCACTATGACAACTGGGATAAGAAACAAAATGTTTTGGATCAGCAACAGGTTCTTCCTCAATCAGCGAGCCATGGGCTTCAACATTATACTCATTCTTTGTGGTTTTCTTTTGTATCATCTCTTCTACTGCACCTACCAACATGTCAAGATTTACCTCTAGAGATGCCAATTCCTCCGGATCTATGTTTTTCATCTCTTCCTCTTTCAACCTTGCCTTTCGGATCAGCAAATGAGCCTCTACATTTACTGCACTGTTCTACATCTCGTGAAGTGTTTCAAGATTCCTTTCTCTCAGCTGAAACTCCATTTCTGGATCAAAGGCACCCGGGTAGTGCAAGAGAGCAGATCTAGGAGAAGGTCTTATATCAGCTGGCATCGAAAAATATACTTGGTTAAATCTGGCAGAAAATTGTTGTACTGTCTCCCCTAGCAGTCTTTTCAGCTGGTTATACTCTTCTATAATAAGGAAAGGATTTTGTCCGATCACCCACCTGTCAAGGAAAACTTCGACGAACTGCTGGAAATCTGAGATGCTCACATCAGGCAAAGCTTTGAACCAACTCTTCACTTTGCCTTGCAAAGAAAAAGCAAAAAGCCTAATACTAACATCTTCGTCGTCAACTTCAAAAAGATCTAAAAAAGTCTCAACATTCTGCACATGTTGCTCAGCGTTGACATTGTTACATTCACCATCAAATCTTGGTAGATATAGGTCATAATTTGCAGGGAAAGCATGGAGAACAGAAGGTAAAACAAGAGGTTTATACCTATCTGGGACTACAAATGGTGTAGGAGTATATACAAGAGCTACGGGATCAGCTTGATTTTCTGGCTCATCACTCTGAAGAGAGTCATCATAAGATGTGGGAAAAGTAAGGAGGCCAGGATCAAAGGGAAACTCAGCATTTACACTTTTTGAATGGGTCGAGTGAAGATTTTGATCACCTTTATCATACAACAAATTCTGAAAAACTTTCAGGACAGCTTCAAGAACAGCAAAGAAGTAATTTGCAAGAAATCAGACTAGATCCTGAATACCATTCCACTTTGGATACCTGAACTTAGTGTAAGATCCTTCCATTTTCTCAGAGAAAGAGTTAGTCCTCCAGTGGAGTCTCTACATTGAGTTGGAGTCACCAGGTGAATGATTTCAGCCTTCTTATGTCTGATCGTTGTCCACCATCAACCATCAGATCTGAACTTGATACATGTACTGGGGCAAGACAATCTACAAGTCAAGTGTCACGTTCACAAGCTAGACCGGAGATTGACTGAAGCAGCATTTATCTACTTTCGCTAATGCAAAGCAAAAGCATTTTGAAGGCTACCTGGCATAACTTCAGGCTCCATGTGTAGCTTATAAAACAAATAACACCAACAAGAAAACCATGTTCTCAACAGTATGGTCGCCACTATGTTAGTTCCCAAATCCACCTCAGGCTGAAGGAAGGTGGGATTCAGGGTAACACCAAACCACGCTCAGCCTCGTAGCTAGCCCTACGAGGACAGGGGAGGGCTCTCTCCGGGTTGATCTCAATGAAAATATTCAAAGGGGCTTGAGATGACTAAAACAAAAATTGATCTTAGGCTAGATAAACAAATAGGAAGGTTTGATTTTGATTTTTTGGGATTTTGTTGGAAAAAGGGGAAAGACAATTTTGGGCTTGGGGATGAGGCCAAATTCTTACAGAGTTCAAGTTGGGGTAGGGTAGGAAATGAATTTTATGTCTTAGATCAAATGAATGGATTGAAAATATTGCTGAGGAGCTGAAGAGGGCAAGAGAGTTCAACGATCCTCTCCAAACTGATGAGAACATAAAAAACTAAACAAAAGTCTAAGGCAGAGCACCAGCAAATCAATGAATTCTACCTCAATTACTCATTTGTTTAATTCAGAAGCATAGAGAAGGGAAATGGCATACATATAACATCAATGAAACTTACAATAAAATGAGAATAACGTCATAAGAACTTAGAAGCCACAAGGATCCCAACAAGTGCTGCAAAACTCTGGTCTTTCCTTTGCCAAAAACTGAAAAATGGATATACAATGGAGTGCCAAACTTTTCCCAAGAGTCCAACCCTGAAAATGACTCAGAAAATACATATTATACACCATCCTAACCCCTTCCCATGCCTCTAGGGGTCGAGCTCATCCTTCTAGGAGATGTTTCAACCAATTCTAAACATGGAACTGAAATCTAGGCAGCCAAAACAACTTGCCTCTATATGCTAGGAAACCGATCCATTCATTTAATTTTCACTTTTTAGTGAATGAATCCTCTAGAACAAGTAAAAACGTGCCAAATTTACATCATAGCTACAAAATTACATCAATATAGATCAATAATTACATCCAAAAGTGAAACTAGTCAAACTGGCCGAATTTCTGAGCTGAAAAGTGAAAATTGGGCAAAATTCTTCTATGCGCCACGTCCAAAAACTCAATGCGCCACACCACTTTGGAGCTAATTTTGGCGCACTTCCTGAAGTCCAAATTGAGCTTATGATATCTTTTTGGAAAGCCCTAGATGTCTGATATCCAACCCAAGTTTAATTTGTCAATTTGGATGTCATTTGCCCCTCCAAAACTGCAATCTTCCAAGACTGGTTACTGCCGGTGCAAAAAGTGGCAGAAAGGCCATTTTCAAGGTGTTTTTGACCCTTTAGGCAGCTCAGAATTTGATGAAATGCTTCAGCCATTCCTGAAAATACATAATATATCATAAAAAACCCAAAAATGCAATTTTTTCCTCCATAAGATCTCCCAAACATAAGCGCGCGTCGGGTGGCACGACGCGTCGGGCGGAAAAACCTGTTTCGCAACCAAAATTTTCAAAAATGACAAAATTTTCTCCGAACTCCTTGAAATTTTGACTGAAGGTACATAATAAAGTTTCGTGCTCATCCAACGAAGCTTCGGCCAAAATTTGAAGCGGATCAGGCCTTTCACAACGTTTCAGTGCCCTCCTGGTGCATGCAGTTCAGTGGTGAAATCATTGTCTCGATTGTATGATGTGTCAGTGTCCGTTTCCATAGTGTTTCAAAATCTATGCCAAGTGAATGTTTGACCTGTATGAGATGGAAAAAAAAAAATTGGTGTATTTGCCTCCGATTTCCAAATGTGCCAAAGGAAAGGGACTGTGGAGATAAGGCAGTGTGGACAACGGGGTCTTGTCAAGTGGTAATTTTCCCTTTTAAAACTTCTGATTTTGACAATGTAGAGACAATGGGACAACTACTTGAATTTTTGGGATTTTGAGAATTTTATAAGTGACATGACGAAAGGGATAATGGTTGGGCATGAAAGGATTGAGGGATAGGGACAAATGGGGAATAAGTAATGTGAGTGGCTTTGGGAATAAGTGATTTTAGGAATGTAAGTGAATAGGGGAATGGATTGTAGTAATGAAATAATAGTGAGGAAAGGGAACATGAGATGATAAATGAAAAGGGTTTGGCACCAAAGTTGTTCCTTAAAACACCAATTTTAATACCCAAAGCAAGAATTTCTATGTTTTGTCTTTTATGGATTCAAAATCATAATTAATCATATAATCCACTCCAAACACGAGTTTAATAGGCAGTAGAAAATCATATGAACTCTTTGGAGCAAGAAGGACCGATTCGTTTCAAGAATTTGGAAGAAAATGGAAAAAAATTGTATTTCAGGCCTGTGCTCTATGCCCTAGCCCAACACGCCACACAGGCTAGATGCGCCGTGCCAGTGTTAATTTACACTGCAGAAATCTTCCCAATGCGTCGCGCACGCCATGTGCGCCGCACACCAGCCCAACACGCTGCGTCATAAATAGCGCATTTTTTAGGAGGCTTTTGGAGGCCTTCCTGATGTAAAAATTGGGCGTGTGATAGCTCTTTCGAAATCTATTTGAGTCTACTTTCTAACCCAAGTGGAATTTTTCAATTTGGAGTTCATTTACCCTGTCAAAAATCAAATCGCCCAAGACTGGTCAACATGAGCAAAATGAGGCTACCTCAAGGCAGAGTGCTTTTGCAGTCAACTTTTGAAAGTCTTCCTCAACTCCAAATTGAGTTAATGATAGCTAATTGGAAAGGTATTTATATCTAGTTATCATTTGACTCATCAAGAAAGTCATTTGGCCACCTACACTAGGAGAAATCTTGATTTTCCCAAGGTCACTTCAGAGGTGCATTCAATTCTCCTGAGGCAACTGTATTTTTGAAATTTTTCTAAAACCATGACACCTGTGTAAAACTTGAAGGAGGTTGTTCTTCCTTGGTCGGTTGTGGACAAAAACCTCTCTCATGTTTCCCAAATTCATCTTTTATTTCTCAGAAACATCATTTGAGTGAAATCTATCCCGATGTGTGGAACAAGGGATTTGTCGAAATGAAGCGAAATGAAGGGGATAAGGGGCTTATAAATTCTTGAGAAACTTTTGGGAAGTAGGGATGAGTGTTAGGAAGCAGGGGAAAGTGGAATTTCAGAGATTGAGTGAGGGGAAGCGGTCCAAAAGGGAAAAACACAGGCCTAGCCTAGAAAATTGTCAAGTTGTAGCAAGAAACTAGGGTTTGTGCAAAAATGAGAAATTTGGGGGATCTCAGTGATGGGAAGTATTTAATAAGGTACATTAAGGATAAGGTAAGGTGTATGAACATCAGGATACAATTTTTGCTGATGATTTCACCATCCAAGAGAAATTACCTTCAAAACCCTAGGAGAGGGAAATGAACCTTACCTAGGCACAACTAAAGCATGAACAAGGTGTAAAATGACCCAGTAGTTGACATGATGATGAAAACCCTCTGAATGATGGTACACTCAACTGAATGGTGACATGGATCGACATTTGGACAACTTTGACAGGAGTAAAAGCAAACCCTAGACCTAATGCCTAGTGACCAAATTTTGCTTGAAGACTCACTGAAATGACAAAATTTGACCTTGACACCTTAAAATCACCTTGTAAGAGCATGTTTGATCATTGGAGGAAGGCTGCAAAGACTGACACTAACAATTACTTCTAAAGATATTACAAGACCCAACCAAGCACTTCCCAAGGTTATAATATCAAGTCAAATTTGGGCACAAGAAACTCATTGATTCATGCCAATAGTCCTTGCCTTCAATGAGCTTGGATGTTCATAAGTAGGATAGTAAAAAACCAAACCAACTACTAATATTCAAGGAGAATAAGGTTCATTTCAAAAAGAAAATTTCACATGAAGAAAGGTCCATCCTCACTTATAACCCACATCTACACCCAATTCCATTACATTGTAATGTTCCAAAATTTTAGCCTCAAAGCTAAATGGAACATTAGAGTTATCAGTAGCTCTAACCAGTGAATAAATGGGTAGAAAATCCCATAAGTCTCCTAAGGAGGGATAAAAACACTCCAAGTGTGAAAGGGGACACTCTTTCTAGCTTAATAAAACACCTCCATGTGTGAACAGGGATAAAATCAAGTTGATTCAGTCCACTTTGACTAAGTCAACATCACAGTTGTGGAGGAGGAGGAATCCAAGAAGGAATAACGCAGTTTTGGAGGGAGATGTATCTTTGGATAGATATGACCTAATTTAGTGTGGAAAATGGAAAGAAAACTCATTTTTTATTTAAGGAAGAGGATGGCAACATTATTCTTCATGTTTTAGATCATTATTCTTATATGCTTAGACTTTTGCTTCCACTTGCTGTTTAGCAGGGTAGCAGTGTTGTTTAGCATCAGGTGTTCCCGAGCAAGAATCCCACCTATCTCATTCAGGAGCCTCATTGGGAGAGTTTTCACTCATCATTCCACATCAGGTTTTCAGGCCAAGCTTCAAACTTCATCGGTGTATTTTTTGCTAGAGATTGTGTAGTGTTGCTAGGTGCAGCAGTGGAAGGGATTGGAATCCAGGTTTTTGAGCTAGTTTCTCGTTGGAGGAAGGTTTCCTTCACTTGAGGGACCTGTTTCAAGAGCTCTAGAGCCTATTTCAGATCTTTGGTATCAGACCACACATTTCCCTTACATTCACAGTGTTGTTTTAGCTAGGGAATGCATTATTTTGGAGGTAGCATTCAGCAGATGGTCTAGTGGCTCCGTTGCAGTGTTTTCTTGTGATTGAGAGGTCCAAAATTTCATGGGAGGAATCCCTTGAGGGATATAAATCAGATCAGTAATTTTTCAGCCTTGTACACTCTTATTCTTCAGCGTTGCAGTGGTGATTGAGTAAATTTCTGAATATCACATTTTGTATGCAGAGTGTTTGACAAGAAACCCTTGCCGAGTTCTCTTGTATTTTGTATGAGGAGACTAGATATCAGTTTATGTGCATGATTGTCTAATATATGAGTAGAATATTTGTATTATTAATTTTTCAGTTAAAACCCTCATAATACTGCGCAATCACTTTTATGTAGAAATCCTTGTGTAGCAGTGTTTGGGGTTTTTGGTCATTTTCAGCTACACTAGTGTGGGAGGTCTGTTTAACCCACCTAGTTTGAATTTTTTCAGCTCTATTCTTGGATTTAGGATGTATCTTGACTAATATATAGGATATAAGAGTCAATTTCATTATTTTATTGCATATTTTGCTGGGAATGCATTTTTATTACATGCTTTCTGAGCTGTCCCGATTTTGGGATATTACAGTGGTATCAAAGCATAGTATTGGCACAACCTATGGATCTCAGGACATTAAATTTCATAGGAAGGATATATGGACAGAAATCATAAAGCTTCAGTTTGTGAAGGAAGGAAGGATGACAAGCTTACAAAGCTTCTTCCAAAATCTATGTAGAGCTTTCAAGGAGAGCTGAAGAAAATGAGATTGGAGATGGGATCTCCAAAGGGAGTTGGATCTAGAGCAGAATCTAGATTTTCACATGGTGAGTGTGAGCATGCAGCTACACACCATAATGCATAGCGCAGTCAAGTGCCTAGATCTATCTTGAGATGGATGGGAGGAGGAAGAATGCCTAAGAGGAGAACTCTTAGTGATTTGTTGCAAGAGTATGAATCTCAGACTGAGGGGTTTAGAGATCATACTGATTTCCAAGAATTTTTCATGATCCAGGTGGAGAAGAGAAAGCACAAAGATGTAGGTATATTTATTTTATCTATTTTTTCCTAATCACCTACATGTTCAGCTGAAGCTTGGGTGAAGGAGCTAGACTCCTATTTGTAGCTGCACCATATTTCTAAAGATGAAGCCATCAGAGTTGCAGTGCTGCATTTCAGAGGTAAGGCTCATGCATGGTGGATTTTTGAATCTTGTTATTTAAACAATGCAAACACTTCCTCTTATTCAAGATTCATAGAGACATTGGTGGGGAGGTTTGGTGAAGAAATTCCTAAGACACATGAGCATAGAAAACTTGAGAGAAAAAAACCCTTGCATGTGATGGAGGGAATACACTTCAGAAAATAATGGGAGGAGCTGACATCTTGCATTACACATTCTTGGAAGCAAGACCTCCAGTTCATATTCTTGAACAAAAGGGCATGGGGATCCATTTTTCACAAGAGGATCCAACTATTGAGATGTTGCCCATACACATTGATGAAGATGAGGGTAACAATGATGTCACATCTAGAGCACATCCAGTGCCTCATGAAGAGGGAGGAGGAGCACATGATCCAACAGGAGGGATTCTTGTATCCTTATAAGAAGCTCCCCAGGATCTCATACATGGAGGTCCAAGCACAATCAGTGAGCAGCATGATTGTGTAACATTGCAGTTGGAAGGAGGAGGTAGGGAGGAAGAGCAACATCATTTGATGAGAGGCACACATACTTCTCTATTTCAGAGAGACAATGCAAGGAAGAGGTAGATTGATTTGCGTTGTAAGGGCAGGGGCAAGGTTTCCCAACCATATGTGCAGTCTACTCTTGACATTGATGTCTCACTACATGGAGGCATTCCACCTGGGAGGCCACCTGATCAGGAGTTGATGGAAGACATCTTGTCTTTGGATTCACCACTCTTGGATTTTGGAGAGGTGAAGATTTTGGAGGAAGAATTTGGCATGGGGGATGTCAAATTAGTAGGCAGTAGCATGAGGAGAGCTTCACATGCCATATCACCAGCGTTGTCTCTTAGGAGGATTGATCCTTATTGGAGATTTCAGCTCTTGGTAGAGTAATCCAATGATCTTGTTGCATGCATGATTCTAGATGACCCAGATGGAGATGATAGATACATGGTGGATGATGTGGTCATCTATTCCTATGGCAGGATCTTCTTGACTAGATCTTCTAGTCTCAAGGAGAAGTTGCTACATGCAGCACATGAGGACTTCTCTTCTATGCACTTTGAGACATATTTCCATTTGATGGAGGAGTTCACTTGGGAGGGCATCCAACATGACATATATCATCATATGGAGAGATGCATATCCCAGATGGTAATGAAGAGGGGGTCACATCCACTTCCCTACTCTTTGGAGGTGAGGGAGAATTTCCAGTTGAGCCATTTCAGCTCAAGATCTCAGGTACATGATGGAAGAGGTATCATTTCATATTTTGTATTGTACTTATTTTCCTTATCTGAGCAGCATGATGTGTCAAGGAGAGTTGTTCCTTATTGCATATTGCATGATGATGTACTTGCAGCTACTTGTAGCATTGATTCTATCCATCCTTTTGGTGGTTTGTGGGGGAACCCACATGATTCTTGGTGTGCATTGTTAGCCACCTATGAAATCTTTGTCAAGAAAACAGGTGGCTAAATTGTTTTGTGAGCCTTCAAGAGATACATTTCCCATGCAAATCTCTCATCCTTGAAGCCTTTGTGTGTCCATTTCCTTTTTAAAGATCCTCACTGCTATTTCCATCCAAAAATTCTCACTAATTGTAAAAAAATGTGCTCCAAAAGGCCTCCATTTGCCCCTTGAATCCCTGCAGAATGTCCCATTTTAACCCTTTTTCCCCTTTGTCAAAGTCCCCATTTTTTACCCCAGAAATCCCTTCCAAAATCCCCTAAACCACCCATTTCCCCTTTAAAACCAAGTGAGGTCCCCTCATTTTAGTTTAAACTCCTTTTTTACCTATATCGAATTCCTCTTTTAGCCTTAAAAACCCCTCCTTTTTGGCTAAAAATCACTCTTTTCATATATAATGGCTTAGCCCTTTCTGGCCAGCCCCTTAACCACTTCCCATATGCCTCGAGTGCTAAGACCAAGCACTAAGTCCTGGGCGCTAATCGCAATTGCAAACTTTCGGTGAGCGCTTTTCTGTGTTATACGAAGAAATCCCGATGCGATTGGGTTTGGTCTGTAGAGCCACGCCGCAATCTCCACCGTCGATCTTATTAAGATCTGATGACCAGCGTTGATCGCGATTGCAACTCTTAAACTTTTCCGCCCACTGCCCCCCCCGATTGCAATCTGCCGATGATAATCCCCGCCGTCGATTTCCCCTTTAATCTGAAGGCCCTCGCTTCCCCACTCCGATCGCAATCGCAATTTCCAAATGATGCCACCCTCCGCCATTTGTGATTGCGATCCCTCGATTATATTCTCTGCTATTGATCCATAGTTTAATCCATCGGTCCAGCACTAATAACACCGCGCACATCGTCCCTCTCCATTCACCCCTCCGATTGCATGTGAGCCGTCGATCTGTCTCTGGATCCGACGGCTGGCGCTCAATCGCACCATCACCCATCGGAGGCTCTACAATTATCGCCCTCCGCCCATTGTGATTGCGATCCCTTGACGTAGTCCCATCCATTGATCGCATGTAAGATCCGATGGTCATAAACCAATCGCACCATCGTTCATCGGAGTTTCAACCCTCCCTTTTCCCCCCTCCGATTGGATCGCAGCCGTCGATCTCCTCCTGAGATCCGATGGTCCTAAATGAATCGCCCTCCACCCATGCTGGGTCCCACCACACACAATCAGTTCCATTTCATTTCATTCATTTCTTTGTATTCCACCTAAGTCCAAGCTTCTACGGTTTACACTAAACGTTTAATGTTTTACATTAAAGTTTATGCATTTCTCCACCGAAACCCCATCAGTCGTAGTTTACACCATATTTCTGCATTTTCCACCATTGCTTCATCTAAAACTGCCGTTTTTTCTCTTTTTTGTGCTGCCATATTCATAACTCTCCACTACATCCATCCTCCCGTGCATGGATTTCTTAACATTTTGCGTGTTTTGCAGGGTTACAAGCGGTGGAAACCAACGCTGCTCACAGTCACTGTTATAGTGACACTGAACGCAGGGAAGACTAATTTCGGAGCCCAGCATTACAAAGAAGAGCCTGGGAAGGTGTTAGAAACGTGATTCTCCATTAATGGATAGTTTTCAACACTGATGAAACCTCTCCAGCATCACCGAAGCTCACTTTTCATTGACAGAGACAGTAATGGAGCAGCATGAGTATCATTGAAAGATCAGAGAGTTTAAGGCCTGTAATTGAAGATTTTTGAGCCTTAATTCAATGATTGAAAGGAAAAATACCATTTTGAAGACCTCATGACCCACACGGAAGGCCTAATAAGGCCTAATGCACAGAAAACAATATATCAGTGTCACCATCAGCAGAATGTTCTTTCCCATGAAAGGACGAAGCGCGCATACTGATTTCATTCTATACCGTGTTCCTGAAGAAGATCTCTGCCCTGACAACAGTCCTAAGGTTACCAGAAGAATTTGTTACATATTATGGCAGACCTGATGTCATTTATCTACCTTTTTTATTCAACAGAGTACTACAACGAAGTACATCAAAGAACATACCTGAAGTAAAATTTAGCCTGTCGAAGACCAATCTTTCGTCGAGAGAGTACCGAATATTAATGCTCAGACATTAAAACAAAATGGGCCTCGAGCCATTCTTCCATTTTCTATTTAAATGTTTCATTAGTGTTTCACCTACCTCCTCTGTCTCTCTTTCAGATATAAAAATCATGAGAAAACATTGTAAAGGTTGTTGATCGGATATCTGAGAATTGCAAGTTGTTTCCTTAGAGACACAGTCTCTGTGTAAAGTTGTAAGATAGGCTGAGGAAGATGTATTCAGATTGAATATTCAGTCTGTTGGAAATGTTGTACATGACTAGTGTTACTCTTAATATGACAAGCACATTTCTTTGGATCCTGATTTAAAGCAGCTGGTGATGTTTTTCTATCTTTGTACTTGTTTTACCCTGTAATTCATCTCATTTTATTTCTTCTGGCTCGCATAAGAAATATGGCATAGGATTTACCCTTGTTAGGTACCCTATGTTTCTTCTCTCCTTGCCTTCAATGTTTTCTGCTATATGTGTTATCCGAGGATTAATTTCAGTTAATTTAACCAGTGTAGCGGTCTGATATATTGCTAGCTGATGTATGAATTAATGAAATATTTCTTTAGAAATTCTTGTTAGGATTTAATTGAATGAATTGGGAACACTGGGAGGTCTAGAATTTGGTCTCTATCTCACTAGGATCCTTTTCAATTGGTTAAACCCTTCTAAGTTCCCTTAAGCTGGATGCCAAAGCATTGAGAGTTCAAAGTCTCTCTCTGATCTCAGGTTTTCATTTTGTGCTCTAAACCTTTTATGTCCCTTGTCTGAAGAGTTTACCTTTTAGTTCATGGATCACGGGTGTTCAATGGCTTGTCCTATTCCTGGATCTTAATTCTGAAAGGTCACCTTGGAAGTTTCATTTCCTTTCACTTTCTTTCTACCTTTCATGCCACACTATAGTCTCTAAGATCCAATGCTTTAGATGACTAGCCCAACTGAAAGCTTGCATATTGAATAGCAAGTAAACTCTTTCCTGACTCCATTGCCCAATGATCTTGAATGTTCCTTGGATTATGTCTCCTTTTCCTAAAATCCTCTTTTCTCAGCCTTGTCTCATAATGAACCCTTCTTTCCTGATTCCCAATAACCAACCAAAAATCAAACAAACAAACCCCATGCCAATAACTAGCCTAATATCTTAACTTTGAGCTTCAAAGACAAAAAACTTTGCTCATATAGAGATATCGCTCTCTGGACCTAGGAGGGCTAGATCCTGAGTTCTGAAAGTGGTTCTGATGTTGTCTCATCTTTTGGTCTTGCAAATCTGGCCAAAACATGGGAACCCCAACATAATGGCGACTCCACTGGGGAAATTTTGAGTATTTTCCATCCTACTACATCACAAGATCCTTAGAAAACATAGAAACTATGGTTAGGTTTGTAGTGAAACACTTCCATTTGCAATTCAATTTCTACACCATTTGTTGTGTTTCTCCCACACTCTTAGACAGAGTCTAGAAAGGGCCAGGTAGCCTCCGGATCTCACACTATTTCAAAGGTGACATATCTTGTAAAATCCCTCCCAGTCAATCTCTGGTTAGAGTTTGTTGTGTTTTGAAGATATCCTTGAAAAGGGACATCTCATGAACACTGTGGTGGACAGTGTACCCCTAGAAGCATCCTAAAACCTCCACCTGGTGACTCCATAGTTCCTTAAAGATAAAAGACTCCACTGGTGATCAGTAGGTCTGCCGATTATCTTGGTTCACATAAGACTCCACTGGGAGACCAGCCTTCATAACAACATCAGCCATAATAGAAGTAATAAGTAGGGTTAAGATGCTTGATTTTAAAACAACATTCTGGCTTCAAGAACCATTCACACAAGAGCTTATCCTAACCCAAACCCACCTAAAATAGTTGACAACCCTGAGAGCATCCTCAAGAGATCTCCTGCACCTATAAGACCAACTATTTCTAGCCACATCCATAGAGCTAACTCTGCACTGGAAGAATTTACAGCTCTTTTAATCCCACCTTTTGACCTAGACCTACCAAACAGATTACCATGAGCTGGGTCATTTAGTGTTCTAGACCAGCTAGAGTTTGAGCTTCACGGTTCACCATCTCATAGTGGTCAACACATTAGGGATAGAGGAACCCCTCCATCTACACCTCCAGATATTCACTTCATTCAGAACTTGGGTCTCTGTCATCCTAGATCTGCCCAAAAGACTTCTGCTAGTCCTAATATCCATGTCATCCATATACCAGCTGTTCAAACCAACCTCTTACCTCCTCATAACATCATCATGGCAGCCTGGTATGCACCTCTGGTATTACCTCAGCCCCTAGTTCCCTTACCCAACAATTATCAGTCAAATATCCCACACTTCACTGCAAAAGAGTCTACGACAGCTCAGCACCATGTAGATAGGATGGAAGATTCTTTTGACTACATGGAGATAGATGATGATACAATCAAAATGAGAATCTTAGTATCCAAGATCTTCCTGCTTTATATCAGACCTTCATAAACAAATGGGAGGTTAAGGCCAACCCTCTCCAAATCCTAGCAGAATACAAGAATCTTAAGAGAAATGTAGGAGAGAGTGTTCATGACTACTCTAAAAGGTTCAACAGTTTTTACAACGCTCTTTACCCACACATGAAACCTCCCCAAGGTTTGGCCCTAGTGAAATACCGTGAAGGCTTTGATGCTGACATGGCCTACCAGCTTAGGGAGAGAGATTACGACACATCGGAAGACATGCAAGAAGGAGCAATGAGTGTAAAGGCTAACCTGATTGAGAAGAAAGCAAGATTGAGAGCTGAGAAGAGAGTAACATATAGAGATGACACTGTAGCTTCCACATCTGATCCCAATTATGACCGCCTATCCAAAAACATGGGAAAAATACAACAAATTATGGAAAAAATGGTTGTCACGGTTAGCAATCAAAATAGAAACCAAAACCATAACCATAACCAGAACTTTAGAAGAAACAATACCACTCCCAACAAGCAAAGAGACTTAGATCAGCAAGTTATTCCCCCATTTAAAGAGAAATTTCTAGATGAAGATGAAGGAATCATAGAAGAGTCTAAGGGGAACACTATAAACATGTTTGAGGTAGAAAATTCAATCCACAATTGTTCCACAGAGGAAGATCAGCCCTCACCCTCATATTGGGATGAGGAAAGATTGGAATCTGAGGATTACAGGTTGGGTTTTGAAAATGCCATCATGCAGGTCAGAGAACAGTATCAACTTAGGAGCAAAAAGAGCCTAGAAAATTCCAAACCCAAAGCTTTTGAGATCACTATAAAGAAAAGACCTAAGAAAACTTCTAAAGCAGCTGCCGAGAGCAACAAATCAGCAGCTAAGAGTTCTAGGAAAAATAAAGAGAAAGACAACCAAAACACTGATAAACAAAGTCAACCAACTAGCAGCACTAGCACTGCAGTTAGCGCTCCTGATAAAACAGTTCCTAAACCTGTACATAGTGAGAATCAGCCCACTGATTCTACCACCAAGGCAATGGCCAACAAAACAGAGTTGAGAATTCCAAAGAGTTAGTCCACTTTCAATTTGGAAAGTTAGATTGTAAAAATTAAAATCTATGTACCACTCTCTGAGCTGGCCACTCGGGATGTATATAAAGGCCAAATTTTGAAAGCATTAAATCTAGGTGAGAACAGTGACACGGTCAATTTGAGTGATGATCAACCAGCCCTTCTGTTTGGTCCCAAGATAGAAGGGAAGTTTCAAGAAGGGTTAGTAACTCCCTTTTATATCAGTCTCAATATCCATGATAAGATCCTCCACAATGCAATGCATGACTCTGGGGCCTCACACAACTGGATGCCTAATATAGTTATGGAAAGATTATGCCTAGAGATAACCCATCCCTATAAATACCTATATTCATTTGACTCTATCAGAGTAAATTTTCTTGGCCTAATCAAAGATTTATGTGTAAGCCTAACCCAGATTCCAGCTAAATGCATGGTCATGGATGTTGTAGTGGAAGATGTGCCATCTAAGTATGGCATGTTGCTATCAAGGTCATGGGGAGCCAAGCTGCAAGGTACAATGCAGATGGATGGGGCATATGCCACAATCCCAGTCTTTAGCCAACTTAGAAGACTGCATCGAGAGGCACAAATGAAATTCCTAGTCAGTAGCCCCGAAAAGCCTGAAAATTCACCTTTATACTCTGTACACACAGATCTTGACTCCTTCATCCTTTGCAATGATGAATCTTTGGAGGAGCCATGATTCAAAAAAAGAGATAGAAACAATGAAACAGGGCCCATAGACTTTAACATAATGGCTACTCTACACTCATAAGAAAGCGATGTTGAAACCTATGGGCAGTGCGCTAAAAACGAAACTCAGAGGGAGCCATAAATACGATGTAGTCAACTGATTAGTCACCCTTCACATGCTCACACACCACACCAAGAACAAAATGATGATAAGCCCGAGAGCCAACCCTTATGGGAAATGAATTTTGATGGGTCATGCACCAAGAGAACTGCTGGAGCAGGGGTGTGGGTACATAACACAGAGAGTGACTACGCAGAGAGCCATGCCTATAACCTGCATTTAAAATGTACAAACAATATCGTAGAGTATGAGGCTCTTATCCTAGGCTTGAATCTGTTGATAAAATTAGGAGCCCGTAGGATAACTGTGCATGGAGACTCTGAGCTAGTCATTAAACAAGTGAATGGTGAATACACAGTGAAACATCCTAGGCTGAGAGCGTACAGGAATGACGCTATGGATCTATTGAAAAACTTTGTGGAATACGACATGGTGTTTGTCCCTAGGAGTCAGAACGCAATTGCAAATGGTTTAGCCTGCATGGCTAGTTTGTATCACGAGCCTGCCAATGACCAAAAGATCATCATTCAGACCAAATTCAGACCCGCAGTGCCAGAAAACAAAAAATATTGGCAGGTCTTTGAGGGCGATAAACAGATTGAAGATTTCCTGGTAGGCAGAGACAAGTTTGAATTTTCTGATTCAGACTCGAAATCTGATGATAGCTGCCTAGGTGAAGAGCTCTCAGATGAAAGAGAAACACCCTGTAACATAGAAATAAACACTTTAAATGAATAGACTGGAAATCCAAATGAAAAATGTGAAAACGCAGACAATGAGGAAGTAGAGGTGTTGCAGACCAAAGATAAGAAAATACCTCGAGGTCTAGCACCTTTAGAAGACCTTTTTGACTTCGACGATGTAGCAAAAAAGCCCAATATAGAACACACAGACTCTGATGTCGAGGAATGCAACATAGGCACTGAAGATAAACCCAGGATGATTAAATTGGCTAAGTCCCTGCCTACAAACATGAAAAGGAGGTACATCGACCTATTCAAGGAATTCATTGATGTGTTTTCCTGGAACTATGAGGACCTAAAGGCCTATGACACGAACATCATATAACACAAAATACCTTTGAAAGAAAATCAGAAGCCCTTCAGACAAAAACTTCGCAGAATAAACCCAAAACAATTGCTTGCAGTTGAAAAAGAGATCAAGAAGATGTATGACGCAGGCATAATAGTTCCTGTGAGGTTCTCTAATTAGGTATCAAACCTAGTGGCTGTGAGAAAGAAAATAGGGGAGATCAGGCTGTGTATTGATTTCAGGAATCTTAACAGAGCCTCACTAAAGACAATTACCCTTTGCCAAAAATGGAACACATTCTTCAGAAGGTGGTAGGCTCAAAAAGGATCTCCCTATTAGATGGTTTTTCAGGTTACAACCAAGTTTTAGTAATCCTAGAAGACCAACTCAAGACAGCCTTTACCACTCCATGGGACACGTTTATGTATGTTAAAATGCCTTTTGGACTAATGAACGTTGGTGTAACCTTCCAAAGAGCGATGGACATAGCCTTTTCAGATGAAATAGGGCACTTCATTGTCATCTATCTAGATGACATAATAGTCTATTCCAAGACTGAACAATAACACCTAAAACATCTAAGAAGAGTGTTCGAAAAATGTAGAAGGTTCGGTCTGTCATTGAATCCTAAAAAGACTATATTTGGGCTGCAAGAAGGTAAGCTTCTTGGCAACATCATATATGAGGAGGGGATTAAGATATATCCACAAAGAGTTGAGGGAATACTACAAATCACACACCCGTGAAACATTAAGGAGTTACAGTCCTTCATTAGGAAAATCAACTTCTTAAGGAGGTTTATTCCCAATCTAGCTGAACACTTTAGGAATATGAAAAACATGTTAAGGAAAGGTGTAAGAGTTAAATAGACTATTGAAGCTAAGAAATATTTTGAATTAGTTAAAATTGCACTCACCCAGGCTCCTATCCTAGTCAGCCCTGATTTCTCAAAATAATTTTTGATTTTTTCATTTGCCTCCGAGCATACAGTGGCTGTAGTTCTACTACATAAAAACCTAGAGGAAATGGAACATCCCATTTCTTTCTTCAGAAAAGCACTTGGAGATGCACCCTTGAAATACAACATAATGGGAAAATAGGCCTATGCTTTGGTTAAGGCCTTGAAAGTCTTTAGGGTGTACATACTGCATTCCCACACCATAGCCTATGTGCCAAATATAGTGGTTAAAGAAATCTTGTCCCAAGACCCAGATGGGAAGAGGGGCAAATGGATTTTTGTGATCTTATAATATGACCTTGAGATAAAACCCACAAAACTGATCAAAGGTCGGGGCTTAGCTCAACTAATGGCTGAATCAAATTTGCAGGCTCTTGACATAAACATGGTAGGTGCCTTGGATGAGCAGGAGGGATTTCCCGATCCCACTGTTGAGGAGAAATTTCAAAACTCTCCATGGTATTCTAACATTCTCTATGTGCTCACAAACCTCAATGCCCCTCCCGAACTATCAAAGACCAAGGCCAGATTCCTCAAACTAAAAGCCAGAAGCTATTTCATATTAAATGAATTCTTATACTCGAAAAGTACAAATGGCCTATTGCTTAAATGTTTGCCTAAAAATGAGGCAAAGAGAATTAAACAAGAGTTCCATGCAGGAGAGTGTGGAGGCCACTTGAACAGGAAAGCCACTGCAAAAAAATTACTCAGAGCTGGCTACTATTTTCCTACACTCTTCAAACACATCCATAAGATGATAATTTCCTGCCATAAATGCCAGATTTTTGAAGGCAAAAGAAAACTCCTGCCTCTACCTCTACAACCCATCACTGTTGAAGGTCCATTTATGCAGTGGGGCCTAGATTTCATAGGAAAAATTTAGCCTACTTCTTCTGCACAACACAAGTGGATCCTAACAGCCACAGATTACTTCACTAAGTGGATAGAGGCCATACCTACTAGGAATGCCACAGATTCAGTCATCATTAGGTTCCTAGAAAGCCATATCCTCTCTCGGTTTGGTTGTCCAAGGAAAATAATCACTGATAATGCTGCTGCTTTTGGGTCCAAGAAGATGGTTGATTTTTGTCACAGGTATCAAATAGCACTTGGTCATTCAACTGCTTATTACCCACAGGGTAATGGGCTAGCTGAATCATCAAACAAAATCTTGGTGACTATCATCAAAAAGCTATTGGAAGAGAACAAAAAGTCATGGCATAACAAGTTAGTGCATGCCCTATGGGCTGACAGGCTTACAACAAAGAAATACATTGGCATGTCACCATATCAGCTTGTCTATGGGACAGAAACAGTTTTTCCTACCAGCCTTGGAGTGCCAGTAATCAAACTTGCCCAAGAAATCCAGACAGAAGAAGACAACATGGTAAGGATAATAAACCAAACAATCCATCTCCAGCAAGCAAGGGAAGAGGTCTATAACAGAGCTATGAAAGTTCAGGAAAACATAAAGAAGTTGTTTGACAACAGAACCAAAGCTTCTAATTTCAAAATCAGAGATAAATCTCTGAAGTGGGACTCAAGGAGAGAGGACAAAGGAAAGCACGACAAGTTTGACAGTTTGTGGCAAGGTCCATACATCATCCAGGCCACTATGGGTCTGAATGCCTTTTTTCTACAAGAACTAGATGGTACTGAGCTGTTTGGGGGTCCTGTCAATGGCAGGATGCTCAAACACTACTTCTGCTGATTTCCAATTCCAAGTTTCCATTTCCATTGTAAATACCATTGCTGTGTTATGTTTTCAAGAAAAAGAGAAAATGCTTCAAAAAAGAGAGAGAGAGAGGTTCAAACATGCTCAAAACATGAACCTTTGATGTGCAACGATTGGCTCCAACACGATCAAAACCTGAGCCAAAGTTAGTAAAGACAGCTAGCTCTAACATGCCCAAAATCTGAACCAGAAAATAAGGAAACAGAGTCAGCTCTAACAAGCCCAAAACCAGAGCTGAAATGAAGAAGAGAAAGTGACTCTAACTAGCTCAAAACTTGAATCACAAAGAAAATAAGGATGCTTCAAAGCTTCAAATTTCAAGCCTTCAAGATTTTCTTTTCAATTTTCTGCAAATTTTTTCCATGTGCAACTGTCTTTATGCCTTGGATCCACAACAAACTAGACTGTCTAATCCTAGTTTGACTATTTTTAAATTTCTGTTGTAAAATGTAGAGAAGAAATCTGCTGGACAGTTTAATCCCAGCAGATATTAGAGTAGGTAGAGAAACATGTGAGGCCAAAATTTGAATCTGGTCTCATGGAGTGATAAGGGTAGAATTAGATTAGTGTGTTTTCTATTTCAATAAAAATGATGAGGAAGGTTTGCCAATTCAAATGCGCCTCGAAGAAAAAATGCTAGGATTGTAGGATGGGTAGGTAGATGGTTTGAGAATGTTTTTGCTGATTTATCATGTTTGTAACAGCTGAAATAAAAGAAGGAAGATGGCTTAAAGGATCAGGCATCTGGCCTACTCCAAAGATTTATTTTCTGAATTCTTGACTCCTTCAAGAAGAAGCCATCCCCATGTGGAGCCATTGTTAGCCACCTATGAAATCTTTGTCAAGAAAACAAGTGGTTAAATTGTTTTGTGAGCCTTCAAGAGATACATTTCCCATGAAAATCTCTCATCCTTGAAGCCTTTTTGTGTCCATTGAATTTTTAAAGATCCTCACTGTTGTTTCCATCCAAAAAGTCTCACTGATTGTAAAAAATTGTGCTCCAAAAGGCCTCCATTTGCCCCTTGTATCCCTGCAAAATGTCCCATTTTAACCCTTTTTCCCCTTTGTCAAAGTCCCCCTTTTTTACCCCAGAAATCCCTCCCAAAATCCCCTAAACCACCCATTTCCCCTTTAAAACCAAGTGAGGTCTCCTCATTTGAGTTTAAACTCCTTTTTTACCTCTATCGAATTCCTCTTTTAGCCTTAAAAACCCCTCCTTTTTGGCTAAAAATCACTCTTTTCATATATAATGGCTTAGCCCTTTCTAAACAGCCCCTTAACCACTTCCCATATGCCCCGAGTGCTAAGACCAAGCGCTAAGGCCTGGGCACTAATTGCAATCGCAAAATTTTGGTGAGCACTTTTCTGTGTTATACGAAGAAATCCCGATGCGATTGGGTTTGGTCTGTAGCCCTGCGCCGCAATCTCCACCGTCAATCTTATTAAGATCCGATGACCAGCGCTGATCGCGATTGAAACTCTTAAACTTTTCCACTCACTGCACCCTCGATTGCGATCCGACGATGATAATACCCGCCATATATTTCCCCTTTAATCCGACAGCCCTCGCTTCCCCACTCCGATCGCAATCGCAATTTCCAAACGATGCCACCCTCCACCCTTTGCAATTGTGATCCCCCGATTATATTCTCTACCATTGATCCACAGTTTAATCCATCGTTCCAGCACTAATCACACCGCGCACATCGTCCCTCTCCATTCACCCCTCCGATTGCATGTGAACCGTCGATCTGTCTCTGGATCCGACGGCTGGCGCTCAATCGCACCATTGCCCATCAGAGGATCTAAAATTATTGCCCTCCACCCGTTGCGATTGTGATCCCCCAACGCAGTACCAGCCATTGATCTCACATAAGATCCGACGGTCATAAACCAATCACACCATCGTTCATCAGAGTGTCGACCGTCCCTTTTCTCCCCTCCGTTTGGATCGCAACTGTCGATCTCCTCCTAAGATCCAACGGTCCTAAATGAATCACCCTCCACCCATGCCGGGTCCCACCACACACAATCAGTTCCATTGCATTTAATTTGTTTATTTTCATTCCGCCTAAGTCCAAAATTCCGCAGTTTACACTAAAGGTTTAATGTTTTACATTAAAGTTTATGCATTTCTCCACCGAAACCCCATCAGTCACAGTTTACACCATATTTCTGCATTTTCCACCATTGCTTCATCTGAAACCACCATTTTCTCTCACTGTTGTGCTACCATATTCACAAATCTCCACTACATCCATCCTCCCGTGCATGGATTTCTTAACATTTTGCGTGTTTTGCAGGGTTACAGGGAGTGGAAACCACCGCTGCTCACAGCCACTTTTATAGTGACACTGAACACAGGGAAGACTAATTTCAGAGCCTGGAATTACAAAGAAGAGCCTGGGAACATGTTAGAAACATGATTCTCCATTAATGGATGGTGTTCAACACTAATGAAACCTCTCCAGCACCACCGAAGCTCACTTTTCATTGACAGAGACAGTAATGGAGCGGCATGAGTATCATTGAAAGATCAGAGAGTTTAAGGCCCGTAGTTGAAGATTTTTTAGCCTTAATTCAATGATTGAAATGAAAAATACCATTTTGAAGACCTCATGACCCACACGGAAGGCCTAATAAGGCCTAATGCACAGAAAACAATATATCAGTGTCACCATCAGCAAAATGTTCTTTCCCATGAAAGGATGAAGCGCCCATACTACTTTCATTCTATACCATGTTCTTGAAGAAGATATATGCCCTGACAACAGTCATAAGGTTACCAGAAGCATTTATTACACAGTATGGCAGACCTGAAGTCATTTATCTTCCTTTTTTATTCAACAGAGTACTGCAGAAGTACTACAGCGAAGTACCTCAAAGAACATACCTGAAGTAAAATTCAGCATGTCGAAGACCACTCTTTCGTCCAGAAAGTACCAAAGATTAATGCTCAGACATTAAAACAGAATGGGCCTCGAGCCATTCTTCCATTTTCTATTTCAATTTTTCATTTAGTGTTTCACCTACCTCCTCTGCCTCTCTTTCAGATATAAAAACTCATGAGAAAACATTGTAACGGTTGTTGATCGGATATCTGAGAATTGCAAGTTGTTTCCTTTGAGACACAGTCTCTATGTAAAGTTGTAAGATAGGCTGAGGAAGATGTATTCAAACTGAATATTCAAGTTGTTGGAAATGTTGTACATGACTGGTGTTTCTCTTAATATGACAAGCACATTTCTTTGGATCCTGATTTAAAGCAGCTGGTGATGTTTTTCTATCTTTGTACTTGTTTTACCCTGTAATTCATCTCATTTTATTTCTTCTGGATCGCATCAAAAATATGGCATAGGATTTACCCTTGTTAGGTACCCTATGTTTCTGCTCTCCTTGCCTTCAATTTTTTCTGCTATATGTGTTATCCGAGGATTGATTTCAATTAATTTAACCAGTGTAGCGGTCTGATATATTTCTAGCTGATGTATGAATTAATGAAATCTGTCTTTAGACGTTCTTGTTATGATTTAATTGAATGAATTGGGAACACTGGGAGGTCTAGAATTTGGTCTTTATCTCACTAGGATCCTTATCAATTGGTTAAACCCTTCTAAGTTCCCTTAAGCTGGATGCCAACGCATTGAGAGTTCAAAGTCTCTCTCTGATCTTAGGTTTTCAGTTTGTGCTCTAAACCTTTTATGTCCCTTGTCTGAAGAGTTTACCTTTTAGGTCGTGGATCACAGGTGTTAAATGGCTTGTCCTGTTCTTGGATCTAAATTATGAAAGGTCACCTTGGAATTTTCCTTGCCTTTCAATTTCTTTCTACCTTTCATGCCACACTATCATCTCTAAGATCCAATGCTTTAGACGACTAGCCCAACTGAAAGCCTGTATATTGAATAGCAAGTAAACCCTTTCCTGACTCCATTGCCCAATGGTCTTGAATGTTCCTTGGATTATCTCTCCTTTGCATAAAATCCTCTTTTCTCATCCTTGTCTCATACTGAACCCTTCTTTCTTGATTCCTAATAACCAACCAAAAATCAAACAAACAAACCCCGTGCCAATAACTAGCCTAATATCTTAACTTTGAGCTTCAAAGACAAAAACCTTTTCTCATATAGAGAGATCCCTCTCTGGACCCAGGAGGGCTAGATCCTGAGGTCTGAAAGTGGTTCTTATGTTGTCTCATCTTTTGTTCTTGCCAATCTAGCCAAAACATGGGAACCCCAACATGCACCATTGACACCATATTGTAACTTCATGTTTTCATCTTATGAGATGACTGTGATAGCAAACAAGTGGCTAGTAGAGAACTTGTTATTTCTTATTTTGAAGTAGGAAAAGGATGCACTGCGCTGGTTCCATAAGTGGAACTATGATTCACTCTCCGGTTTTCATTTGGCAACTTGTTCTCATTATACTTTGCTTCCATATATTGATGATATTTTTATGTTCATGAGGAGCTTTGTTTGGAGAGTGGGATTGAGATGGAAGATACCCATTGGGAGCATGATTCTCCCCACTTTATGTGTTGTAAATTTCAGGAGGAACCATAGGAAAACCATGATTGCCACGTCACACTTTTTCTCTTCTTGTGGGAGGAACCACTTGGAGAACTTGAGAAGGCACTTCATGGCTGAACTGTTTGTTGGGGCATCATACAAGTTGACCATCATGATCTTACTCCATGGATTGTATGAGGGAGAGATGAGGAAGCATCAAAATTTGTTGTTACTATGGTTGCACTTGGGAGATTATGGGCAGAATTCTTCCCATACTTTTCATGACATTTCTAAAGAGGAGGAAGGCACATTCATGGTGCAAGGAGGCTACCCTTCAGCATTGAAGGATCATGAGAGACTTCCATGTAGGAAGAAGATATTCTCACATAGCAGCATGATGGTGGATGGCTTAAGCATAGGGAATGTCAAATAGAGGAGTCATGGAGCATTATTACAAAGGCCTATAGTGCTATCACATAGGAGTATATTCTTTTGGATGGAGTATTCCAAGGAGAGGATGTATCCCTTATTCTTGCAGATTTTTATGAGGAGGTTCTCATGGGGGGACTCATTCATGGACCTCACTTTCATCCAACTCACTATGTATGGTAAGAAATGCATTTCTATACTTATTGATTACTCCATTGAGTATTTGTGTCTTCTCACCATGTTTGAATAGTGCGTTGCTCCATAAGAGAGCAAGAGTATTTTTGGGTTTCATGGTCACTTTAGGGCCAATGTTTGTAATGATAGTAGCCCATCTATACATAACCTGGGGCAAGTGTTTCATTGTTTTGACTGTACACAGCTGATATATATTGCTGACTACTACTTCATAGTATATGAGCTAACATGCATAGCTGAAAATTCCTTAGAAGACAACTTGCCCTTTGATGCTCTAAATCAATAGTTGAAAGGACTATGATGTATCCACCTGAGGAACCATGTGTATCATCCAAAATTGCACATAAATTTCAGCCATTTTCAGATTTTGATGCCATATGGTGATGATGTGCCATTCATCTTTTATGGAATGGTTTGGGTTGGCATGTCTCATGATTTTGGAGGAAGAGTCCTTGGGGACTCAATCTTCTTCTTGCCATTGGAGAATAATCATCTTGCAGCCCGAGATCAGAATGCCCTCTACACTTATCATAAGTGGGGAGGAGGATAGTGTGGGATAGGCCCTCTTGCCTATCATGTTCATTTATTCAAACCATCTACATTTCAGGAGCCAAAGGTGGAGGAGATCCTTCATGAGTTTCCATGTTGGAGTATGACTCACTTCATTTGGATGATAGCATGGGTGAGGGAGGCATTAATTCACCATGTTGATCATCACTCCTACTTTGTGGAGGCCATGAGGCAAAAATCAAGTTTCCATTCACACTTTCCACCTTTGATTGATGTAGACCATTTGGTTTTACACACTTAGGAGGAAACATTGGATGACAGTTTATTTGCAGATTCTCTTGATGCAGTGATGGAGGCTATTGATGGGAGGCCACATGAGGAGAAGGGGAGAAATTTTTCTCTCCCTATACATTTTCTTGAGGAAAAGAAAATATTTTGGAGGGGAGGACTATAATGTTCCAAAATTTTAGCCTCAAAGCTAAATGGAATATTAGAGTTAGCAGCAGCTCTAACCGGTGAATAAATGGGTAGAAAAGCCCATAAGTCTCCTAAGGAGGGATAAAAACACTCCAAGTGTGAAAGGGGACACTCTTCCTAGCTTAATAAAACACCTCCATGTGTGAACAGGGATAAAATCAATTTGATTCAGTCCACTTCAACTAAGTCAATAGCACAGTTGTGGAGGAGGAGGAATCCAAGATGGAATAACGCAGTTTTGGAGGGAGATGTATCTTTGGATAGAGATGACCTAATTGAGTGGGGCCAAGGGCAAGAAAACTCATGTTTTATTTAGGGAAGAGGATGGAAGCATTATTCTTCATGTTTTAGATCATTTTTCTTATATGCTCAGACTTTTGCTTCCACTTTCTCTTTAGCAGGGTAGTAGTGATTTTTAGCACCGAGTGTTCCCGAGCAGGAATCCCACCTCTCTCCTTGAGGAGCCTCATTGGGAGAATTTTCACTCATAATTCCACATCAAGTTTCCAAGCCAAGCTTCAGCCAACTTCATCAGCACATTTTTTCCCAGAGATTGTGTAGTGTTGCTAGGTGCAACAGTGGAAGGGATTGGAATCCGGGTTTCTGAGCTAGTTTCTCATTGGAGGAACGTTTCCTTCACTTGAGGGACCTGTTTTTAGAGATCTAGAGAATATTTCAGATCTGTGGTATCAGAACACACATTTCACTTACATTCCCAGCGCTGTTTTAGCTAGGGAATGCATTATTTTGGAGGCAGCATTCAGTAAATATTCTAATGGTTCCGTTGCAGTATTTTCTTGTGATTGAGAGGTCTAACCTTTCATGGGAGGAAGCCCTTGAGGGATCTACATCAGATCAGTCATATTTCAGCCTTGTACACTCTTATGCTTCAATTTTGCAGTGGTGATTCAGTAAATTTCTGAATATCACATTTTGTATGTAGAGTGTTTGACAAGAAACCCTTGCCGGGTTCTCTTGGATTTTGTATGAGGAGACTAGATCTCAGTTTATGTGCATGATTGTCTAATATATGAGTAGATCTATTTGTATTCTTAATTTCTGAGTTAAAACCCTCATAATACTGTGCAGTCACTTTTATGCAAAAATCCTTGTGTAGTATTGTTTGGGGTTTTTGGTCATTTTCAACTACACTAGTGTGGGAGGTCTGTTTAACCCACCTAGTTTGATTTTTTTCAGCTCTATTCTTGGATTTAGGATGTATATTGACTAATATATAGGATCCAAGATTCCATTTCATTATTTTATTGCATATTTTGTTGGGAATGCGTTTTTATTGCATGCTTGTTGAGCTGTCCCGATTTTGGGATATTACATACATGTTGAATGAAGCTACCATTTATAAAAAGGAAGGGACAACATGTATGATACCATTCACCTATTTTTTAATTCAACCTCTTTATACTAAATAATAAGTCAAAAGGGGACGAACCTAGATATGAATAGGTTGGAGATTGCAGAATTCATGTAGTTGAGGACTGCTTATGTCAGTTTCAAATATACTTGAAGCAAACTAAGGGAATTTGAATATTGTTTTGATCATGTTGTGGATAGAACCTTTGAGAAATATTGTAGACCTGTATGTGACTTTTACCCTTACATTTCTTATGAGAATGGACTAGTGTTAAAGGATGATGATAGGTAAAGAGACATTCTCATATCCTCTTTTTTCTTTTGAGGGGGCATGAATTACATTGGCTCATTCATGGAGGTGAACCTTACTTTATTCCTATGAACTTAGATGCATTTCTGGACATTAGAAGACCATATTATTTCCCTTTGAAAGAAAATGTGTGGTGGATAATTGGGGGAAATGTGATTTTCCATATAATGTAGATTGGATTTTGGGACCTTATGGCTTTTTTACTTCGACCCAAGTAGTGCTTGGAGGTTTCATTTGAGGGGTTAGTGGACACAAACCTAATATGATCAAGAATATTAGTATTTGAGCACTGATGCTTTGGGAGAAAGGCTTAGGGGTTCTAGGAGTTAAGGGGTTTAAGCAGCAGGGGTTAATGGTAAAGGGTAAAGGGTTAGGGCATAGGAAATTTATGGGTTAAGGGGTTGAGGTCTAGGGGTTGTAGTGGTTAGAGGCTAATGATAGTGCTTACGAACTTCAAGGGTTAAGTGTTAAGCACCATGGTCTTAGGGTTAGGGTTAGGTGGTTAAGTGCTTAAGGGTTATGGGATATAGATGTAAAAAGGTTCATTAGGGGAATTTTGAGGTCTAAAATGGGCCTCCTAAGGAAATTATAAAATAATAGTGGAAAAAATCAAATAAGATTTGATGATATCATCAAATTTTAGAGGGAAAAATGAAAAAACTACTTTTTCAACTCATATTTTCAACTTATCTCCCAAAGTTTTTACTCAAATTTCGAGTGGGAATACTCGTTGGATGCGAAATTTAATTCCCCATCCAAGGATTACCCATGTTTCATACTTTCAATGGGTCCTACTACACGAAAAATGAGAAATACATAAAAAACATGATTACAATCACATTTTTTATGTATTTCTCATTTTTCGTGTAGTAGAGTTCATTGAAAGTATGCAACATGGGTACTCCTTGGATGAGGAATTAAATTTTTCATACAACGAGTACTCCCGCTCGAAATTTGAGTAAAAATTTTGGGAGATAAGTTGAAAATACGAGTTGAAAAAGTACTTTATTATTTTATTATTTTTTAATATTTTTACTCTTTTATTTAAAAAATGGTAAATCATCCCCCATGGTTGACATCATCATCTTGAATCCTATTGGTTGTTATAAATTTTATTTTTGTTGTAAATTTTTCTTAGGAGGCCCATTTTAGACCTCAAAATTCCCCTAATGAAGGGGTTAGGGGTTAGGGCTAAAGGGTTAAGGGTGAGGTTTAAGATGATAAGGGGTTAGGGCTTAGGGGCTTCAAGGATTCTAAGTTAAGTGTTAGGGGTTAAAGGGTTAGTGTCTTAGGGTTTAAGGGATGAAGGGGTTAACGGGTTGTGAGTTATGACTCTAAGGGTTAAGGGATTATGGCTCTCAAGTTAAGGGGATAGGGAATTTACTGATTATGGGTTAATGGATTATGGGTTATGATAATGGGGCTCCTAATCACCTTATCACAACTATTGGGGGTTCCCCTATCAATTTATCTCGATGCCTTCCCTCTAGGCCTCCCTCACTTGATACAACCTCCCTCATAGGATATGACCCAAACGCGTCTCCTGTGGTGCCCTAACATGGCACAACCCAACTGACCCAAACAAAGGCATGAGGGAGCAAACAGAAAACGGATCGCACAAACGTGCACAAGGAACACATGCAGTCACAACTTAGCATTTTTTATATGGCCACCCTCACACGACCTGACCCGACCCGACCTGACCTGACCTTCACACGGTTTCATCGCTATTCCGAAGTTTCCAACGACTCGAAGAAAAGGCATGAGAAAGAAAATGGAAAATGAATCGCACAAACATGAAAAAGGAACATGGGTTCCCTCACACGACCTTACATGACCGGACTAGGACGCGTTCCTTGGGCACCCTCACACAACTCGACTTGACCCGATTTGCCCGAACACATTTCCTTAGGCACCCTCATAGTACACTAGGACCTGACCCGAACCAACCCAAACGCGTCTCCTTGGGTGGCACCACACCACCTGACTCGACCCAACCCACCCGAAGATCGAAGGCATGAGGGAGAAAACAGAAAATGTGTTGCACGAATGTGCAGTACAAGGCACACGAGTGGTCACACCTTATCATTTTTTATACGGCCACCCTCACATAACCTAACATGACCTGACCCAACCAACCTGAATGTGTTTCCTTCAGCGCCTTCACACGACTCGACATGACCCGACCCGACTCGACCCGACTAGCCCGAACGCATTTCCCTCGACGCCCTCACATGACCTTTTTTTACACAACATTTTTTCATTGTCCCTGCAATCCCCATCTCACACATTGGAGGGTCATTTATGTGACTAATAATAAGTGTCATGCCTTGCAAATACCATCATTGTAGCACTTTACATGAGAGCAATATTCCTTCTGTTGACAATTTCCTCAGCAGAGCTTTAGAAACCCTTGTTTTTGCCTTAGCACGAGTAGTTAGTTCTGACCTCACGTTGATGAGGAAGACTAACACTGGGCCTCACGCCAGTTGGTGCTCTGTCCCATTTAGCCACCCATGACGAGCTATTTATGGATTTTTAAAAAAAAATAGAGGCAGAGATTCCACTCTAACAACTTCGAGGATGAGATATTGGAAGTGGTTGGACTAAATAACCATGAACTCCCTCCCTTATTTTATGGTTTCCACCTCTTGTGGTAACCTCCTAAAGGATAGGCCTCCCTTCCACCTTTGTAGGGATCCTAACCTCCTCCTTTTCTTCTATAAAAAGAAGCTATCTCTCCTTGCATAAGCTAGCTGAACATGGAGAACTGAATATACTATAGTTGTATTGTTGAAGAGATAGAACAAGAAGGAACTTCGTTGAGAGAGCTTAAGTCCATGCCCTCATCTTGTCCAAATCCCCTGATGAGTATTTGAGATGCGCTTCGGCTAAACCCCACTAGAGGAGATTGTGACGTCAAAACTTTGGTTGTAACTCTTCCTTCTATCAATACATATACGTGACTATTGTTTGGTTCCTATTTTGCGTTATGTGGTTTGTTTAATGCAATATGCTTAACTCTATTTAACTGGCTAGTAGTTATGAATGAAGTCATTATGTCATATGTTGTTCTTGTTTGTTGACCTATGTGCAGGTATCCAAGCATGACTACAGAAGGATTGTGACTTGCCGAGGCAGGAGCGAGAGGCCACCACCACTACAACCGCAACGACAATGTTGGACTCCAGGCAGGTCGATCTACCATGTCCTCTTTTCATTCAGTAATTAGGAACCTACACTCTAGCATGTCTCTATGTTTCTAAACACGGTCTAGGGATAGAGGGATCGTCTCTGTCCACAGAGAGGATTTACCTGCATAACAAAGTAACAACTCCATTGGGTATCAATGTGAGTTTGTTGTTTTATCTTGGTGGGTCGACTTCGGTCGTTGACTTGCTTATCTATCTTTTTCTGGTTTTCTTTCTTATTTTAAAACCCCTGTTCAGCTCCAGAGTGTCAAGATTGACCTTTGCTCATTGGTTTTCCCCTTTTCCCATAGTTATCCGGCTTGGCGCGCTTTTCGCTTGAACAATCACATTGATTGGCAGAGGTTGCTTTTGTTGCAGTCGCACCAACCCCTGTTTGGCATGGATTACCACCTTACAGTCGTGCTGAATCCTATAGGATTTGGTTTGACCTCCTTGATGAATATTTTGGACAGTTGTGCTTGAATCTAGGTTGTTTTTTGTGTGTAATTGAGCCTTTGGGATTGTTTTGACTGCTGTAGGCTTGTTTTTCTCAATTGTTTGTATATTTTCCTATCAATGTAGTTTAAGGCCTTACGGTTTATGAGTGTCTTTATGCACTGAGCCTTCTGTTTGGAAATCAAGTCTCTTTGATTGTTGTCAGTCTCATTCTTGGGTTGATTGTGCTCAGTTTTCTTGATGATTTTGAGTGTTTTCTTTGGTTGAATGATCATTTCATTTTCATTTTATTCTTCTCCTTGTTGCTCCGAGCATAGATTACATTGCTTGTTTGGGTCACTTTGAAAACTTTCTTTTGGTTTGGAAGATTGCAACATTATTTTGAGTGCTTTCTTGTGTTTATTTTGCATTGATTGAGTCATTAAATTTTGATTCCTACATTTGCAATACTCAGGCTAGTGTTTATTTTGTTTTTCATGTAATTAGTGCATTGTGTAATAATTTTCATTGAAAAAAAAAAAAAAATTTGCATTCTTTCCTTTGCATCGAAAGTGAAAAGTTCTTTTGTATAACTAGCATTTGATAATCTAGGAAAGAGTTTTTCATTTTCATTTGATTTCATTAGATGCATTAGTGGATTTCTTCACATATTCTCATTTTTTTTGCTATTGTTTGAAATATCTCTATCCTTCTCGTAATTAGCATTCATTGAATGGAATATGGTGTTCTTTTGCATATAGCTTGCATTTAGGAAATTTAAGATCCAAATTGGATAGGGCCTTGAAACTGAAACATAATCCGAGATCAACCTTAAAATTCATTCAATTAACCTAAGGAAGTATTGAAACCTAACACAACATCTTTAGTGGTCTAGGCTAGAGATGTGTTCCAGCGTCTTGAAACCTAGTAGTTGTCATTCGCCATCTGGCTTTAGACAACGCTAGTATGGACTTGTGCTCCTCGTAATGTCGCGTATATAAAGGGAGACCCCTCTAGGTTGCAATCCTTTTATCCATAGGAAGCCGATTCTGCCACCTTGTAACTGTGATACACCGAACACAGCATTTTGGGAGACTACCTGCACGTACGTTAAGTCCTTGGTCATTTATCTTTCATTTGATCACCAAGGTGTATATGGAAGTTCACGGAAACTTGGTACACCCTGTTGCTTAGAGTACCTGAGTAGAGATTTTGATATTTTCACAACTCCTTAAAAAGAGAAGAGATCATCGAGCACTTGTCCTTTCACGCTCGTTTAAAATTGAAAGTGACTAGAGTCATCTTTTGCTTGTTTCTCGACTCTTAAAATATGAAACAGTGAAATCTGGTTTCAGTGTCATAAAATTAATTACCTATGATCACACGCCTGTTAAAAATTTTATTACTTAGATTGATTTTTTTTCCTTAGATTTTGATCTTGGAGCCTTCAATTGGTTATCTTTTTCCTTCCTGTTTTTAAATACAGTCATAGTGGCAGAACCAACAGTTTCGTCGTCCTCACTACCTCCTAGTGGTAGTTCTTTTCCGGATGTTTATTTTGAAACCCCTCAGTCCACTAGGTATATCGAGTTTTCACAACCTATTCTTCCGTATGTCTTGCCTCTTGTTACCCGATCTCCCCCTGGAGAGTCATTTGAGTTCAATTGGCCTCCTTTGGGTGCTTGGTCTGGTTTTGGGGAAGAAGGGGAATTTCCTCCTCTTATGTCATGATCACCATTTTTAGCTGCTGTTGTACCTCCTAGTCCCTGTAGTCATTTTGAAGATCTTATGGCAGAGTTAAACATGGATTCATCCAGTCCTGTTGGAAGTGAAGGAATGCCAGTTTCTACAGGAGAATATCAACTTTTTCTTGAAGATCTCCCTCATGTTTCTATTCAGTCTTCTCCACCATCGGTGTCACTTCCACTTGGATATAGGTCTTTGAGTCAGATTATGTCTGGTGTTGCATCCATAGCACAATCCAGCACATCAGCTCCTCCTCGGAGTTCGGTCCTCCCTTCGTTAGGACTATCCCCTTCGGCATTTGATCCATCAGTTACTGTTACATCTATCCCAGTCCAACCTACTATCTGTGTGGCTTCATCTACACTGGTTGTTACGACTCAGTCGTTAGGATATTTTCACACTCGTAGGTCTATTTTTCTCAATCCTACATGGACTGTCAATCCCGGTCTGAGTAGATCACAATATCATGTTGCGGAGGCCTTGCTTGCTTATAGTCCAGTTTCCACTACCCCAGTGATTCCTGGTGGCCTTACTTTTGAAGAGTATTTGTTGGCTATTTAGCAACAAAGCTCTCAGGGTTCTTAGCAGCCCCAAGCTCCTAGAAATCCGTGATTACATCACTATGATGCTGTCAGTAATCCTGTATATTCGTTTCCGCATCATTATAATGTATATGGTAATCCTGTCTATTTGCCTCCTAATGATCCTTATCAGGCTGTTTATGATCCTTCTCAAACCATTACTCATCTTGGACCCACCTTACCTGTGGAACCCTATGGCTTGCAAGGACAACCCTTAGTGGGACAACCTTTGGCTTAGTAGGGCTCTGCCTCTGGTCCAGAGGGACAACCTTTCGGTCGACAAGGCCAACCTTCACAAGGTCAAACTTTGGTCCAACAAGGCCAACCCTACAGTCCGTCTGGTCAACCTCATAATCAACCAAGACCATTTTATGCTCCTAGCGGGAGAATCTATCTGCCACAGGGACAACCTGTTGCACCACAACCGCCGCCACACATTCAGTATGGCCAAAAATTTGTGAAATAAGGATAACCCTATGGTCCTCCTCGAGGTCAACCTAATTTTTAGGGACAACCTAGTCCATCACAACCATTTGACAAACCTCTCCCACAAGGGCAACCCGGTGGCCCTCAATATTCAGTTCAACTAGCTCAGCAGTCGGTTCAACCTGCTCCCCAGCCAGTTCAATTGGTTCAGCATCCGATTATACCTGTTGTTCCAATTCATCCAGGCCCACCTTCTTAGCAGCTTGGTCAACCTGCTCAGTAGGGTCCACCTGCTCAACCACAAGGCACTTATTACCCTCAAGGTCAATATCAGCTTGTATATAGTGCACCCCAAGGTTTTTACCCTCAAAATCAACCTTCATTGGTATTTAATAAACCTCAAATCCCTAATTAAATTCCGCAATAGATTCCATACACTGCTCAACAGGGACCCCAATGGTCTACTCAGACTCAGTATCTTGGTCCTCAACCCTAGTATCAACATAATTATCCTACTTCTAACCCCTATGGTCAGAATCCCCGAAACAAAATATGTGGGGGCATAATTCCTCTCGAACTAGGTGGAATGTGAACACGGGTACTTATCAGAGACCTCTAATGACTTTTAATCCTCAATTACCATTTCTTTCTATGTAGAGTTACCGAGTGTGTCAAATTTAACGAATGTCCCACTCTTCATAACCCATATTGGCCTCAAGTTCCGACCAAGATTCCTGGTAATTGGCCTAATTTTTAGGGAACGTCTGGCGAAGACCCCCAAGCACATGCTATGACTTACCACTTGTGGTGTTCCTCTAACTCTTGGGTTGATGATTCTATTCGACTTCGTCTTTTCCAGTGAACTCTTACTGGTTCCGCTACAAAGTGGTACATTGATCTGTCTCATGGCATCTTCCAAGACTTCAATTCTTTATCTATGGCATTCCTTACATATTTTGAGTTACCGATACGCTATGAGACCAGGACACACCTCATCACTTCATTGAAATAGGACTGAGCTACTCATATCTCGGATCATATTCATGAGTGGCAGTGTCATCGTCACATGATAAAATTTGAGATTCTTGATCAACTTTTGACTCAATAGTTCACCACCTCCATTTTCAATCGGATTGCGAAATACATAGTTATGGGGGCATGTGTAACCGAGGAACAAGCCATTGCTTACACCCAGTACCTTGATGTTGTGTACTCTCAGTCTAGCACATTGTATGATATCTTGCCTGATGCTCCTGGACCTGGAACTTCTCAACCACCAGCGACTCCATACATTAATGGTATTATTGGTTCCTTATCTTAGACTTCTTAGAAGTCTTCTTCTTCAAACTCAGGGAAGCTGAAGTCTACTTCTTCCAACAATGTTGCTTCTCAGTCTACCTTGAATTCTGGTAAACCCACAGTAGTTTATGTCATCCAGGCCAATCCAGCAGATAATGCTTCTAAAGGTAGAAATAAGGGTAAAGGTAAGGCCAAATCCAATACCCCAAAATATGATTCTCATAAACGTCGTGCTGGTGATGGTTCTCATTTCATTAGTTGCAGAGTTTACAAGGGAAGGCTAATTTTCTACGTTGTTTCATACCTAACTATGCATAAGTGGCTAAAGGATTCACACGATTATTAAAATGCGGCATCCCATTCTGTTGGGATGAAATTGCTCAAAATTTCTTTGATGTGCTGAAGATATTTCTTGTCACCGCTCCTCTGTTGCATCCTCCAAAATATCATCATGATTTTTCCCTCTATTTAGCTGCTTCTTTCAACATGTTTTCCATGGTTCCTGTACAAGATGATGATGATAGTAATGAGAATTTTATTTATTACTTATCTCATAACCTTATAAATCCTGAGACATGCTATGCCCATGTTGAGAAGTTAGCATTAGCTACGGTTCAGGCAGTTCAAATTTTTCGTTATTATATTCTTTTGCGTACTGTGACTGTGATTTCTGATTGCAACCCTATGACCTATATATTGTCTCGAAAATTTCTGGGGGGGAAATACTCGAAGTGGATTGTTACCCTCCAAGAGTTCTATTTGGGATTAACTATTGCCAAGTCAAAGAAATCATTAGTATTTGCTGATTTGATCTCTTCCCTCTCGTGAGACTGTGCTCCATCTCGTTCTGGGGAATACATTCGAGACGATACAATTTTCTTGATTAGCACCCACGATCCTTGGTATGGTGATATCATCATCTATCTCCAGACTTCTACTTTCAGATCTGAGTTGAAAAAGTATGCCCGCCAATGCATCTGGCACCAATTGCAACCTTATCGTATAGTCGGAGAAACGCTCTATCGTGTCGGAGTGGATTCCATACTCTGCTAATGTTTGACTCTCAAGGAAGCTGAGAAAGCCCTAAATGATTGTCACAGTGGTTCCTGTGGCAGTCACATGTCTGGTTATTCCACTGCACAGAACATTCTTCGTGTTTTTTATTTTTGGCCTTCTATCTTCAAGGACTGCATTTTCGCGGTTCGTAAATGTCATGATTACCAGATCTACCAGCCCAAGATGCGTGCGATGCCTATATCTCTTCATCCTGTCATTACCGTTGGTCCCTTTACAAAGTGGGGCATTGATTTTATGACGTGTAACCCTCACTCGGCCGGGGGGCATGCTTATATTATCGTAGCCATCGACTACTTCACCAAATGGGCTAAAGCAATGCCTACACTTGTCGTTGACGTTAAGACAACTGCTTAATTCATATTCAATCACATCATTGCTAGGTTTGGCATCCTTCAAGCCATAGTTACTAATCATGGCTCCCATTCTGGGCATTATATGGTGGCGTAGTTTACTTCTAAGTTGGGTCTGCATCACGACATCTCAACGCTGTACTATCCTCAGGCCAATGGCCAGGTTGAAGCCGTGAACAAATTTCTTGTCACCATGCTTCAACGTACGATTGGGATCCACAAATCCAATTGGCATCTCATGTTATTTTCGGATCATTAAGCGTACCAAACCTAAGTTAATAATGTGACTGGATTCACTCATTTTCAGTTGGTTTATGGTCTAGAAGCTACTCTTCCGATTGAGTGTGAAATACCTTTGCTCAAGTTAGATGTTGAATTACTGTCGAACACTTCATCAGAAGAAGAGCGTCTCCTCTACTTAGAAAGGTCGGATGAACTCGCCACTTTTCTACTTTGGTTATCAAAGCACAAAAGAAGCAGGTCAAATCTCATTTTGACCAATCGGTTTCCCCTCGTTCCTTCATTGAAGGAGACCTCGTCGTCCTATACGACCAAGATCATGATAAGATGGGGGTAGGAAAATTTCAACCCATGTGGCATGGGCCCTACATTATTAAATGTGTGTTGTGTTGGAATACTAGTTTGTCATTATTATTATCACATTTTAACACCCATTTCATCCATTTCTACCATTCTTTATCACGTCATTTATCATGGTTTATCATATAATTCCATTTTATAATTATTTATGCTCTTCTCGTTAAATATTATTTATTCTACTTTATTTTTAATAAATTGATGATTATTATGCATGATTTTATCAATGATGGTTTATTAATAAATTTTTTGTAACATCACTCACCATTTTATCCTCCAAGTTATTTTCCAAATTTCATATTTGATCTCCAGCTCATCATTAAATATTCCAACATAGAAATTCACTGGAATAAGAAGTGACAGTTTTGTATTGGACGTTTTGGGAAAATGGAGAAGAGTCTGGAAAATCAAAAACATGGGTTTTGTCCACAACGGACCGAATTAACTTTGTGTAAGTGCATTTTGCCCAAATTCAGTTTGTATTAAGAGAAACAAAAGGTTCTTTGAAGATGATTTTCCCAGATTCACTGTTGCGGCCGTTTTCCAAGCTATCTCAGTTGCAATACCAAATTCAACTTATTCCTTTTGAATGATTGATGGAAATATATTTTCTTGCTGATCAAATTGTTGGGAACAATCCAATTTTTTTATGAGGGATTGCATTTACTATTTACTTTTCACCCTTTCTGATTATAAAAGGAAACAATTGTAGGAAGAAAGAGGAATCTCTGTTATTTTTCAAATTGTAAGCTTAATTGCAGACTGCGTCAATGGAGAACGCAATTTATTGTAATGCTACTCAAGTTAGATGAATACTATTTAATTGAAGTTGTTGTTCTCTCACATTGTCTGAAGTAACTTAGCAGTGCTCACTAGCGACTAAGGGCCCCTCCTCTAGTGGATTAAACTACTTCTCTGTATTATATCTTTCTGATTTCAGCAAGTTTGACTAATTTGTTAATTTTTACATCTTATGTGATTTTCACTGTTTTCATGAATTGAAGGAATATCTTTGCTTTATGTGATTTACAGCCCTGTCATTTGATTCAGTTTACATTCATTATAGATTAATTTACTTAGAAAATTATTCGGATTGATTTAATCATCTGTAAGAGTTTGGTTATTGCTATTGAACTCTCAGATTGATATCATTTCCATTTGGATTGCTTTGTAGAGATTGAGTATGATTTGGATTGAATCAGCTAAGAAGAGATGAGTTATCACTACTGTGCTCTCGGCTGATGCTATTGTTAATTAGAAGTGCTTATGTGAGATTTAATTATGATTTTAGTAGAGGTTTAAGTCTTGAATCTTAGATGTATTATTTCCTTTAAAAGTTACAGCTTGAGATTTATGATTGCATTTATATTCAATGATTGGTTTTATCATTACTGTCTAGGGTTATAGCTTGCACATATTGTGTACACTCTTGAAACAAAAAGACTTACCATGGTTGATAATTAATGTGAGGAAATTAGGAGTTTTAAAAGACACCTTTTAGAAACCAAAATTTTGATGCCATTTCTAGGGAGAGTGTTTCCATTTCACAAAGAGTGATGTATGTTTGATATTTTTTGCTGGGAAAGAATTAGGTATTAAAAACGAAAGGTAAGAACCTACGCAACGAGCAAGTAAAGTGCTTGCTCCTCTGCCCGCTTTTTAGCACAATTGCATAGAAGTTGAAGTAGGTGTTTGATGTTTGTCTATTGTGAAATAATTGGGTATTAAAAATGGAAGGTAAGAACCTGTGTAACGAGAAAGTAAAGCGCTTGCTCCTCCGCCTGCTTTTCACCACAATTGCATATAAGTTGAAGTAGGTGTTTGATGTTTGTCTATTGTGAAAGAATTGGGTATTAAAAATGGAAGGTAAGAACCTGTGTAACGAGCAAGTAAAGTGCTTGCTCCTCCACCTGCTTTTCAGCAGAATTGCGTAGGAATTGAATTAGGAATTTTAGAGGTAGAATTTTTGAAAAAATCTTGTAATTCCACTCAAGTGGTGATGTAATAACCACCCATTTCACTAGCCAATTGATAGAAACATTTGAAGGAGAATCCTCAAATAAACACATGAAGAACATCTTCTATTATGGTAAGAAATGGCTCACATTGAAACTTTTGAATTCCCTATCAAAGATCTAGGAGGTGTGACGCAAATGCACATAATTCCCCCATCGTCTCTACCAAATTTTCATGGTTTGAAAAATGAAGATCCAGATACATTCTTATTTTAATTTGAAATACTTTGTAGAGGATATGATTATTGTACTAATGATCGAAGGTTGAAAGTGTTTCCTCCTACTCTAAAAGGAGCAACTCTCCAATGGTTCATGAACCTTGCTGGGAACTGCATCCAAACATGGGAGGACATGAAGAACATATTCTTGAAGAAGTACCAAGACTACTGCAAATCCAATGAAGATATTTTCAGTATGATACAAGGAGAAGATGAAAGCTTGGAGGACTATGTAGAGTGATTTCAATATAACCTTCAAAAATCAAAGCATAAGCATTTGAAAAAAGAGATCTTGAAAACACTCCTTCTTAAAGGAATCAAAGATGATTTTTTAGAACTCTTAAATCTGATAGGAAAAGGTGATGTTTTTCAGTTATCATATGATGATGTTTGTGAATTGTGCATAAGGTATTCAAGAGGAATTTCCAAGGCTGGTAAGAATTATAGAGAATTTTCTTCTTTCTTTTCCAAATTTACTACAAGAACAAGAGACATAAGAGCTGAAATCAATGTTTTATTTGAAAATTTTAAATATGATTTTATTAGTTCTCTAAATTCACAATTGAATGTTTTGCAGGTTCAGAAAAATCAAGAACTTGATGAAGTGTTTTGCCCTCATTACCGAAAGGAGCATCCCATAGATAGTTGTTCTTCCTTATATAGGATGGAAGTAGCATATCAAAGAGATGGGGAAGCTGCAACAAGGTCAAAACCATGGAAATCGTAGCCTACAGGTATGGTTCAAAACACTTCCTCTCCATTCTCTTACTTGCATAATCCATTATGGAATACTCATATGTTAGGGCAGCCATGCCAATCTCAATATAACCACCACCAATCTTGTCTACAAATTTGGCACGGTTCATCTTGTGATTACCTGACTACTCTCCCTCATCTTGTAGCACAAACACATCTTCCAGCTCTTCCACAATATATTTCTTGCCTATCAAAATCATCCACTCAACCCAATCAACTACATCATCAAAATGCTCCATTCCCTAGACAATTTCCTGCTCAACTCATTCCACACCCTCACCATAATAAACCAGCACAACATGCTTACAGTGTTGAACTACAAAATTTACCCACCCTTCCCACCCATTCTATCTCACATGCACCATTGGAGGAAACTTATACTGAGATTCAGAATGTATCAAATCCAAAAATTGTAGAGGTTATGAAAGAAAATGAGGTTTCTTCTAGCCTACATAAACAAGCCGTTTTAAACACTCAAGAACTTCATGATATGACGGCTATGGGAAATCAAGAAAGTAAAGGATACATTGAAGATTGGTTTCACTCTATTTTTTTAGCATCACTCCATACTTCAACAATTTTTGGCACCATCTTTTCAAGGGAAGTTGGCTTCTCATACCCTACTATTTATTAACATGCATTTTTCAAATTTGGGTATGTACATAATAGAAGCCTTATTTCGAAAATGGCTCCACTGGAAGTACTCTTATACGTAAGCATGTTCAATTTTCAAAGAAGAGTAGGTTAGTGTAGAAAATAAATAAATAAGGACATAAATAAATACATTTTTATTATTATTGTTTTTGTTGCAACATGCTGTGGAAATCAACATCGGTAATAAATATTTTAATTTATTTGTGCATGTAGATGTATTATATTGAAAATAATAGTTTTATAAACACTCATATTCATTTTTATCAACAATATGGAAAAATTTCTTGAATATAATATTTTTTTGGCTTGCGGGCTTGATGAAATTTCTGAAAACAGAGTCGAGACAGTCATGTTTTGAGGGACCAAAATTGAATATCTTAAAAACCTGTTTCTATCCTAAGTATCCTTTGATATCTACTTTCCAACCCAATTTGAATCACTCCATTTGGATTTGAAACGAAAAAAGTTATAACCAAAATATTGAGAGGGCGTCTCGTAGGCAGCTCAGAAACAGAATTCACTTCCATTTGGCTTTGTAATCACTCAAATCAGACGAAAAAAAATAGTTTATGGTTAAACCATTGCCGATTAGTATGGTCGACCACTGCTCTCACGCAGGTGACAAATAAAATTTGTTTTATTTTTCTATGGATTTGTTGCAGAGTAGCTAATTATTTTTTTTTGCATAGTTCTTGGATTAGGGGAGCCCGGTCACCTCTCTTTCTCCATGATTTAATGTTTTCTTGCATGTAGACACTCATTTTTTACAGGTCTTGGGAGAATAAAGAAGGTCAATTTATGGACGAGCGATTCTTGAAATAAATTTTAATGAAACAAGGGAATTTCATCCAATTCATTACCTAACAGATTCATAACAGAAAAAATGAAGAATTGATTCTCGTTCAAATATTCATGTCACTACTGCCAAAATATTTTTCCAAGAGATCATTTCTTTTTCCATTGATAGATTGATATTCCCTTAGGAAATAACATGATAGTTGTTGTAACTTAAATTATTTATTTATATATTGTTTTTAAATAAAGTGTTGTGTCTTTTCTGATTTATCTTATGTTTTTGTGTTTTAGGTATTGATTCCTTCAAATTGCAGTTTCCTCTCTATTGGCGATTAAACAATGAGGACCCCACCATGCAAGTTTCAATTACAGAAGACAATTCTTCGGCAGCTTCATTTCTGTAAAAATTTATTTCTTTTAAAACTGTAAATATGATTGTTTTATGTGTTTTTCTCTGATTGTTTGCTATTGTAAATATGATTGCTTTTCTCTATTTTTTCTATAAATATGATTTATTTCATTTGTTTTTCTGTAAATACAATTGTTTTTTCCTGTTTTTTCTCTATTGATTTTTTTTTATGGTTGTCTTTCTGTTGTTTAGAGAAGTAGGGATGATTGCTTGTCAGTGTTTTTCCTCTCCCTATTTTTCTTTGTTGTTCCCTACAGGAAACAGGTGTTGTTCTGTATAAGGAACAACACTTTTTCATGTGCATATTCTTTGTTGTTCCCTACAGGGAACAACACTTTTTCATGTGCATTTATTTGTTGTTCCCTACAGGGAACAACTGTTGTTCCCTATAAGGAACAACACTTTTTTGTGTGTATTTTCTTTTGTTGTTCCCTACAAGGAAGAGCTGTTGTTCCCTATAAGGAACATAACTTTTTCGTGTGTATTTTATTTTTTTGTTCCCTATAGAGAACATCACTTTTTCGTGTGCATTTTCTTTGCTGTTCCCTACAGGGAACAACTATTTTTCCCTATAAGGAACAACACTTTTTCGTGTGTATTTTCTTTTTTTGTTCTCTATAGGGAACAACACTTTTTCATGTGCATTTTCCTTGCTGTTCCCTACAGAGAACAACTATTGTTTCCTATAAATAACAACACTTTTTCCTGTGTATTTTCTTTTTTTGTTCCATACAGGGAACAACTGTTGTTCCCTATAAGGAACAACACTTTTTCATGTGTATTTTCTTTTGTTGTTCCTTATAGAGAACAATACCTTTTCGTGTGCATTTTCTTTGTTGTTCCCTACAGGGAACATCTGTTGTTCCCTATAATGAACAACACTTTTTCGTGTGCATTTTCTTTGTTGTTCCCTACAGGGAACAACTGTTGTTCCCTATAAGGAAAAACACTTTTTCGTATGTATTTTCTTTTGCTTTTCCCTATAAGGAACATCACTTTTTCGTGTGTATTTTCTTTTGTTGTTCCCTATAGGGAACATCACTTTTTCGTGTACATTTTCTTTATTGTTCCCTACAGGGAACAACTATTGTTCCCTATAAGGAACAACACTTTTTCGTGTATATTTTCTTTTGTTGTTCCCTATAGGGAACAACACTTTTTCATGTGCATTTTTTTTGTTTTTCCCTACAGGGAACAACTGTTGTTCCTTATAAGGAACAACACTTTTTCGTGTATATTTTCTTTTGTTGTTCCCTATAGGAAATAACACTTTTTTGTGTGCATTTTGTTTGTTGTTCCCTACAGGGAACAGTTGTTGTTCCCTATAAGGAACAACACTTTTTCGGGTGTATTTTCTTTTGTTGTTCCCAATAGGGAACAACACTTTTTCATGTTTGTTTTATTTTGTTGTTCCCTACAGAGAATACCTTTTGTTCCTTCAAAGGAACAACATTTTGTGAGTATTTTTTATAACAACACTTTTGTACGATCATTCCTAGCCATCCCAGCCCATTTCTCTGATTCCCTTGCATGGCATGAAGTACAATACTTTTATGAGGACAAGAATTATCGAGTATATTGAGGAAGGTGAATACCCTTAACGTTATTATCTTTAACAGGACAACTTCCAGATGAGACATTATTTTTTAAGAAAAGGGACATAGTTATTAATATACTACTTTACTGCATTATTTTCTGTTGTACATGATACTGATTGATCATCTTAATACCATGTTGGTTCCACCATTCCTGGTTATAATCTTCTTTGTCTGTAATAAATGAGATTATGGGTATAATTTTTTTTTCTATTGACATGGTCAACTTCTTCCACCATCCCTACTCATAAGGAGTACTAAGCCTCCCTCTTTTTATTATAAAATTGTGTAATCACAGCAAAAAAAAAAATTGCAGATGGAGGATAGGGGGTCTCATTACGAGCTAGCTTACCATGTTTATAAGGTTATAATGAAGTGACATTCCCATTATTCCCACCACACGAGGGTTATGATCCATTGGATAACCAAAATATCCTTGGAACAGGAAGTCTCATCATGAGCTGGCCTGATCATTTTTTCTACATCCCAGTGAATGGTAGTGTGGTTATCTGGTTACCACGCCATCACACTGATCTCTTTTGTAGAACAGCACTGGCACTCTCCATTTATAAATTGCGGATCCTGGCTCATACGGGTTAAAAAGAGACCCTGCCAAGGCTATGGACCCTTGCTGGTAGCAGAGGCTCTGCTTATGGTATTGAAGTTATATCTTATCGTCAATTGTTAGTATGAATCCTTTGTCGAAGTGTACGAAAAAGGACCACTTTAGCTACGCATAACTAATAGCCCTAACAACAAAAGTGGCTGCCAATATCTTCAGATCTGCGGTTAGTTGATCAAGACAAATGCTGCAAAAATACAGATCTATGCATAAAAATATATTAAGCAGTAAAAATAAGGTTTTGCTCCATACATCCAATAGACAAGACAAGAACAATATTTTTGAAAGAATTTTATATTAATTGGGCACCTGGGAGGAGAACAAGAAGGCGTATCCAATTCTCCTCAGTGGGATGGGTTCTTGGAAGTCCTCAGCACTTCAGATCTAAGATTTCTCTCTCTTGTTGGTGTAGAAAACCCACACAAAGAATGGAACTCAAAGGGAGCTCACATAGCAAATGGTAGAAAAATGGGACCAAGTGTATAGATCCAGAGTGATCTAATAGGCAACAAAAGGTGAAGAATGGTAGGAAAAACCTTCCTATTTATAACAAAATATTGGGTCATTCTAGATCTTGGTGCATGGGTTAACCAGATCTAGATCCACTTTTTATGAAATATTTTATTATATTTGTTGGAGGGAAAAGGTTTTTTGACTTGGGTCAAATCCCTTAATTTGTCAAAATAAATAAATAAATGATTTATTTATCTTTTTAAGGAAGCGGTTAGAAGATAATCAAATAAATAATGATTTATTTAATTATTTAAGGAAGTGGTTGAAAGATAATTAAATAAATAATGATTTATTTAATTATTTGTAGGTGATTTGGTCATATTTAACAAGGAATATTATCTAAATAAGATTTAAATAATTATTCCTAGAAAATAATAAGATAAATAAAGGTTTATCTAATTAATTTCTTTGTTTTTGGGTTAAATATGACTGGGAATAATAATTAAATTATGGTTTAATTAATTATTCCATGAGGAAAATCAAACAAATATAGGTTTGTTTAATATTTCCTTTTGGGGTTTCCTGTTTAGACCATAAACAACCTACTAAATGTGGTTTATTAAGTTATTTAACATAGTGAAGGCAATTTTACTTAGGGTAAAATTGGTCTTACATGGTGTACTTGGGTCCATCTAATGATAATAGGTTAGATGACCAAAAAATGGTGTAACAGATTGCCCCCCATCGTGCGAGTGTCAGGAGCAAATCGTATGACCGAAGTACGTTGTAAGAACTCAATCACTAGACAACAAAAGGGAAGTCAAAGAGAGAAATGCAAGGTAGATAGTGTGCTGAAGAACTAGACCCTGAGGAGACGAGACTCGCAGGTGCAACAAGTCTCTTTTTATGAGAGGGTACCTGTGCTGAAGGCGGCGGGGGAGGCATACCTATGCCCGCCAAGACAAAGTACAAAAGAATAGTGTGTCTAGTAAACAAGGGACCGAACCATAAAGTACAGCTGGCATAATCAGGAGCCAGATAAAAATACAATGAGGAATCCTATATACATGTTGTGCCTGGGATAACAGCCAGGACTTGTACAATAATATCTGAGTACATGAGAGACAAATACAACTCGAATGCCCCCTTTAGATGGGGAAGGGCTCACAAAATATGACTGATACATGCAAATCAAAGAGGCACTGCAAGTGGCTAAGGCCAACATCATCAAATATCTAGAGCTGCATCGAAGGCTACAAGGAAGAGGTCATCCGGGCATGTGGGGGGCTACCTGCAGGGCCACCCCCTCGTGAGGGTTGAGACATCTCACACACACCCGGGAATCATCAAGAGTTGTTGCTGGATCACTGGACCATCAAGTATACGGATCTCGATCATGTTGGAAGGAGCTGGAGAAACAATCAAGTCAAAGGGAAACGAGAGGTCCCTTTGGCTGATCCGAGGCACCGAACAAGAGTGGAAGCTGGAACCAAGGCACACCGCCCTCTAGACCTGGCTCCTGGAAGGAATGAGCTGATGTCGATAGAAGGAGGTCCGCCATAGGTGAGGCAATGAGACATCCTCAACTAAGGCACGAGAGAAAATAGTGGAGCGACGGACAGACTGACACTAATGATGATAGGGAAATGGAAAGGACTGAGTAGCGAATGGACGACTTCCCTTGTTAGAGCATAAAGGGCATGAATAACCTGGTAGCGACTGACACAATATCATAAGGGATAGGGGACAATGGGACTGAAGGTCATAAAGTGCGACACAAGAGAGAGACCAAGCAATGAAGGATGGAGTGCTATAGCGGGGTACAAAGGGACTTGGGATAGACTCCATGAATGCGATGATGACTCAACTTGGATGCTCTAAACAAGGGCGACTCGATGGTGCTGCCACACAGTAAAGGCCCAGTGGGGGGCCATCAAAACATGAGTACAATATGGGAACTCATGACAAAAATCGACACGAACAAAGACAAGTAGGGAGGCGAAGTCGTGCCTCGAGTACAAGTGTCGTAAGTGAGGAAGTTCGATTTTAATGAGGGGGGAAGTGACCCTTCTTGGAAAAAATGTGTCCTGGTGAAGTATCATATCATAAAAAACTAATAGATACCCATTTGAGGGCCCGGTGAGAGCTTTCCAACGGTGCAGACAGTTTATCAAACGGGGCTACGGTGTGGTCGCAGCAATCGAAAGAAGACACAGGGGTTCTCTTTTGATAAGGCAGTTTTCCCTCCAAATTCACTCATTTGCTATTGTTGCTGTGGTGAATGTAGAGAGGAGAGAAGGCCCTAAATTTTGCAGCGAGCGTAGCGGAAAAACCGACCATTGGAATCGAGATCTGTCAGTTGCAGGTAAGAGGCCTAACCTTACTCTTTCATTTTGATGGATTGAAAGATCAGTTTAAGGCCCAAAATCCCAGAAACAGACCCTCCTTCATCTCTACAGCTGGGTCGCACTTTTTGGGCCAAAAAGTGCGACCTGGGACGCAGGTTTCAAGGCAAAAGCTGCAACCTAGTCCTGAACTGGGCAGAAAACTGCGACCTGGGAGATGAGGGGGTTTTGGTGCTATTTTATGGCTGGGAGTTGGGTTTTTGTGTTTGGTTATGGTATTCCCGATCTGTATGCTGAAAAAGATGATGTTTTTGTGCAGGTATGGTAGATTTACAGGTTAACTGGAGAGAGAGAGACCTGGGTACACTACGGGCATAGATCCAGGCAGATTAGGGTGTCCGTCGTGTGTTGGCCAGGTTTGGGGTTCTAAAGTTTTTGTAGAACCCATTGATGAGAGCAAGAGAGCCCTTGTTGGCCTGGATTATCAGTTATTGGGATCTGGAGCATGAGGTATTTGTAGTGCAGGGGCACAGGATCGAACTGACGGTCCAAGATGTATATTTCCTGATGGGTCTCTCACCACTGGGGATGGTGGGAAACACGCAGCCAGTATTACCGCGGGGGCGGCATATCATGGAGTTTGTGGAACGACATTGTCGACCGGGTCTCCAAGTCAAGGGGACTAGGATATCGATCGGGGATCTAGAGAGGCTAGAAATCCGTGTAGTGGCCGCAACTGTGCTACGTATCCTGGGCAACCAGGTGTTCCATCACATCACCGGGGGGCAGATGATGCTGGTAGAGAGTGTGTTGAGTGGGACCTACTATGGGTGGGCCCAAATGATGCTGGTGTCGTTAAAATGACAGGTGTCCTCTGCAAGCGGCAAGTGAACCACGATTGCTCGTATGGGACTTTATTGTGCACCTTCTTCTTTGAGAAGATCCCGACCTTGCGGCCTCATGTACAGCTTCCAGATGGGGGCCCAAGAGAGCCCAGGATGTGCCCGTGGGGCCAGCTACTATGCAGAGGAGGGGGAGGGGCAATCGGGCGAGTGTTTCAACCTGAGTTTTTTTCCCATTGGGATCAGATGCCATTATACATAGACGACTATCCCTATAGTGGGATGAGTTATTGTGGAGAACCGGACCTGCAACTTCCGCCTGGTCGAGTCTGGGGGCCCGATGGTAAGTGACAGATTGTTATTCTTTTATGGGCATGTTACATTTTTTTGAATAGTAGCTAGGGTACTGATTCATGTATTGTTGGTATGAAAATATAGCGTTGGTAAAACCGGCCGGATATATGGGACGACCGGCAGTAGATGGAGCTGCAAGTCCGAGTGGGTCGAGAGCAGCGTAAAATGACGATGCAGCCGCCCTTCTGGAGGACATCTGCCGTAGATGCGAAAGGTTGCTGACCGGAGTATCAGAGCGCGGGTGGCAGGACTTAGACGACAAGTACATAGAGCCATGTATTGGTCTACCCTCGGAATGGCGAGGGGTCATGTGGCGCATGGCGATGGCCGGTCGGGGGATACGTGATCTACAGGCTGCAGGGGCAGAGCCATTGGCTCGGAATCCGCCAGATAGTGATTAGGTGTGGGGCATGTGGTGCCCCCTAGTGTGTATGTAGGGGCAGGTGGTGCCCCCAGTTTTGAGGTTTTTGTAACATGCTATGGACATGTCATATGTATCAGAGTAGATGGACTCTAAACACATGTTTTTGTGACACATATTATGGATATGCATTGTTTTTAATGATTATGAATGTTATTGTCTTGTATGAAATGCGTGTGATAAATGCCAATCTAGAACATGATTTGCAATAATATCTACATAGTGATTCTGTTCTCGAGGTACATGGTTGAAAGTTATGGTTTCAAATTCACGTATCAAGAGTTTCACTCGTAAATAGCGTCTAAACAGCACAAGGTTATGCACACGATAAACACCATTTAGTTGTATTACAAGAAGTAGGGAATCCAAACAAACGTGCAGATGGAGGATGCGATGAAAGAGGGCATCGGTTAAGAGACCATGCACTGCATCATATTCAGCCTGCTTGTTGGTGGCAGAACCAATGCAGACCCCGTTAGAGAGAACAAGGGCATGCAAGGGGGTGAAGATGGCCCAACCTGCCGAGGCTAGATTCCGAGAGTAACGACTTGCACCATCAGTGTAACCGACAAAGGGTGTGGACGAGGGGTCCTGAGGAATGGTGTTACAAGACAACAAATGAGGGGAGAAGAGGCAATGACGGCAGCGTGAGTGCACAGAAGACATCAGGCGGAAACTGCGGGAGGGAGTGCAAGGAGCAGGATGAATATGACTCATATACAAACTAGAGGGTGGTATACGAGGGCTATCGGAAGTATGGTGAGGACTCAGGCTGCGGAGGTCAACATAGACACGGGTGGAGTGATCTCGTGTATGGGTAGAAAAGGGGTGGTCAGGGGACACAACAGGGGAGGATGCAGGGGGGCTAGGCTCCAAGTGTTTCGCAGAGGAGGATAGGTAAAGAATGGTTACAGTAGACTCTGTCATCTAAACATCAGGGGGGGGAATGTCGATGGGAGCGGGGGGATCCTCAAGCTAACCTGAAGCATACTGCGCGAGGATGGGAGAGGCGGATTGATTTTGTTCAACCTCGTACTCTCGGACCACCTCTAAAGAGGCACGGTAATGCGTCAGGTGAGGACAATGGTGGGAGTAATGGCCATGAACGCCGCACAAAGCACAGGGTTTGTTGGTGCGGAGAGTCTTGGGGTTCTTGGTTACGGACAAAGAAGGAGTGGAGGCTTCAGGGGTCGTAGCTTCCGGGAACGTGACTTTAACCATGGGTTGAATACGGGGCAACTTGGGACAAGCATGGGTGGCATGACCGACGACATTACATAAGGCATAAGGTTTTGCGGGCGGCGGAGGGGTTGGGTCAGTTGTGGTGGTCTTGTCTTTGGGTGCCCCCTTGCAGGCTTTGCCTTTCTTCCCGGGAGCTGTCACGACAGGAGAGGGGTCCTGTGGAGGTGCTGGGGGCACAGGGGTAATGGAGGAAGCGAGGGGGACCGGTTGGACCAGTGTCAAAGCCATGTAGGGTTTAGGGTGACCAGGAGGGGTAGCTGCTGGAGGATCAAGGTACCAGACGGGTATGCCCAAGGTCAGGTTAGGGAGAGAGAGGGTGGCCATGACGGGGACAGAATATACTCCGGGAGGGGGAGCCAGGAAAGGGATTTTCCCAGCAGGGAAATGACCAGGAGGGATGGCTTCGAGATGGTTAAGGCCTGGGGGAACCGATCCAAGAGGATAAAGAGGTTCAGGGATACCAGCTATAGGGGGAGGGCCAGAAGGAGGTGGTCCGGCTGGAGGAGATGAATGGCTAGGAGCGGGTTGCGGAGGGCGAGGGGGAGGTTGCTGACTAGCCGAGGCAGGCCGCTTACGGGCAGCCTGGGACGATTGCATCATGCAAAAATTCGATAAGCTGGGATCAGTGATGGGAGGAGGAGGGAGAATAGGAAAAGTTCCAAGCAAGGAGGAATCTTTGTAAACGACAGGGGAGACACTGGTCAAGGAATCGACGGTTTACTTGTTGGCTACAGAAGAGATGGTCGTCTCAGGTGAGGTCTGAGATTTTGGCTCATGATATGTCAACTGGTCAATGGTGACTACCTTTCCATTGTGGGGGAAAGACATCTTGCGGAAAACTGCGGATGGGACAGTAGACATAGCATAGGTGTAGCTTCGCCCCAATAGAATGTTGTAGTCTAGCGGGGCGTTGATGACTTCAACGTCAATGCAAACAGTCTTACCGGCGAGGGTGATAGGACAATTATGGAAAAGGCCAATGGGCTGGGAGGCATGGCCGTCCCACGCGCGAAGGGTGATCGTGGAAGGGGCCAGCTCAGGGGATCCGAGTTGCTTCCAAACCGAAGCGGACATCACACAGGTGGATGCCCTCTCATCAATTATGCATCGTGAAACGTTGGCGTTCCGGATTTTGACTGGGATTTGGAAGGCGACGGAAGCAGGAAGAGGGGGATGGTCCGATTGAGTGGCATCGAAAACAATCATTTGGTCATCAACAGGATCTACAGCGCCCACGGCAGATAGTAGAGCCTTCTTTTGGGAAGGGCGCGACTAGAGGAGTTCCAGTGTGGAAATGGCAGCAGGAGATTGCGCCAAATCATCTACTATACTATACGAATGAGCAGCTCGACCGGAAGCAGCGTTTCAACGTAGGGGTCCCTTAGGAATCTTGGTATGAACCTCAACTTTGGGTTGAGGGATATGTAAGGGGCCACTGGATTTCGAAAGAGGCTCTGTAGAACCTGAAGAAGAAGGCTCGGGGGCAGACTGAGCAGGAGGCTTAGGGTACTGCCGAGACCGAGTTTGAAGGTGAAGGTTGACGGTCGGGGAAGAATCGGAGTGCATCATAAGGATCTACTAGTCGGAGGAACCAAAAAGGGAAGGGGGAGTGGCGACCTAGCTGTCAGGCGGTTGGGTAGCCATGAATCCTTGCTGAGGGAAAGGATCAGTAAACAAAGCTGGTTGGGTAGTGGCCACATTAGGAGGAGCATGAGGGGAGGCGTGTTGTCCGCGCAATGTGGCTTCAGACTCCCACATCTGTCACATCTGGGGTAAGAGGGGACAATTGTGGGTGTAATGACCATAAACACCGCAACACGAACAAGGCTTATTTGTGGTTACCGTCCGGCGTGCCGAGTGCCTTGTTGCCGGGGTGTTGTTAGGTCAACACCGTGTGATCGGGTCCACTAGTACCGGTGGCAGATTGCCTCTGGTCGCTTCTCCGCTCTTTTGAGAAGAAGGGGATTAGTCGCGCCCGCCGTGCAAATACTTGCCCTGAAGGGGGCTGTAGGTGCTGTTGCTGGGGTTGAGGAGGCAAGGGAGGTGGAAGCGCATATGCTGGAGGAGCTGGCACACCAAGCTGCGGATAAGGGTAATGGTTAGGTTGGGCAACATTGAGGTAAGCAGGAGGTTGGGCAAAAGGAGGAGGCATGCCGTATCCTGGATACATGCTACCGGGAGGGGGAAGAGTGCTAGAGGTGCTAGCCCCTCCCTGAGGGAGACCATAGCCCATAGGAGGTTGAGCGTATGGATGGGAAAGGGTTCCAACGATACCGTCGGTGGAATGAGATGCCCCCGGGGCGTTAGCGCCGCCGGGCCTAGGGAGGTCAGGAAGAACGGTATAAACATAACCAGATTGAGCGTAGATCAGGTCATATTTCAAGGCTATTTGGGGGGCGGCTTCTTCGGTTTGAGGAAAGTGAGAGGTGACATCTTTGCCGATAGGAGCTAAGAGGGTGCAGAGGAACCAGTCCATGTAAACCCGATCTTCGAAGGGGGGGCTCGACATAAGCTTCGTCTTCGTCGCCATTCCTGAACATGGGCAGAAAGGCGGGTCGAAGAGGTTTGCTTGAATGAAGTCAAGAGCTCCGTGCCAGTATCGTATCGGAGAGGGAGCTGGAAATAAGATAAAAAGGCTTGGGCAAGGGTCGCAAAGGTGGTATGGAAAGAGGTGGCTTGTTCAACATACCATTTAGAAGCTTCGCCGGTAAGCGTGCATTGGAACAAACGAAGACGAATGGAGTCATCAGTAATGGAATTGGAGGAACACCACATGTGGAAAGATCATACATGATTGGTTGGATCTTCTCCAGCAAGGCCTTCGAACTTAGGGATGTCGGAGGGGAGCTTGGTTGGCATAGCAGGCCAACCAACATCGTGGCGGATAGGGTCGTTGATCAACTGATTGAAATTGGGGAGGCTGAGGCCTGCAATGTACGGCAGCAAGGGTGTGGCCGAGGTATTTCCTGTGGCGGTTCCGCTAATGGCAGGTCCGGCATTAGGGCCTGGAGCACCACCAGTGTTAGGCCCTAGACCAGACATGCTGAAGGTGACAAGGGGAGAACCAGGAGGAGGAAGGGAACCCGATGAATCAGGAGAGGAGTCAGAGTGCGGACTCGGAGGAGGACTGGCTCGACGACGGTGGGTCGGAGCAGGTCGATTGACTGGAAACTGAGGGTGAAGGCCAAGAAGTCTCCGGGAAAGGCACCTTGGGGGCGCAATGATGACAGGAAGAAGGCAACCGACAGGGGCAGAAAGGGACAGAATCAAGTGAGGTCAAGGGCAGAAAAGGTGTAGTGACAATTTATTTTAGATTCTTTGCCAGGCGGTGTTAACCAGGCGCTTCTTTACTTAGGGTCAGTGTGTGGTGTGCGTTAATTTTAATTTTTAAACCCTTTCTGTTTTGAGAGAAAGAAAAAAGTGTGCTGTGTAACTGAAAATAAACCTACAGAGAACAATATATAATGCTGAAATAACAGAAAATTAACAGTTACTTGTGCATCTATCTAACCCAAGGAGGCTGGTCTCTCAAAACTCAGCTAAAAAAGGGAAAAAATCTAGGTAAAACACACGGACAAGAGGCCAATAGATCTAAGGTCAAAAAGGGACAGGGATCTTGAGGATAAGGCTGCTGAAAAGAGGTGCAGATCACAGCCAAGAGACAGAGGCAAGGTGGCTGGAAAAAGGGAGGAAATCAGCAAAAAGTGGAAAGGACGGGGAGGAGGTCCTAAAGAGAGGTCCAAACAAAACAACAAGAGGTGATTTGAAAGGAAGAGAGGCTGATTTAAAGGGATCTGAAAAAGAGGTAACAGATCTGGACAAGGGGGAGCTGAAACTCAGAAAAACAGAGGCTGAAACAGCTAAAAACTCTTCCACAAAAAGTGGAGGGTACTGAAGCCCTAGGGGGCTAGGTTCCCACTTAGATGAGTTAAAACAGATCAAAACTAGGTCAAAGCGGGCTGAAACAAAGGCTGGAAGACCCTGACAGAAGCTGCAGCAGAACCCAGAAAAATTGCAGAAAAATCACTTAAAAATTGGCAGGTCGCAGGTTCTGACCTATTTTGAGTGCAGGTCACAGAAAAGGGGCAGAAAAGTGCGACCTGGAGGTCCAGGTCACAGGCTATGGGCCAAAAAGTGCGACCCCCCGTTCCGGTTGTCTCGGCGGCAAATTTTCAGAAAAGTTGCCGTCTCAGTTGCGGCTGGTGTCGCTTACCTGCGCAATAGGGCCAAAAACACACGGAAGTTATAAATTTTAAAGTTTTAGGGTTTTATGTGAGAAAAACAACATAAAAATAGGAAAAATAAACAGCTGAAAAGAAACCCTAGGGTCTGAAGTAGCTGGATATGCAGGAATATGAAAAACGACAATGGTCGTAAATTAAAACCCGTGTGGAGTCGCCATTTGTTAGTATGAATCCTTTGTCGAAGTGTACGAAAAAGGACCACTTTAGCTACGCATAACTAATAGCCCTAACAACAAAAGTGGCTGCCAATATCTTCAGATCTGCGGTTAGTTGGACATAAAAGAGATGCAAAAACTAGATCTATGCATGGAAACACATTAAGCAGAAAAAACAAGGGTTTGCTCCATATACCAATAGATAAGACAGGAACAATTTTTGAAAGAATTTTTATATTAATTGGGCACCTGGGAGGAAAACAAGAAGGCATATCCAATTCTCCTCAGTGGGATGGGTTCTTGGAAGTCCTCAGTACTTCAGATCTAAGATTTCTCTCTCTTGTTGGTGTAGAAAACCCACACAAAGAATGGAACTCAAAGGGAGCTCACACAGCAAATGGCAGAAAATGGTGACCAAGTGTATAGATCCAGAGTGATCTAATAGGAAAAAAAAGGTGAAGAATGGTAGGAAAAACCCTCCTATTTATAACAAAATATTGGGTCAATCTAGATCTTGGTGCATGGGTTAACCAGATCTAGATCCACTTTTTATGGAATATTTTATTATATTTGTTGGAGGGAAAAGGTATTTGACTTGGGTCAAATCCCTTAATTTGTCAAAAATAAATAAATAAATGATTTATTTATCTTTTTATGGAAGCGGTTAGAAGATAATCAAATAAATAATGATTTATTTAATTATTTAAGGAAGTGGTTGAAAGATAATTAAATAAATAATGATTTATTTAATTATTTGCGGGTGATTTGGTCATATTTAACAAGGAATATTATCTAAATAAGATTTAAATAATTATTCCTAGAAAATAATAAGATAAATAAAGGTTTATCTAATTAATTTCTTTGTTTTTTGGTTAAACATGATTGGGAATAATAATTAAATTATGGTTTAATTAATCATTCCATGAGGAAAATCAAACAAATATAGGTTTGTTTAATATTTCCTTTTGGGGTTTCCTGTTTAGACCATAAACAACCTAATAAATGTGGTTTATTAAGTTATTTCACATAGTGAAAGCAATTTTACTTAGGGTAAAATTGGTCTTACATGGTGTACTTGGGTCCATCTAATGATAATAGGTTAGATGACCAAAAAATGGTGTAACATCAATTATTACTATAATACCCTTTTCTTATTCTTTTTTTTTATCGGAGAAGTTATTTCCTTAATTTTTCCCTGTTTTGAACCTTTACGCATGAGAAATTATTTTTCGATCAATCGCATCATTTTCAACAACGAATACTGTCAGAAAAGCATCCTTTTGGCATATTGTTGTCCTTTTCTTTTTCGCATAACTTATCATCGATCCAAAACATCCTACCTCTTATTCATAACTATCTTTGCACACTCTACTCTCATTATAACCATACCTCTTGCCATCCTATCAATGATATGTGTACTCTGCTTCATTTATTGTTGTATTGATCATTCCCTTGCCTTGTCGTCAACACAACACGTTTCATATGCTTTATGGTCATGGAATCCATTTTCTAATTGGAGGGGGGAATGTATGCATTATGGGATAACATGTGATATAATTACTGAAATCTGCTATAACTTGATGATTTGACAAAATATTAGTATTGCATTTATACAAAAAAAAATTTTGATTAAAATTTTTGCATGCATCTTATCTGTTGCTATTCAAAACTAAAACTCTGGATTCAAGAAATTTGCATGAAAAATAGTGACTTGTTACGAGAATTAGGGGAATTTTGAGGTCTAAAATGGGCCTCCTAAGGAAATTATAAAATAATAATGGAAATAATAAAATAAGATTCGATTACATCATCAAATTTTAGCGGGAAAAAATAAAAAACTACTTTTTAAAATCGTATTTTCAACTTATTTCCCAAATTTTTTACTCAAATTTCGAGCGGGAGTACTTGTTGGATGCAAAATTTAATTCCGCATCCAATCAGTACCCATGTTACATACTTTCGATGGATTTTTCTCCACGAAAAGTGAGAAATACATGAAAATGTGATTGTAATCATGTGTTTTCATGTATTTCTCATTTTTCGTGTAGCAGGATCCATCGAAAGTATGGAACATGGGTAATCCTTGGATGAGGAGTTAAATTTTGCATCCAATGAATACTCCCACTTGAAATTTGAGTAAAAACCTTGGGAGATAAGTTGAAAATACGAGTTGAAAAAATAATTTTATTATTTTATTATTTTTGAATCATTGTACCATTTTACTTAAAAAATGGTGAATCACCTCTCATGGTTGACATCATCATCTTGAATATTATTGGTTCTTATAAAGTTTATTTTGTTTGTACATTTTTCTTAGGAGGCCCATTTTAGACCTCAAAATTCCCCTAATGAGAACAACAAGTATGGGGGGAATTCTATTCGCAGCAAGGGCACACTATTGCCCCTAACAATAGAGGCTTGTGCAACTTGTGAAAGTGCACGATTGTTCAGACATAATGTGCTTACATGACATCCACATTTTGCATCAATTTTAATATCCGCTCAGCCTACATCAGCTTCAACAAATGCCAGTCCATACATGTCATTCCACATTTTTTTCGGAGGTAAAACTTGAGGTAAAATAGCATAATTTCCTAATTTATTACGAATTTAGGAGAATTTCATGGAAAATACATTGAGCATTATTTATCATCATTCATTCCACATCTTTACCACTTCCATTCTTCAAAGAAAAAATCTTTCAGTTTGGGGGAGTGTTCCTTTCATTTATTTATTTATTATGACCCTCTTATTCATTCTCAACACCTCCCTTCTTCCATGTTGTTTTACACCAAGCATAGATTTCAACAGATTGTAGAAACCACCTCTATTTGTTTTCTAGCATTGCATGAGGGCATGATAATTCTTTAGTTTGGGGGAGGCATTTCTACACATGATGGATGTTTTTTACTTTCTTTCTCATTTAAGACATACAATTTCATTTTTTTACAGTGCAGAAATTGATTTTCATATATCTTTAAAACTATGAACTGAATTCTTGTGATTTCTGGATAACAAAGAGGCATCATTAAAATACACAATCCTAGATAATTTCACGCTAAATTAGTTCATAAAATTTTGAAAATCATGCACTATCACCTACAGCCATTTTGTTTATATCTCATGATCCGTGCATCAAAACGATCTGATTTTTGGAAATCTAGTTTTTGAGAAAATGGTTAATGAATTTTGTTGTTACTTATATCATATTCTGTAGCAACTTCATATAAATATAGTTGAACGTCAAATGTAAAAATTGTTACGCCTTCATCAAGATTTCTAAAATTTAATATTCATTATTTGAGGAAGAATTCATTTGTGTTGAGATTGCAACAAGATGATGAGCTTAGTGGAAAGAAGTTGCCTTCACTAAGTGGGCCCGCAGGCTATTTTTGGCGCAAAGTCTGTTTTTAGACCATGTCTATTTTTAGACATATGGATCATGTTCTATGAGTTGCAAGATGCTATTTGTGGATGGTTGGTCAAGTCGAAAAAAATAGATGGACTTCTATTTTTAGACATACTGGGCGGAATCTATTTTTAGATTGCCACTAAATTAGATATGTCAATATTATGGTTTTAATAATATTTGGACTCTAAACATTATCTATCCTCTTGAAAATTTAAGTGCAGATGTGGCACATGCAATTGGATAAGGAATTACACTATTCTCGAGGGACAGTGGAGCTACCAGATGAGGCTTTGCCAGAACTTAGTATGAGTCATGGAGTTGATTGAGGAGTTAATGGAGTTGTGTTCGCCTAACTCATTAAAGATAGTTGAGCTAGTTGTATCTAGTCTAATTGATTGATACACTAGTGAGAGTGGTGTGAATTAATTATTAATTAATTCACTAATTATAAACTCATTAATCAACTAAAGAATACATCAGTTAACTTCAGTGCATGGACAGTTTCAGTGGAGACCAGAGAAGAGGTAGGTGAAAGAGCAGTGTGACTATCAGTTGTGACTATACTGGTGCATGAGTTTGCACCACACATTGATGGAGATGCCAATGAGGATTGCGTAGTGCATACCAGAGGGATTCGAACTCAGATTGGGCCATTATTCATCTTGGATTGCGCAGTAGAGGCAGGCTATCAGGTGGAGCAGATTGGAGCATGTGTTTTGCTAGATTTGAGTTTGTGTAGTGTGTAACAATTAGAGATTGTACTGAGAGCTTGTGAGGATTTTGTACAATTATTGTTACATGATCTCTATCATTATAATATACAGATAGTTGGGGGTTTTCAGCTTTAAGCTTTCCCATAAATACTGTGTTTATATGTGTGATTGTTTGTGGTTTTAATGTGCGCATGCAATTGTTTATATTTCCGCAATTAATGATCAATGGTAGAAGAGGTTATGTATTATGCATGAAGCTCAAATAGTATGTGATTAGGATAATCTCGGTGAATAATTTAACAGTTATTCAAATTTCTACAATTTGTTCCATCCATTTCATGAGTTGGGATGAACAATTTTTGTATCATTGCTTGGTTAATAACGAGGCTTTGGGTTGCATGAGGACATGCAATGTATTCAGTTTGGGGGTATGTTGGGTTGCTAGTTTTTCGTTATTATTATCGCATTTTAACACCCATTTCTACCATTTCAACCATTCTTTATCACATCATTTATCATGGTTTATCATATAATTCCATTTTATAATTATTTATGCTCTTATGGATAAATATTATTTATTCTCCTTTATTTTTAATAAATTGATTATTATTATGCATGATTTTATCAATGATGGTTTATTAATAATTTTTTTGTAACATCACTCACCATTTTAGCCTCCAAGATATTTTCCAAATTGCAGATTTGATCTCTAATTCATCATTAAATATTCCAACTTAGAAATTTGCTGGAATAAGAAGTGACAGTTTTCTATTGGACGTTTTGGGCAAATGGAAAAGAATATAGAAAATCTAAAACATGGGATGTGTCCAGAACGGACCGAATTAACTTTAACAAAGTTCAGTTTGCCCAAATTCGGTTCGTATTAAGAGAAACAGAAGGTTCTTTGAAGAAAATTTTCTCAGATTCGCTATTGCGGCCGTTTTCCAAATTATCTCAGTTGCAATACCAAATTCAACTTGTTCCTGTGGAATGATTAATGGAAATATATTTTCCTGTTGATCAACTTGTTGGGAAAAATCCAATTTTGTTATGAGGGACTGCATTTAATATTTACTCTTCACCCTTTCTGATTATAAAAGGAAACGATTGTAGGAAGAAAGGGAAATCTCTGTTATTTTCCAAATTGTAAGCTTAATTGCAGACTACGTCGTTGGAGAACGCAATTTATTGTAATGTTACTCATGTTCGATGATTAATATTTAATTGAAGTTGTTGTTCTCTCACATTGTCTGAATTAACTTAGCAGTGCTCACTGGCGACTATGGGCCCCGCCTCTGGTGGATTAAATTGCTTCTCTGTATTATATTTTTCTGATTTCAGCAAGTTTGATTAATTTGTTAATTTTTACATCTTATGCGCTTTTCACTATTTTCATGAATTGAAGGAATATCTTTGCTTTATGTGATTTGCAACCCTATCATTTGATTCAGTTTACATTCATTGCAGATTACTTTACTTAGATAATTATTCGGATTGATTTAATCATCTGTAAGAGTTTGGTTATTGCTATTGAACTCTCATATTGATATCATTTCCATTTGGATTTCTTTGTATAGATTGAGTATGATTTGGATTGAATCAGCTAAGAAGAGATGAGTTATCACTATTGTGCTCTTGGCTTATGCTATTGTTAATTAAAATTGCTTATGTGAGATTTAATTATGATTTTAGTAGAGGTTTGAGTCTTGAATCTTAGATGTATTATTTCCTTTAAAATTTACAACTTGAGATTTATGATTGCATTTATATTCAACGATTGGTTTTATCATTACTCTCTAGGGTTGTAGCTTTCACATATTGTATACACTCTTGAAACAAAAATACTTACCCTGGTTGATAATTAATGTGAGGAAATTAGGAGTTTTAAAAGACTCCTTTAGCAACCAACATGTTGTAGAATGGGGCCTATGAGCTCATTGATTATGAAGGTCATCCTCTAGAACAACCCAAAAATGGGTTGTATCTCAAAAAATATAATGCACGAGTCATTCATGCATGATTTGTGTACATAGGTTTTGTTTTCATTTTTTTGCATGTTTTGGTTTGGTGTGCTTTGCGAGCATTTTTCCTGCTTATTGGTTCTTTCTTATTGTGCATATGTCTATTACCCCTTATGTCGATTTCGCGGATGGTGCTTTCCACAGTACCAAGAATTTGTCTTCAGCAGCCTGGGTAATTTATGATCTTACTGGCGAGTTGATAGATCTGCAAGGTATATGTCTAGGACGGACTACAAACAATGTCGCTGAGTATAGTGTTGTCCTTGAACTATTAACCGAGACAATCAACCTTGGCATACATGCATTTCTTGTAAATCTAGATTCACAGCTTGTCATTCTTCATCTCAATGGTCATTATTCGGTCAGAAACCCGTAAATTATGATATTATCTTTATGTGTTCGTTTGCTGGAAAGACATTTTGATTTTATTACATATCAACATATTCCTAGATGAATGAATGCATTAACTGATACAATGGCTAACATTGTATTAGATAGAAATTTGCGCAATTTGTAAAATCGTCATCATATGTAAAAGATCCATGTAAGAAAATAGATGTATATATATATCGAATGTTTGCATTAGTGTGCATCATAAATTCAAAAAATGTGTGTTTCTGTTACATCTTGAGACATCATGTCTCTCAAAATATGCAGATATAAAACCTAGGTGTCTAATCGGCGTGATGCTCATGGTAGCATGTCACTGCCCATATGAGCCACCTCAGAAAGCAGTGAATTCGGCTTCGCACCCCTATGGTATGTCTCTGGTAGGCACGAGGAGTATCGTCGAATCATGCATAGTCTTAGACTTCGCATGTGATTCCCTCCAAGTTGTGCACGATCTCCTCCTCCTCGCCTCCCTCACCATGAGGGTCAAATCGCGAGGGATTCTTCTCACTATCAGAGACATGCCTGCGGGTCTCTCTAGGCCAACATCTGCAAGCACATGGGTTTAACATCAGAACATACATAATTTTAAAAAAATCATAACACTCATGAAAATTAAAAATGAATCTTACCCAAATCTTCATCCCAATCCTCTCCCCTTGGGAGTGGGAGGTCTGGATCACCAGTAAAATCTGTACCAAAGTAGGGCCAGTCCTCCACGACAATAAACTTTCAGCGGAGCCAATCAAAGAACTCTAGTCTTCAGGACATCTGTTGACCACCTCCTACCCTTGGCATTAGAGCTTCCCATCGGGCCATCCGTAGTTCCCTCACTAGTGGTGTCGGGACTATGACCTCCTGATGCTGAAATATTGGTAGTCGTTCCAGGAAAAACGATACCAGGATAGTTCCATAACCAAATTGCTTCAATTTGGTCTTCTTGCACTTTTTCAGTTGGCGTTTTATGTTGATTGTCATGGCCTCTGCCCAGTTGTAGATGGTCGGTGTCAAGCAGTCTACAACAAGACGCAGTTGTGTCTTTGTTGCTTCGTGCGTTGCTTGCGATCCCGCAGCACGTGTGATGGTATGTAGCACTAATTTTAGTGTCAAGTCATGGATAGTCTGGATATCGACTTTCCCACTTCCTGATCCCTTCCATGCCCCTGGACATATCCTGTTAATCACCATGGACAGGTTCTCCATGCAAGGCCGAGTTCTAGTTAGGATTTGTACTGCTCCCCTCCACGATAATCCTGTTATGAAGTAGACATCAGAAACATCAATCTCGAGTTCCTGATCTTGAAGGATGAACTTTTCCTGATTCTCATCCCATATGCTGATCAAATACTATAGCAGCTCCGATTGAGCTCAGAGACATGGTTTCAAGAAGAACTTCTTCAGTCCACAGTCTTTGAGAGCTTCCATGCATCTCTCATTTCCTATGGCAAGCTCATCTTCTTCGTTGTGTTCCCGTTCTTTCCATTCGATTACCATTCTACCACTTTATACCTGCGAACATGTTCATATGGATGGTATTAGATGATTTAGAAGCTTGGATTTGTGCAAAATTGGGCCCTTGTTGTAAAGAAATACAACTCCCCCATTTTTCAAATTTAAATGAAAAATGGGGACCCTTTTAAACAATTACTTCATAGCACTACTATTGAATTTGAAAATGAGGAAAGAGCTAAATGGGTTCAATTTGTTCTTATTGATCTATATTAATTCGTTTTGACTTCATTTGGATTAAGTCATTGTGAAATGCACTTATTTGAAGGCTTTTTATTTTTTTATTTGTTTGATTTTAGAGATCCTTCATTTTCCAACTCCCTTATTGGTGTTTTCAAAGAATTCTTGACTTCTTGAAATTTTACCACTTGCTTCATGGTTTTGTCATGTTTTTGCACTTCCTTGTTGCCTTTCGCATTCATGGAAACATTTTTCATATTGGTCAATTGAAGACAAAGGAAAACCTTTGGTTATCACATCACCTCGCACTAGTTGGCATCTCTTCCACATGAATTAACACATCATTTTGCATTCCACATTAATTGTTTATCTCCTTCACCTGGTTTAACATATCCATTAATAAAAGAGTAAATCATTAATTTGTCATTTTATCCATTTTTATACATAAATAAATATAATTTCATAACATTAATAATTTGTAAAAAATATTAGATTAATTATAATTTTTCTTTATTTAAAACATCAAAATCTAAAAATTAAAAATTAAAAAACATTTTATTTTTAATTTGAATATTGTAAATATTAAATTGTATATATTAAATTCTTTAAAGAATAAACAAATAAAATAAAACCCAAAAAGACTAAACATAAAACTAAAAAAAAAACTTTAAAAATACAAAATAAATCATGTATTAAAAAATATCAAACATGAAACTATCATATAATAAAGTGGGTTAATACTTTAAAAATAAAGTCATTGTATAAAAAACATCGAACCTAACATACAAACACATTACTGTAAAAGTTCGGTGGTTAATACATTTGATATAAAACTTTGTTAAAAAAACCCATCTCATATTTAATTTTTATATAAACATTTCAAAGTCCACATATTATATATAAACCCATTTTATATTACACATTACGTGCATTGGCATATGAACCATAATATAACCAAACAGTGGTAAACATACTACAAAGGTTCGTATTAATATCACGTTGGCATTGGTATTCACGCGGAGGAGCATCAAATGGTAGGTCTGACACCTATGTGGCATATTAAAATCTCATCACATTATTATAACGTGTTATTTGCATGTGATAGGTTTGAAAACCAAATCGAATTTTGTTAGCCACCAGCTATGACTGCAGGACCACGGAGGAGATTACACGCCGCAACAAATAAAACAAAATCTGGCAGCCCTTTCAATGCGTGCGGTAATGCTGATCGCCGGAGGGTTTAATAATATCCAAAATTTTATTTTTGGGTTTTGATAATTAATTCCAGCCATTGACCTTTGCACTAAAACATACACCACATGTCAACGCAACTATTGCATATTACAGGTTATAAAATCACGTCGGATTTGTTTTGATCACCAAAATATCTAAGTTGTCCACCAACTAAGATCACATAGCATCGAAATTTATTGATATAAATCTCCAGATATAACTCCATATCACGTAAATCAAGCAATTTCAGACACATTCCTTATCACACCGAGATCTAAATAAATAAATAAAAACAATATCTTGCTAAGATTTCTTTTGGCCGAATAAAAATGATTAACTGTTTGTATTGCAGGAATATGAGGCATGATAACTTTATAGAGACAAATCGAATTTGTATTCTTTCCTTTATTCACTCATTTCTGTTGGCATTTTGTCCATTGAATACACGAAAAACAACATCTTGTTGACAGTTCTTTGACCAAATAACAAGGATTTAATTGTTTGTGTTGCAGGAACGAAGCACGATAACTTCACGAAGAAAATCGAATTCGTATGATTTCCATTATTCGCTCGGTTCTGTTGACATTTTTACTCTCTTCTCAGAATGGATAACTCATAACTACTCGCAATTGGCTATTGGTTATTGAAGATAGAGAAGGCAAGATTTTGAGCATGAAATCAAGGATATCAAACAAACTCAAAGGCCTATTAAAGAAGCAGAAATAGACATGAACAGGGGGGATTTTTTTTTTTTAATCAGTTTTTCAACGGTTTGAAGAAGACTTTGTAGGATTTGAAGAAGAAGGGGTCACAATCCAGCATAGGGGATTATTTGCTATCATTTGATCTGCACTTTTGGCATTTCTGTTTTGTGTAGAGAAGATGATTGCAAAGATTGTAATAGAGTTTTTTGGCCTTTGTAATATTGCTTAGCATTTCTGCATATAATAAAACATAGATCTCAAATACGTAATAACTGCACATTTTGTAAGCAAAGCTTTGGCATTATTTTGAATTTCCATTCATGAGTATTTCTACCTGAACGCTGAATTTTTATTTGTGTCTAAGTTTCGTAAATTGATTTTGATTTCTACTCTAAAATATATTTTTATTGATACTTAACATTTCTGTTGGTTCAATTTTAATATGATTTAAAGCTTTGCAAGAGCTATCTCCAAGAGGTAGAACAAGATCGGATCAATATCGAATTCACTGAAATATATTTGCGATTAAATAATAATTTCTTATATTTAATTCGTAAATGTATTTTACTTTTATCCCATTAATTAATATGAATTTCCTCTTTTAATTAATGGAAATTACATAGTGAATTCAATCATAAAACCAGTCTTTTACCCTATTTTATTTAGAACAAATTCACTGAAATATATTTGCGATTAGATAATAATTTCTTATATTTAATTCGCAAATATACTTTGCTTTTATCCCATTAATTAATATGAATTTCTTCTTTTAATTAATGGAAATTATATAGTGAATTTAATCATTAACCCGTCTTTCTTCTGTTTTTATTTAATTTGCTCTTGGATTAAGAGAGGGCTATCCCATCTTAGTCCGAGATAGGATTTTTGTCTTAGATTTAATTTTGTATCTGTAAATGAAATCTACATAAAAGGAAAACATTTTTTGTTCTTAGTGACACAATTCAGCTCTTATATTAATTCTTTATGATTAATTTTAATCTTCATCTAAAACATTTAAAAAATCAATCATAAAGACCAATGTAATATAATGTATAATAGTCCATTTATTTTTAACATTAGAATTCATATTTTCTTCGTTCTTTTTAGAGTTAGCTTTAGCATACTAATTACTAATTCATTTTTAATATTTACTTTTCATAATAAAAATAACATTATTTAATTCATTTTATAGGTTATCATTGGTTTCTTAAAGTTAGCTTTTAGCATATTAATTATTAATTAATATTTAACATTTAATAATAGTCTAATATAATTAGAATTATAATAGTGCATTTAACTAGATCCTAATAAATGTTTTCCTTATAATAATAATAACATCACTTAGTTTAATTAACATTTATTTTATATCTTATCATAGATATATTATAAACTAGATCAAATATTTAGTTTTATTGTTAGAACTATAATATTAGTATAGTAATATTATTATAATTTAGCATTAGTATAGTTTAAGGTATATTTATTTATATAGTATAGTCAGTTAATTAACATAATAACATAAGATATATTAGTTTAGATTTAATATATGAGATGAATAGGAATACTTTAATACTTAACATAAAGACTTTAACAATAGTGTAGCATTAACAGTGTGTTATTTTAGCATTTAGGATTTACAATTAACAGTGATTTAATAATATAAAATCAGTTAGGTTAGAATAGTTAGGTTTATTGTAAGACATAACTTAGTCGTGGCTTGGTTGAGCCCCATATCAGCTTAAGGATCAACTCTCTTGCCTAATCAGCAAAGAGAGTTGATCTGATATCTATTCTCCGTTAATGAATGAAAGTTATATTTTAAGTAATCGAAGTTTGGGAAAAGGTAACTGGACCTAATTTAACCAGTCGGAGCCACTACTCCAAATGGAAAAGGAGTTGTTTTAAGCTCTGGACCAAGTGGTTATTCCCCAGTGTTGTAGCAACGTTTTTGGAGGCTTCAACAACTCTTAAATTGCATTTTTAAAAGAAAACATGGTCTGCGTGGTTGGTGCGCCCCAGTTCAAAAAAATGGGCGATCGTTGCGAGTCCGTGCTCAAAAATCGTGACAACCACCGTGCCCTAAAATTTACATTTTTCTCCTCAGAAATCAAAATTAAAGGTTGCAGGCAATAAAAGAGGACTTAAAATGAAGGGAAGGATGTCGGCTCTTACCTAGAACTAATGGATTTGAGATTGGTCTGCTGGTTCGTCCACAATCATCGTCACAAAATCATAGTGTAAAATGGGTAACTATTGCTCCACAAGAGGTAAAAAGTGAAAAAGTAATTATTTTTGCCATTTTTGGCATTTTATAACTTTTCACAACCCTAATTATGTTTTAAGAGATATTTTTCAATTATTTTATTATATTATTTCGAGAAATGAGTTTTACACGTATCTGTTATGCAGTGATAGGTTTTCACGCGATAGTGATGAAGTAACGAGCTATATTTTATACTTTTTTAGACATGGTAAAAACACAAAAAAGTCACTACTGGAGTCATCTTTCAGCTCTTTTCTGACTCTCTAAAATTGGATTGTCGAGATTCTTGTCGTTTTGAACTTGTTAAATGGCTGTGAAACGATATCTACCCAGTATACGTTTACGTCTTTTTCGTGTTGGGATGGATTATTTACGAAAAAGGAATACCTTAGCCTATCGTGACTAAGAGGTTCTTTCAGATATTGTTTTCTAAATTTTCGGATCTAAGAGACTATTTACGAAAAGGGCCATGCTGGATTTTTCTTTTCTGCCTTCTTTTAAAACTCTCTAAACATGAAAAGATGCTGAGTTTTCCCTTTGTCAGACTTGTTAAACCCTGATGACATCGGACTTCGTCACCATGAAGTTACTCGAGTTCCTCCTTCTTAGGGCTCATAAAATGTACTAGGTTGGATTTGTCCGAAGGGAAAACTTACATTGCAAGCATATGTTATCCCCATCAAGCTTGTTATAAAAAATAATTGGGGTACTCACCAGAAATGGTGGGGGGAAATGGAACCGATTTTTAGTTATGTTGGCAGTATATCACTCTTGAACATGGCACTTGTCTGCATTCGTGTTAGGTTGGGGACATCTCATTTCGTCATTTTTTCCTCCATGGGTTTGGGTAATCTCTTTCGACCTCTCATTTTCTCTTTTCCACATCATCATGACCTCAGATCCCTTGATGTCAAATTCTGCCAAATCCAGTTTCGTGTCACCGATATGTTCAAGAGAAGTTTGCCTCTGCAGTTTTCAACCTCCCTCTGATTCTCTGTTGGTCCTGATTCACTATCATCATGTTCCTATGTCTCGTGTCGATGATGTGGGAAACATTATGGCCCTCCTTCAACCAAGTCACTTCCTGTAGACTTCAGTTCATTATCCAGGAATCTGATATAGAGTCTCCCTTCCAGTACCTAGGAGCCTGCATGCCTCAATATCAGGTTCTTCGCATTCGACGCAAGGTCCACATCATTGACCTTCAATCAAGTGATTCTGTGGGTGTTTGACGTCAGATCATTGTTCACATTCTATGGATTGTACCTTTTGTACCTTAAGGGCCATTGCCATTATTTGTGATTTCTCTCGCGTTTGTTAACAACTTTCATCATTGGCTGGTAATTAGACGATTTTCTTGCATGTTCGACTTCAGCTCATATATTTGCATGCTTGAATTTGTACTTGTTCGGGTCGAGATGGAGTGCAAGAGCCTGGTTTTCTTCTGATAAAATATAGACTGTGGGTTCTTATGGATTATCATGACTTATTGCATGACTCTTTTGATGGGATGGTTGTGACCATACCTACGTCTATTTGTTGATCCTTACTACTAGATGGCTGCATCCATATCTCGGATCTCAGTTTTTATGTACTCTATTATGGATGGATGTGCCCATACCACATGTTCATGTATCAGAGATATCAGTTTTATTTGTAATTGTAGGTTTTCTGATAGTGGTGTTTGGTTTGAACGCGTTCTCATAAATCATTTCTCCCCTCCCTCTCCTTTGGACCTCATGCTTTAGGGGGCATCTATTACACATCATTTTGTCACTGTCCTTGCAATCTCCATCTCGCACATTGGAGGGTCATTTCTGTGACTAATAAGAAGTGTCATGCCTTGCAAATACCATCATTGTATCCCTTTACATGAGAGAAATATTCCTTCTGTTGACAATTTCCTAAGTAGAGCTTTAGAAACCCTTGTTTTTTCCTTAGCGCGAGCAGACAGTTCTGCCCTCGCGCTGATGAGGATGATTAACATTAGGCCCCACGCTAGTTGGCACTCTCTTCCAGTTAGCCACCCATGCTGATATTTTTATGGAATGTTTTTTAAAAATAGAGGCAAAGATTCCACTCTAACAACTTCGAGGATGAGTCATTGGGAGTGGTCGGACTAAATAACCATGGACTTCCTCCTTTAGTTTATGGTTTCCACCTCTTGTGGGAACCTCCTAAAGGATAGGCCTCCCTTCCACCTTTGTAGGGATCCTAACCTCCTCCTTTTCCTCTATAAAAAGATGATATCTCTCCTTGCATAAGCTAGATAAACATGGAGAACTAAGTATACTATAGCTGAATTGTTGAAGAGATAAAACAAGAAGGAGTTCATTGAGAGATCTTAAGTCCATGCCCTCATCCAGTCTGAATCCCCTGACGAGTATCTGAGACGTGCTTCGGCTGAACCCCACTAGAGGAGACTTTGACGCCAAAGCTTTGGTTGTAACTCTTCCTTTTGTCAATACATATACGTGACTATTGTTTGGCTCCCATTTTGCGCTATGTCGTTTGTTTAAGGCAATAGGCTTAGCCCTCTTTGACTGGCTAATAGTTATGAATGAATTTATTATGTCGTATGTTGTTCTTGTTTGCTGATCTATGTGCAAGTATCTTAGCATGATTGTAGAAGGATTGTGACTTGTTGAGGCAAGAGCGAGAGGCCACCACCACTACAGTCGCGACGACAACATTGGACTCCACGTAGGTCGATCTACCATGTCCTCTTTTAATTTAGTAATTAGGAGCCTACACTCTAGCATGTCTCTTTGTTTCTATACCCACTCTAGGGCCATAGGGATCTTCTCTGTCCACAGAGAGGCTTTACCTGCATAATACTTGTCCTGACCCACCCCGACCTGCCCAAATGCTTTTCTTTGGGTGCCCTCACACGACACAACCTAACTTGACCCGCCCATATGTGTTTTCTTAGGTGCCCTCACACGACTCGACCTGACCCACATGAACGTGTTTCCTTGGCCGCCCTCACGTATATGACCCGGCCCCACCTGACCTACCCAAATGCGTTTTACTAGGTTTCCTCACACGAAACAACCCAACCTGACATGACCAGGCCCGACCTGCCTGAACGTGTTTCCTTGAGCAGCCTCACACGACACAACAGGACCCGAACCAACACGACATAGGCGGTCACAACTTAGAATTTTTAATATGACCACCCTCACACGACCCGACCCCACCCAACCCCACCCGACTCCCAACTTAGCTTAGGGGTTAGGAGGTTTAGTCGCAATTAGGGGTTAGGTGAATAATGAGTTAGTGGTTAAGGGACTAGGGATTAGGGGGTTAAATGGGTTAGGGGTCATGAATTAGGGTTTAAGGGGTTAGGGTTGGGGTTAAGGGTTTAGAGGTTTAAGGTTTATGGGGTTAAATGGGTTAGGGGTTTAGAGGTTTAGGGGGTTATGAGATTTAGTAGTTAAGGATTTTAGGGGTTATGTTTTAGGGTTTTACAGGGTTAAATGGGTTAGGGGTCGAGAATTAGAATTTAAGGGGTAATTAGAAGTTAACCCAACCCAACCTCCCCGAACGCATTTCCCTGGGTGCTCCTATTGAATAATGGCTTCAATTCACTCAATATCCTGCATGACCAACTTAGGGATAACCTATTAATGACAAGTAAAATAATATCTTGCTTGCATGTGGGCCTCAACTAAGAGGTTGAAGCTAAAATGTTTGCATGGAGTGGTAACAGAGGGGTGACCTCTACTTCTTACTCGGCGAGGGGTGGTCTGTCTTCCACAAGTCATGATGTATCGAAGAAGCCTACTAGGGGAAGGGAAGGTGTTTGGATGGGTAAGAGGATGAGGATATCCTAGTTGATTTAACATAAATTTTGAGGGGCGATGAAGAGGAAGTCAAAGATGGGGATGAATTTTGCATTAGGGAAACTAGAAATAGGCAAGATAGGAGAGGAAATTGGGATGTGAAGCTTGCAAAAATACTGAAGGGATGACATGCATGAATATAGGAGAGGGTAATAGAAAGGTTGAGAAAAAGGCCAGAGATGGGGAGCTATTGAAAATGGCTAGAAGGCCAAGTCATTAAGATCAAGAGGCCTTCGTTGAGAAGCTGAATCACCAAGTTTACAACGCAGATTGCAGCCTACACTGAATGATATGCTCTAGATAAAAGGGATGTTGATCTTAAATAACTTTGGTCATGGTAATTAAATCACATGAGAGTATTGGAATGCATAATATTTTTGAGACTGAGGGAGATCACATTACCATTTTTCAGGCACACTATGTACGATTTAACGATGTTTCACTCTACTTGGAGTTGCGATGGAGATTGTGCTACATGCCAATGCTCTTGTTGCACAAGGTTTCCATGGTGGCTACTTCCTTAGGGAAGTTATTAGGGGTGTTTTGACAATGAATGACATCCATAATATTAGCATTATGATACAAATTCTTCATCATCAACCATGACATGGTTATGATCGAGGTTATACTGGCCTGGTACAAAATTAACGTTGAAGGAAAAATGTCATGTTGAAGTGAATTTCCGAGGTGACGCGCAAGTTAGTCACTAGGCGAGTGACATTCATGTTGCAAATATTGAAAGTATGATCTGTCACCATGTCAAAGCAGGTGGGGAGGGCCCACATTGGGCTATGATTTGTGGGGTAATCACAATACAAATATTGTAATGAAAAAATGGTTAAAGAAAAATTAATAACAATATAACAGATATATTATTATTTTTGTTATCTTGACCTCTAACATAGTAATAGATAACATAATAATCGTCAATTAAATCACCCTAATAAACAAATAACAAATATATTATTATAATCCTATAAAAATTAATAAAATAAAAAAATAATATTACAAAATGTTACAAAACGTTACAAAATATTTATTATGTCGTCGGTATTCGGGACAACCTCACATGACCCAACCCGACCCGAATCGACATGCTTGAACGCATTTCCCTGGGCACCCTCACATGACCGGACCTGTCTGAACGCATTTTCCTGGGCGCTCCTATTGAATAATGGCTTCAATTCACTCAATCTCCTGCATGAATAGCTTAGGAATAACCTGTTCATGGCAAGTAAAAGAATCTCATGCTTTCATGTGGGCCTCAACTAAGAGGTTGAAGCTAAATTTTTGGCATGGAGTGGTAATAGAGGGGTGACCTCTGCTTCTTACTCAAGGAGGGGTGGTTTATCTTCCACAAGTCATGATGTATCAAAGGATCCTACTAGGGGAAGGGAAGGCATTTGGATGGGTAAGAGGATTAGGATTTCCTAGTTGAGTTAACATAAATTTTGAGGGGTGATGAAGAGGAAGTCAAAGAGGGGGATGAATTTTGCATTAGGGAAATTGGAAATAGGAAAGGGAGGAGAGGAAATCGGGATGTGAAGCTTGCAAAAAGGCTGAAGGGATGACATGCATGAATATAGGAGAGGGTAATATAAAGGTCGAACATAAGGGTAGAGAGGGAGAGATATTGAAGGTAGAAAATGGCTAGAAGGCCAATTCATTAAGGTCAAGAGGCCTTTGCTGAGAAGCTGAATCACCAAGTTTACGACACAAATTGAAACCTGCACCGAATGATATGCTCTTGCTAAAAGGGATGTTGATCTTAAATAAATTTGCATGGTCATGGTAATTAAAGCACATAATAGTATTGGAATGCATAGTATTGTTGAGACTAAGGGAGATCACATTACCATTATTTGGGCACACTATGCATGATTTAAGGGTGTTATGCTCTACTTGGAGTTTCAATGGAAATTGTGCTACGTGCCAATGCTCTTGTTGCACAAGGTTTCCATGGTGGATGACTCCTCGGGGAAGTGATTAGGGGTGTTTTGACAATGAATGACATCCATAATATTAGCATTATGATACAAAGTCTTCACCATCAACCATGACATGGTTATGTGTGAGGTTATACTGGCCTGGTACAAAAAGTAACGTTGAAAGAAAAATGTCATGCTTAAGTGAATTTCCAAGGTGATGCACAAGTTAGTGGCTAGGCAAGTGACATTCATGTTGCAACTCTTGAAAGTGTGATCTGTCACCATGTCAAAGCAAGTGGAGATGGCCCACATTGGGCTACAATTTTGGGTTAATCAAAATGAAAATATTGTTATGAAAAAATGGTAAATATTCTTCAATACAAAGGACATTATATTTTGAAAAATTTATAACAAATCTTATAATTTATTCATTCATTAAATTTAAAGATATAACTTTTTAAATATATTAATAATAGCTGAATAGCTGAACATGATAGGCAAGATGGCCTACCCCATGTTGTCTTCCTCTCCACTCATGGCAAGTGTAGAGTACATACTGATCTTGGGCTGCAAATAGGTTATCCTCAAGTGGCAAGAAGAAGAATAGATCTCCAAAGATCCTATCTCCCATGTCATGAATCATGTTGGCCCAAACCATCCCATCCAAAATGAATGGCACCTCATCACCATTTGGCATCCAAATCAGAAAAATGTTGATGGTTCCATGATACCAATGGTCTATCCAAGGTATACAACGCAGTTTTCCCAACTGTTGCTTGAGAATATCATGTGGAAAATTGTCCTCCAACAAGGTACTAGTTGTGCATGGGTGCTTATCTACTATGTGGTAGTAAACAACAATATATATCAGTTGTACATGATCAAAATAACAAGAAAATGTGCCATACATTCCTTTTAAAACATTATAATGAGTATGGAGAAATTTCAGCCCATACTCTCTCAATAATAGCCATAGCAACAAGGACTCTTGATGCCTCCTTGCATTATCAAAATGTAGATCATGGAGAAATAATACAATGATGGACATGTGAGATGCTTCATCAAAATAGTACAAACCAGCTCCCTTATACATCATGGGGAATTTATCCTTCCTCCCAAAACAATTTTCATTCATGAAATATATCTCAAACATAAATACATGTGAACACATGAGACATATCTCAAACAAAAGAAAATATATGGACATAAGATTCAACATATGATGTCCAAACTCTCTTCTTATCAGCCACAACAACCATGCCTTCTTCTTATGCATCCTATCATTGAGACTCAAGGCATGATATAAAGAAATATAAATTTTTGGGTAGTGACTAAACTCACCCAAAAACAACCAGCGTAGCCATGCCTCTTGCTGGCATGTATCATAGATCTGCAAGGGGTTTGGAACCCTCTTGCTCCATTCTACCATCCATTCATCCCAATGTGGGTGATGGATCCTATTCTGTAAATTTTTGGTATCCTCCCAAGGTAGAATACCATCCTCCTCCATCTTTTGAAGAACTTTGCACTTCATGAAATGTTGAAGTGCACCTCCAATGGGATCTCTTGATGAGACCTCCTCCTCATGCATGGCCTTCCAAAACCAAAGAGGCTTTGGATCTGTTGCAAGTAGAAGTATCTCTTTGAGCTATGGCATACTCATTGAGAGAGTGTCATCTAGAGAGGAGAAAGAGTTTCTCATCTCAAGATGTCTACCCTCTGACATCTCTTCCTCCATGGCTTCCTGAATGAAGCTGGCATCTGAATGTTCCCATGAGGAATGGGTCCTTATCTCTTCACTGCTACTCTTGGATAGCACAGTGCAACATTTCTACTCTAGATTAGCAGTAAGTGATGATCCTGGGTCATACAATAGCATATTTCCACAATCTTCTAAAAGATTTGATGCAGTATAGAAAGTGAAATGAGATCATACCTTGCTGGACTTTGGGAACACCTTGCATGGCTACAAGAGTTCTTTCTTTTACTATATTGGCTCTCCCAACTGCTGGTGTTGAAGGCTGCTCCTCCAAGGCTATCAAAGTGCTGGTACAAACCTCCTCAAGAGATAGCGAGGCATTCTCTTCCTCAGATTTCTCTTTATCAAATCTCTTGATCACCCTTTGAGTGAAATCTGCAAAAGAAGATACTTTTGCATGTCTCTCATGGCTGAACCACCAATTTCTTGCTTCACCCTTTAGGTGCAGTGCTGCAATCTCCACTGCTTCTTTCTGTACCACTGGATGTTGTAGGAAGAATGCACTGAGTCTTCTTGCCCAAGCTTTGGCTACAAATGTCCCATCAAAAGTGGACAATAGAAAACTATTGCCCTTAATTTCTCCCTTGCTACAGGGTCTCCTCCCTTCCTTCAGTTGAATGAACTGTGGGAAGGCTAGAGTCTCCTTTAAGGCTCTAGGTTGGGACTTGTACTCAACAAGGCCTTCACTCAGGATCTGATGATCCAAGTGTCCTCCGTGCTTCTTGTCTTCTTCTTTGCAAGAGTAGGAAGTGCATGGTCCTTCCTCTTCTCCTTCTTCTATATTCTTAACCTCCTTGGAGAGGTCCTTTTTGGATCTAAAAAATAATGAGAGAAAACTCATTATTTTCATCAGCTTGATCTCTGTCTTTGAGACTCACAGGCTGAGCTAAATATCATGCTTTGATACCACTGTAATATCCGCAAATTGGGATTGCTAGCAAAGCACGCCTGAAAAACGCATTTTTCAGGGATGTATGCTACAGAAAACAAGATTAGCCCTTGGATCCCTTAGATATAATAATATAAGACCCAAATCTGAGAGGAAATCAGAAACCAAGCAAAATAGGTGAGGTAAACAAGCCTCTCACACCTAGAATGGATGGAAATATGCCCAATAATGGGACTGCAGCAATATGTGAACACAATTCTGGAGTATAAGAAAGATATTCTCCCATGAAATGTCTCAAGAAACACATTATCATCATTTTATGTTACAGCAGCAACTTCTTCTTCATTTTAAGATCGAAAAGTTGGGGAAAAGCAACATTTTAAGCCCTAAAAACGTTATTCCCAGCAAATAGCGTAATAACAGGGGAAAATAATGGTTGGATCCTTTATCTATTGTTATATGGGACTCACACCCAGAAAAAAATCAGAAAAAAAATTGTTTTACTAAGTTAAACAGATCTCCCAGTCCTGGTATTGCTCAAAAAGGCCCAAACCCCATGACTTATGGTATGCAGAAATTACTGAATCATATACAACGTGATTTTCTGAGGGTTTCAGACGTAATATTATGCCATAACAGATATGAAGTTTATTATATCAAAACATGGAGGAAAATGAAGATCTGGTTCCTTTTATACATCAAAGAGATAACCCGGCAAGGGTTTCATGAGAGCACAAGTATATAATAGCAGATTTGCAGATCTAGATCTAGAAAACGTAGTTACACTATAGCTTTTATAGCATCATTTCTCACCTTGACATGATTCATGATTGCTTTCTGGCTTTTGGGCACCCATTCCTACAGACTTGGACAAATTCACTTAAAAACAGTGTAAAATCCCTCATACGCGACTATGCCCATACTTTTCCGCGTGTATACGCGAGTACAATGATTCATGATTGCTTTCTGGCTTTTGGGCACCCATTCCTACAGACTTGGACAAATTCACTTAAAAACAGTGTAAAATCCCTCATACGCGACTATGCCCATACTTTTCCGCGTGTATACGCGAGTACAGCTAGAATTTTCCGCGTATTCCATTAAAATGATTAAAAAAAATATAAAAAATCCCTAATTTCACGCTGGGTTGATGGTTACTCAGGTAGTTCAACCACCCCAGCACGTGGCCAACTGTTTCCAACTGCTGAAACTACTTGGAGGGACTACAAAAAGCCCTCATGTGTATGGCCTAAGAGAGAGAGAGAATTATTGAGATTATACTCTGTTGGTATTCCCTATCCAAGTCTGATTCCCCGTGCCTCCTGCACTTTCCCAGTTCATTGTAGGAAACCCTTCTTTCCTTGAGATACACATCCCTTTATATGTTATCTCGTATGCACCAGTTTGGAAGGAGTCTTAGCGAGGCAAGGGCTGGACGGATCCGGACGACGGTCTGCGAAGGCCTTGGAAGGATCAGGTGATCTCTCCACTTGAGTACTTTTGTACGTACTATTTATAATACAGAAGTATCATGCTGTTCCCGAAATAAACGTGTTAGTGTATGCTTTAATGTATGAGAATATTTGTTATACAAGCATTCATTATGATTTATTTAATGTTTTATATGAATCTCACTAACACATAGAGTAGATATATGCTGTACAACTTGTCCTTTGTGCTGGTTTCTTCTTGTATTTCAGGTTAAGGAGGAAGGACGGTTGCAGGGAGTTTGGACTCCACGTGGATCTACTTCAAACGTAGGACCAACGGGTAAATCTCTCATTATGCTCTATTTAGTTTTTCTGAACGTGCATGGTTGTGTGAGTCTCTGTTAAGTAGTACGCCCCTGCTCTGTGGAGGTTGTATCCCAACCAACCTCTAGGGTGTTAATTCCCCGAAACAGAACTGGCGACTCCGTTGGGGATCACATTCTTGTGATTCTCCTGTTGGGTTGTTTCAGTTGTTTGGTAGGTTGCCAACAGTTTTTTCTGTCTTTTGCAGTCCAGTTTGTTTTCTTGCAATCAGTCTGAAGTCTTGGTGTCTTTCCCAGGCTTGTCTTTTTTGTTTTTCATTATCTTTCTTTGTATACGCTCTTTTTTCTGCACACAGTCGCGTATACACGCGAGTTTGTCTAAAGGGACCCACGTATACGCGAGTTTCCCTTAACACAGACGCGTATACACGCTGGTTGCATAACTGCAAGGTCGCGTATACCTAGGCAGATTTTGAATTTTTAGGATTCTGGTGTTTTTGGTCCTTTCTGGCTGTGGAGGCCTGTGTCTGCAGAGTCTCTGTACTTACTGGAGTGTGAAGGAAGTGGTTTCAAGTCTTGTTTCTCTTTCGTTTGTTCGAAAACTAATCTTTTTGGCAGAGTGTTCTTGTTAGTGCTGGCACTCCTGGATTGAGTTCCAAGATCGCTTTCTGAGCATTCTTGGCTGTTCTGCTTTATCAGAACAGAGAGCTTCTGCTCACTAACTCGCTCCTATCTTTGTGTTGTGCTTTGCATTGCGATTCTTTCTTTGTTTTCGATTGGTTTCTTGAGTTTCATAGGATAGGGTTTTGTTGCAATTTTTCGAAGAACTTTTCTTGCTTCTTTGGAGTCTTTTGTTGCAGCGTGTTTGCACTATTTGTCTAGGCCGATTGGCTGAGTTTTTGGTCTTCCGTTGCTCTTATTGATCTTGCTATTTTTGGCCTTATAAGGTTTGGGGGCATTGTTGAAGTTTGTGCTTGAAATTCGGTCTCGTTTTGGCTTGGATTGTGATAGTTGTGCTTGGTCTTTTTGAGCTCTTGTTTTATAAAACTAAAAAGCCCAAAAAACATTCGTTTTGCTTTTGTTTTTTGCATTTCAAAAACTCAAAAAACATTTGGTCTTGTTTTTGTTTTTGTTGCTGCATTTTCATTTTCGTTTGGCCATACCTTTTGGAGATTTTGTGAAAGTTTCTTGCTTCTAGTTTTCGGCTTGATTTTGAAGAGAAGTTGTCATTTGATTTCTTCTTCTTATTGTTAAGTGTTTTTGGTGTCTTATATTAAGAGTTCTTGTTTTCAAGAATTGGCTTTCTGGACAGCAAAAGATGAGTTAAAACTGAAGGAGCTTTTTGGGAAATTTCACTTTGTTTCAAGAGATTTTTGCATCTTAGAATTTACATGCTTGTAGTGATTTGCATTAGGTGCATTGAATCATTTAGTTAGCTTCTTAGTTTTTGTGAGTGTGAGTTTGTAATTCGAAAAGGAAAATACAAAATTTTTAGTCTCGTAGAACCTGTATAGAAATTGCTCTTCATCGAAAGACAAAGAACTGCATGTGCATGTAGTTAAGTTTTTATTAATTTCTTTTGCGTCAAAACACCATTGGTTTCATCTCCATATCCTTGTGACTTAATATAACAGCCCTTAAAATAAGCGATTTAATCTAAAAATAAACTAGCAAGTTTTACTAAGTGTCAATCACCAACTAGCTAGGTTGTAGGGCCTTGGAATAGGTGAGTGGAGAGTTAACTCTCCAAGGCCGCTCAAACAAACATAGAAGTTGATTAATTGAGAGAAATCCAACTCCGTGAGGTGGACTGGGAAAGCTCTCATCCGAGAGTCAAGCGCGAGGGGAAGTGAAGGTTGAGAAGAGGGATACCCCCCCTCCGATTAGCTGAATCTGACCTCAAGACCGTTCCGCCCAGCTTCTGATACGGATTGGTGTCCATAGTTGCCACTCCTAGGTTCCACACAGGTGACTGCGGGGGGGAATACCCGTGGTACCTGAGGCAGACGTCACATCACTTTCAGCAGTACTTCTGGGGGGTGCCCTTGCGAAGCTTGGGTGCTTGAGCCGGTAAAGGCTGTCGTTAGGAGGTCGGCGTAACTGTTTCTGATACCTTCGCTGGTTGTTCTGGGCCCTAATCATCCCAGACTGCTTTCGGAAGGCCCTATACTTCGCTTTCCTGTATTTTGGTGTCCGGTCCTCATCACCCGGAGCGGAAATACTTGGAGGCTGTTTGCTTGCTGTTTCTCAGGGATTTTTATTTTAGTGAGTGCTCTTTGCTCCTAGCTTTCCTAGCTTTTCACTTTTTTGAGTCTAATATAATAAATCTATAAAAGTGGCTGATCAAGCGCCTCGACGTTCGAGGAGAATCCAGGGGTTATCTCCCGAGAGTGCAGAGCCTTCTTCGAGAAGGCGTAGGAGCGATTTAGCAGGTGGTTACCACCCTGTGGAGTCTGACGCTGTGGAGAGAGATCCTCCACCAAGGTCTGAAGGTTTCATAGCTGATTCCGGTGTCGGTTCCGAGAGGAGCGTTCCGCTCACCTCGCGAGTGTTGTTTCCTCAGGAAGAAGACTTTCAGATAGAAGATATACCTGAGCCTCCAGCTAAAGGTCCATCTCCTCTTCCTCCTGATCATCTGTTTGTTATTCAGTACATCGGACCGGAGTTTGAGAGACCGCCGGATCTTCCATATCATTCTTATCTTTCGATGGCCACGACTGGGAACGCGGCTTCTACCGTGAGTGCTGCAGGCATTCAGACCCCTGTTTCTGTTGAAGCAGGGGGCACTCTTGCTCTATCTTCGATTGCTTCTAGCACTGCTATGTTTGGCTCTGGGTTCACCCAAGCATATGCTTCTCATTCTGGTCCCTTCTGTTCAGGGATGTCCATTAGTGGAAATCCCTCTTTTTCCTTTTCCGCCGGTGCAGCTGGATCTACGCCCATGTCTAACATGGCTAGTGGATCAGCTTTGTTCCAGGGTTTCCCCTTTGGGACTGGGCATATTCCCAGTTCCAATCCTTCTTTAGGGTCGTTTCCTTTTACGTCCCAGACCCAGAGTTTCAACCCTTGGTCTGGGGGGCAAAGTTTGACTACTTTTACAGGATGGAATCCTGTCTTTACAACGGCTGGGGCAGGGAATCAGTTCTTCGCGGGTCATCAAGGGAATGCTTCTTTCCCTTCTTCGAGTGCTTATCAGTCTTTTTCTCCTCTGTCTAATGCATGGAACCCCTAACTGTGGGCTTCGTTCGAATACTTCAGTCAGAAATCGGTCTAGGCTTTAAAATCGTGGAGAGGTTTTTCTCCGTTTTCACGCAGTCCTTTCCTGCACCAGCTCCTCATCAAATCCAGTTATTCTTTTCAGGATTGTTGGAAACTTTTCCCATCGACACAAGCCTAGAGCTTGCACACCTGCAACTTTCCCTCTCGCTTATATACAAATGCATCATCATCATATGCTCAAATCACTTTCAATAATTGGAAATCCACACCATCTCATTTAATCATGTGGAAACTTTCCAATATAGGTTCATTCTACAACTCAACCTGATTCTTTCTCGTATGCATTTAAACCCAAACTCGCATTAGAACTTTTATAAAAGACTTTTGACCATTCATCACTAATTTTATAACTCTAGGTTTAAAATCCCAACACTTGTTCATAACTTAACTTCAGGACTTTACTATTATGAACCCAAATCAACCATTGTATGTGGGAAGTTTCCTCTCTACATCATTGCCACCCACCTAACACTTCCATTCCAACCAAACGCTTTTGAATGGTTCCATAAACACAACCAACAACTTCTCGTTTCTATATGACCGGATTAAAAGAAAGCCATGTTAACATACCATAAGGAATTATATTCCCATGTGTTCGACTTTTACACCCATCATTCAATTACAAAATCAATTTATACATATACTCTTGGAGATCGGATTTCACAATCAAAGTCATCAAACAATTACCAAGTTATACATGTGCATCATTTTTAAAAAACGCAGTTTGCATTCACCCTATTCCATCAATTTCTATGCAAATTAACAGTATCGCCCAACAATCGGCACCAACGGCATACCGTTATACACCACAATTTACCACAGTCATTAACGTCTTAAATATCAAATCTTATATGAGATATGATTAGTCGCAAAAGCCTTTCGAACTTCGAAGGTCCGAATCAAGGTCCAAATACTCAACATGCCAAGAATACAACAGACCAGATGAACCAGTTTAAAATTAAATGCCGTAACTTCGTTATCGTGTTCGAAGCTACTCTTCAACGGAATTTGTTGTACATATGTCTCTCAAGCCTTCCACGAGTTCATTGGAATCGCGCTCTTCGCCTGCTGTTAAGATTCAAACTTCTTACTTCGCTACAGAGAACGGAAGGGTTTCAATTTCCAGTCAATTGTGCTACAAAAATAGAACAATCGCTTTTCAATTCTATCACTCATAACCGAGGTTTATTCTCATTCATTCATTATCGCCGTTGAACACACACTCGTAATTATTCGAAACTTAACAGAATTTCTTCTATGGAGTTCCACACAATCTGCAATTCAAATGTGAAGGAAATACATCCGCACCATCCTATTTTGTTCAATGCTTTAAGTCGATCACATCTATGCTCCAAGTAAAGAGTGACTTCGTTCATTACAGCATACAAACGCCCAATTGCTCCAATCGATTCATATGCATCAGGGGCTTTTTTCTCACAACAACAATCAATCCAAATACCAATTACTACCGTAAGATCCGATATTCAATGTTTATTCAACCAATGTATCATCTATCCACAACACATTGACTCGTAACTTCAGTGAAACGTCGTTTCTATTTCTATTTCGATGTCATTAAAACTGCCAGACGATATATAAAATAAACTATTCGTAAATAAGCTCGTACAAACACAATGTTATATAAATATCAATTCTTACAATTAAGGAGCATAACCGATCTGTCTATCACAAATTTCTTCCTTTAATCAAATCTCTCATAGTAGAAACTTGAAACCTTCGGTATATGCATTTAACCAGAACCCACACATAATTTTTCTTGTTATTCTTCACAAAATTGACAAGAAGTCACTTTTCTACACCTGTACACATAATTTACTCAAATCTCACTTCCGTAAATCGAATATAAAAATTCCTCAATCCATCAATCAAAATATATAACACGGAGCAAAAATATTTCACATGTCAAAAATGTGAGGCTATCATAAATTTATCTTTTGGCCTACATCCAATTTCTATTGGCCCTTTACAAACACCTCCAGTGCTTGATAAATTTGGCTGTTCCAAAACGCCTTCTATTTCCCAATCTCTAATGTTTTTCCACAAATCCCCTTCCTATTTATACAATTTAAAAATCAATTCTAAATGCTCAATCCCTTAAAATCCTCAAAACAAACCCCTAAATCTCTCAAATATCCCCAAAGGACAGGTTTTATCCCCAAAATCCTTCAATTTATTAAATTTCCTCACATATCCTTTTATTAATAAAAGATATTTACACAAATCCTCACCTTCTCCTATTTAATTCCAAATTAATTAATAAAATATTAAAAATCATCACACCCCATATTTACAAATTATTATTATCACAACCTCATATTTACAAATGGAGAAAAGGTCTGGATGTTTCGCATCACCCATCAAGGATGGAATTGTTTCATTTCAATTACTGCCTGTATTATTAAACTCGTCGTACTTGTCAAGTTAACTAATGACCCGATTCTAGATAGTCCCGGTGGTGGCTCCCTGTCCCCACTCAAACTTCTTCTGGACATTCCAAAGTTTAACAGTAAGAGGAGAGGACCGCACGATATCGCCTACTTTCCATTTATGGTTTCATCGAACTCCCCCGATCGATGATTCGATTAGTTGAGATTATTTCAACGCACCCTAACTCCGGGAATGCCGCAAAATGGTATATAGAGCTTCATCAAAGGCCAAGCACATTTGAGAACTGCCACGCATTTTCAACCATTTTCAATGCTTCACGTATGATGATACTATAATCAACTCGTTAATTTTGGCTATTTAGCAACTCATATTTCTGATCATATTCACTAGCTGAGAACGAAGAGGCTTTATCAAAGTCATTCATAGTCCTTCTTCTGAGCTATTTTTGAAAACGCCACCATATTTGTACATGACCCCATCTTGTATTTATATGTTCATTTTAGGCTCACATAGTCCCACTGAGTCCCGGTCTCCATAGCTGATAATGATGTTCAATGCTCTGCTCCACTGATTATCAGTCCAAATCTTGGCTCAATGACTTGAGAGCTGATCTTATTGATGAGGAAGGCACAGCCATGCCCACCAAAGGTGAGCTGTTCTTATGACTCTGTTTCCACATTTTGTGGCCGGGAACATGATCATCGCCCCTCTTGTCTTTACTGAGAAGGCTACCTCAATCTTCCAACCTGCAAAATCAACAATCCATAAATAAACAGGTTAACGATAATAATAATAAAAATAATGGAAGGTAAAAATAAAACGTATTGCTGGGCACCAACAGAGGTCAGCAGGAAGTATTGTCCGGCAATGGCAAATACATCATCAATAACTTTAAAGCCAGAACTGATGTTGTTACCATTAACACATCCGCAGATACTTTTCAGTTCCTGCAGCCATGAATAAACCTTCCACAAGAATTAATTTGCCGGGCGACCAGCAATCCGGCTCTTTATACTTGCTGGAATTGCTCGAATATCTTTAATGATGATACCACGGAGGTCAGCACATCCTGGATACATGGAGAACTCCCCAACGCCATAAAGCCCCGAGGCACTGCTGCCAGCATCAATAATAACGTTTATTCAGCTGATGCCGCATCCAGCGTCAACAGACGAACGAACGCGAAATTTTCCAGAACAATGGTCGAATATCCGGCAGAAATCTCAGGCGACCTGGCCCAGGCCTGGCTCAATCAGTCAAATAAGCAATGCCGTTGTTAGCTGTTGATCCAGCAACTCTTCTTCCTGACAATGGATACAGGCCAATTTAGAATATCACCATATAGCCTTCACGATAAATCAGATCCAGCGATTAATATTCCACGTTGCTGGATGAGGTCCGGTTTGCGGCGATGCCCCTGATGCCGGGCGATACTGGATCTCCGCCACGCCCATTCACCGTTTTACCTGCATCTGCTGGTCATCCGGCTTAATCTGTCGAATATCCTGATGTCCCCGCTTTCGTCGACCAGAAATAAATGCAAACTTCAAGAATATATTGAGGGTGAGTGGTTTTCCAGACTATAACCTTCATTTGGAGAACTGGATAGATAGAACGTGGAGATGATAGTTAATGATCTCATTATTTCAATTGTGTTTCTCTAATGGCGAGGATAGTTTCATGTTGGATCAAATCGACTGCCCTCCCAGAGACCGGCTTCATCATCTGCCTTCCCACATAATAATAGCGCCCGTTGAGAATTTAGTAGGAGTTGAATGTATTCTTCCCATGGGTTCTTTTGATCTTCCTCTATGTGTCGGCGACGTTATTTTCATCCTCCGCGTCTTCAGTATATTCTTCAACTGTCATTTTTCTGGTCTTTGGATTCATCTTCTTGCCGCCATACGGAGAAGGCGGCGGGTGGAATGGCATTCTGACAACCAAATTGGTAGACAGACAAATTTCCATGTTGAGCACTTGTAGTATCACCCGATCCGTTCTTCTTTTTTTGGCTATTTTCTGAGCAGATACCGCTTGACGCCATTTTCTTCTCACAGATTGTCTAGATACCACTCTTCCATTCAAGAGGCCATCTCGGAAGGAAGCATGTGGAGGGATCGGGATGATTGCACTGGTTCTGCATTTTGTATCACTATTGTTAAACAAGTTGGCTTCGCTTCTGGACTATCATCACAATGGAGTCTTTGCAACGCAGACAAAACACGTTTAGTTACCATATTGATTTTCTACATCCGTAATATTCTGTGAATCAATATTGCCTTTCACGCCCTCAATATCAATGTCCTGGAAAACGATATTCAAACAAACGGCCTTTTAAAAGAGTATATGATGTTTTGTTTAATTTTATGATATGTCACCACCAGAATAACTCATCCACGTCCGCATAGGATCAAGATATGAGTACAATAAGTCAGCAAAATTTCACCAAGAATCGATAGCAATACTGCTCAAGCGAAAAGCCACAGGCGATCCATTTTCCCGCCTTCATCAATGGTTGTCCCCAGCCCGAGAAAGTAAGAATATCCAGCAAAATTAATTTCAACCAGATCCAGAATAAAAATCCGGCGATAATTTCACATCCGCCATACCCCATTGATTGATTATCAGTAAACGTCAGCAGAATTGCTGCTCTTTCCTGTAATGTTTTCCGGGTTAGACCAACATTTATCGTCCGGCAATATTCACGATAATGGATCAAACACGTTATCGATCCCCAGAATGCCAGCGAGTAATACGCCTTTATCCGCTCAAATACCAATATTTACCTTCAGCGGGCCATGTCTGAGGTTTCCACGGTATCAGAAAAATCATTGATATTGAGGATCACGCAATATCTCAAAGAGGATGATCCATCCAGTCAGCCCTGGCAATATTCGATAATGCCGCAGCACCTGCTGGAACTCAATGGAACGCGTCGCGGCAGCATCCAGTTCCATTGCTGACCGATCCCGATCCACCAGGCGAGCAGGATCTTTCGCCGAGGCAATACTTCGCCACTTCGCCTTCAACTGGTCACCAAAGTCCCAAGGAAAGCCTAACTTTCTTTATAGTCGATTAACTGCGCCGAGATTGCTGCCGGATATATGACCGCGAAGAAAGGAGTTCCTTTGGGACGACTACGCCTTTAACGCGTCATTCTATGCCTTGAAAAGGCTGACTCTTCGCTTCCGTACCGAGGCTCCACCCCGATTATAGCAAGTAGATTTTTTGGCCCACATGTTAATCTACCACGGTATGGTTCTGCTCCGGAGAGATGCTCATATACGTTATTTACTACCTAAATGGAGGTGATCAGACCTGGAACTTCGATACACCCCGATAGAAAATTAGCTCTTGAAGAAGAAATTATGTCAAAAGTCAATTCTATATTATATTTATTTCGTAAAACTTATGTCTTGCATGTACCACAATCCATTTTCTACTTATCTCACAGGCGAGTGACGGGGGCAAATATAATAGATGGATTGTGACACATGGGTGAATTCGATTCAGAGTTCATGTTCCATAAACGGGTGTCATTGAAGGTCTTTGCGGGATCTGATTCTGGTGCTGCCTTGTGTGAAGAGATGATTTGTGATGAGCCCCCCCCCCCCCCTTTCCGACGAACACTTGTTTTTAATTCCTCCACAGCATCCCTATGGGGATATCAATAGGTATCTCTGCATCGCGAAGTTTTTCGAAAGATGAGCGTCGTAAGTTGCGCTACTTAGCAAAAAATTATCTCGATTAGTCATGATGCTTTGTACCGTCGAGGGGTTGATTCAATCCTAAGACGCTCGCGCAACTTTCTGTGAAGCCGAGACCGTGTTTAATGATTTTCACAGTGAGTTGTAAATATTATCAGTATTAAGCATGTACCAAAAGACTAGTATGGATACTTTCCGGGCCTCAATTTTCAAAGATTGCATGAATCTGTCAAGAAGTGTCATCCTTGTCACATTTTCTAAAAGGCAAGCCATCCAAATCGCTTTTTCCAACAAGTATCGAAGCGACCCTTTACAAAGGGGTATGGATTATACTATGGCCGCAACCCGCTCACAAAGTTCGGGGCACATTACCCGTAGCAGACTACTTTTTACGAAGTGGGTCGGTTGGTGCTCACTTTTTGGGAACGATGGTGAGATCACAGCCTCTTTTCTAAACTGTTATCGTCGTCGTGATACCTAGAGAGATTATCACCTCTACCTGCGCAAGGGGCCCTTTCGTAATAGTATGACAATGGAGTTGGCCCTTAAACCTGCTTCTCGGTGTGAGCACCATCTCCAGAACATTCCCAAAGAACAAGTGGAAGCCGTGAATAAACCCTGAAGACACCCTTCAACGGACAATTGATAAACATAGATCCATCCACATTAAAGTATACCCTGTACCTGGGTACACAGACGTTTAAAATCGCAACTGTCACTGTTGAAGTAGTCCACGTGGGTGGAATCACATTATTGAATGCGATTCCTTCTCAAATTAGTTGTTGAGCTTCTTCTCATACTCTCTAGTTCAAGAGTTATTTCTTCATCTGGAACATCTTGTGATGAGCAGCCACGCGGATGCCGCCACGTTGAATGAAGCATAAAACCGAGTCAAATTTTGCAGACGAGCAGCGTTGTTTGAGAATATTCTTTTCTCAAGGTGACCTTGTTTTGGTCTATGTCAAGAAAAAGATGCCTTAAAGGTGAAAGTTTAATCTTTATGCATATACACCAGTATTTGGAAAGAGTCTCAAGAAAGGAGCGTATACCTGCTTACACTCTGCGATTTAATGGAGCTCGAAATGGGCTCTATTTGAATAGGCGACAGCTCAGCTGCGTCCGGCATTTTGCTTTGTATATAGTGAAGTCGCTTCCACATATCTCTGATTAGCTTTTGATGAGTGTGGTGATGTTTTTTGATCCTGGCTTGCTGTGTTGTGTTGATTTCATGAGTCAATGGTTTCGCTCGGCGGTGCTAGTAGACACCTTGAACTTTTCTAGTTTCCGCGGCTTGGGTGCTTCATTATCCTTCCGCCACCAAGTTGGCATTGAAGAGGGAACGATTGGTCTCGTTTTCCAATAACGTAGCAATACACCGAAGAACATCCATTCATTTCAGGCAATATCCTTGGGTGTTGATCACAGAAGCTGGAGACTCAAATTGTGTGAATGCAATGAACAACACTATCATAGTACGAGATCCAATTTATTACGTAATGTTCTTGAGGGTACGTTTGTTAAAAATACTATTTCAATTTTTTAATATTCATTCATATTCCTCGAGCTGACAATTAATAATAATTTCATCTAAAGAACACATATTAATCATTTTGACGTGTAGCATATTAATCATTCAATGCTGTAAATACAATTAATAAAACATCATACATTTGATACATTTATCACATCACATCAAATATCGTTGTATATATATCATTCGTATGTCAAAAAACTTTACAAAATTTATCCACATAATCTCACAAAACTTGCCAGCATCATGCCTAACAAAAGAATATACACTATCTAACATACAGAAACTGCCTACCCTGAGACCTTGTCAAGTCATGTCTTACAGAACATAATCAAGAAGGCCAATATGAATAGTTCAACCTGGGCCCCTGGGTACCCCACAACCCGCTTCCTCGGGATCAAGCTCTCGGCAAGTCCTCCACGCATCCAGACTGGCGGTTAATCCCCCAAGCTTTCCAGACAGTCTGGGAGGTCTCACAATCCGCTGCTCGCCCGACTCGCGGCACTTGTGGCGTAGGCTGCTGCACGAACGTCCAATATCCGAACATCATTTTTAATCACGTTCTGCTGAATCCAATCCAAAACATGTCGTTACATGTTACACTGAAAAATCCAAAAACCGGTCATATAAGTCAAAAATTCTTGCAAAAACTACCATCGCTCCTGGCGTCGCGTCGGTATACTGAGATCCGGATCTTCGAAATCCATCCGCATAGGATAGTCGTCCCATCGGCGATGATCTGTTCTCCCCACCACAAGAACTCATCGTCCACAGTGTCCGGCACTCGCTCTTGGGCCTTTTCATCATGTTCACCAATGGCAATTTCTGTCCTTGCTGGCCGCCGATAGTCGAGATGATCGGTCCTTCAAAGTCGGAACTCTTCGAAGAAGAATGTGTCAAATGCAGCTCATAGCCAGCAACAGTTTTTTCTGTGAATAGAAGTCGACTGTTGTTTCAAAGAACGCAGCGGTGGTCGTGCACCAACCGAGACGCATTAGTCCACACTCTACAAACATACTCATTTGCGTCCGGACGCCCATGTTGGGAGTGCAAGATCTCGCCACCGCTCGGCGTACCAGAGGATCTTCATGTGTAACCTCATATCTAATAGCAATCAAGTGCTCCAACCTTCAATTATCTACGCAACATAATCGACATAATCTTCCACGCGACCCTCCTGTGGGTTTTTCCGTAAGGCTCACTGGTCTCCCTCTCCCCGGAGTCCAAAGGATGAACATATATCCTCCACTTCTATGCGAGGGTATCCGATCAATTATGAAGCAACTTCGATCCGGTTCCTGACGACAGTACTGGGCGCAATTCACCGCACATTATCAGTATTGGGCATTTTGAAGAATTTTAACAATCCGGGCAGCTGAGGATGTTTGAGTCACACACCTGCATGACCTCTTGGTCTGCATCGCACCATAAGCCATGCTTCCTCCATGGAAATGTATTCCAGAAATTTCATCAAATTTAAAATAGAAACATCTTTTTTTCAACCTGGACCGCGCAGACGCTATTTCTTCTCAGGCACAATGCGTGTATACGCGACTTGCCTTCATCAACCCGCGCATACATATGCGCATTTTTTATAAGGGCTTGCTGCAAAATCACTTAATTTTAATTTTTCAAACGGAAAAACAAAATGAATCAATAAGGGATGATTAAGGAGCTCACTCGAAGTTTCACTAATCTCGACTACTGCCATTCTGCGATTCGACGAACAAGTTTTTAGCTCCGCAGCTTCCTTTTCCAAAATTTAGAACAGCAGAGCCTGGAACCAAATGAGAGGTAATTTTGTGTATTTATGGCTAAAAATTGAAAATTTTCGCAAAATTTCCTTATGCTTGTTTTTTCAATCTATCCATGTCGTATAACTCGATTGCTTGAAGTCTTGCTTGGTATATTTTGGTACATTTTGACGATTTCGGATTTTTTTTCCCACATCCATGACCACTCTTCATGGCAGGTATATGATTCACTGCATATAGTTAGGGAATCACTTTTCGTTGTACTGCATACTAGCCTATACCGATCACTGCTTTATGGCTTAATCCATCAAAGTCATGAGTATTACACCATTTCACCCACCGATTTTTTAATCATGACTTGCAGAGCCTTCTTTACATGAGCTTCTCAGTTAGTTCTCATCACTAAGTTTCCATGCTGCTTTTTATGTAGGCTCCCGGGAGTCCCTCTTAGTCCCCGCCTATGTCTTCCGTGTTGTGCTTCATTCTTTCCTTCATCACTTATCATTTTTCTTCCGTTTATACCCCAGAGGCTCCCCGGTGTCGTTATGTCAGACATCGTACGTGCTGGCTACTTGTTTATCCCCGTCTTTAGTCACCATTTGGACTCGATGTTTAAGCCAACTTTTGGACCTTGGACTTTCTCGTACAAGTTAACCATTGCATGCACTTAGCTATCACGATCACTTGACACCTTGTACCCATGGATGGAATGGGTTTCTCTACAATATCACCGACCAGCTTTTCGCCACCTTGCATTGAGCATAGGATTGTTCCAACTTCAGAACTAGTGCATCGCTTTCTGATACCATTCCCATCCATTGTACCATAGCACTTTTGTCTTTTTCTTGTGCCTATTATATGAAAAAGACAAAAAATCAAACACAATGCAAGAGTGTGAACGGGATGTATCTTCGTTATTTTGATGGCAAGACAGAGTCGGGCTGGCCTCCTTGAACAAAGCACATACTTATATATTTCTTATCGGGATGGTTCTAGTTTGACCTAGGTTCACCTTACCATGTTTCACTTGTCGGCTTCTCCCCCGATTGGTTATCTTTCAATCATATGAGTTGTTTTGGTTTCCGGAAGAGACGTACTCATATGCTGTCACTTTTTATCGCCATGGCCTACTGGTAGTCGTGCTTTTGTTCAAAGGAAGCTGGCCTCAGCCGCGCTCTTGCCAGTGTTCCTTGGACTCATATTATTCGGGCCGGCCTTCCTGGCCTTGCCGTGACCATGTTCTATCACATCAAATGTTTCGATCTTTCCGCCGTGTCGGCTCGGAGAAGGTCCCCATTGACCCCTCGCTCGGCGGGTTTGTCTCTTATCGACTACGACACATTGCTCGAGAGCGCACTCAGAGCCGCACCTTGGGGCCTATTTCCATCATTGATAGGTGACCTCGTGCTCGCATTTGACCATCATCATGGCCCGGACCCAGTGCTCTCTCCGTGTTCGACGTCAGCACACATTATCACACTTGGGACTCGTGCGCACCGGATTTACACGGACCCCGCCCGACGCCGCTCGTGTCACTAATTATTGGTTGCTCAGAGGGTTTTCTTCCGTGCGCTAGCTTCATCTTTGTGCACGTCGAAACGTACTTCTCGGTTTTGGTTCCATCACTCTACTTCGTCCGCTCCTTCAAATATTGGCCTCGCGGGTTACACTCCTCGCGCCCGAATCGATGTGGAGATGCCTTAATGCCTTCTCTTCCAGCAAGACATTTTCCCATCGACTCCGACCATTGCCTGGGAATAAGGTTCAGAGTCTTTTTGTCGTTACCTTAGGTTTGCGCTCATCAAAGGGCGTACTCTTCGCTATCGACAAGGGGGATTCATCATTGCCTCTCCGATTGGTAGATTCTTTCAAGTGTTTGACTTCAACCTATTCATCCACACTTCTGTCGATTAACAATTTTGGACACTCGTTATCATTATCGATGGGTTGTCTCATGTTGGTTAACGTAAAACATCATTGCCCTAATCCAACGAGCCACATGGTCGTTCTTACCATTTATTCCCATTGTGTAGAATTGTGCCGTTGTGATCGGTGAAGACCTCGGGTTGTACCAAAGATGTTTCGGTTCACTTTTGACAAATGATTTTCAAGATCTTCCACATGCCGTCCACCCTTATATGTTGGTGTCAAACATTGAAGATCTTACATGTTGGTCCTGGATTGGTACCGTTTGATCCACCTCTTATGATCCGAGACGGAGATCTGAAGCATTTATTTGATCGACATCCAACAGCACCATCTTTGATCAGCTTTCTATATGTGATACTTGGACATTGATACGTACTTGTAATTCGGCCCCCGGCTTGGGATGATTCACCAGGTACTTACCAGTTTATACTTGTATATATTGGATCTATTTCAAGACTTTCCATATGATGTATTTTCGACCGAGCATGGTATGCCCGCCAAACATGAGTTGACTTCTCCTCGTTTCTTTCATTGGTTTTTGGCAGTCAAATCCGGTCAAGTCCTCTCTTGTCCTTGGCGTGTTCTTTCTATGTGCATAATACATTTCGGCTATCATGTACCCTTCTCGACCTCATAATAGGCATTCGTTATAGCATCATTTCTACCCGATGATTCAGTGATTGCTTTTATGGCTTTTGGGCACCCATTCCGTACTCTGGACAAATTCACTTAAAAATGTATGGTAAAATCCCTCATACGCGACTATGCCCATACTTTTCCGCTGCATACGTGAGCATGTGTGAATTTTCCGTATTCCATTAAAATGATTAAAAAACATATAAAAAATCCCAATTTTCACTGTCGATGGTTACCTGCAGTTCAACCACCCCAGCTCGTGGCCAACCTGCTTCAACCCGTCGAAACTACCAGGACTATAAAAAGCCCTCATGTGTATGGCCTAAGAGAGAGAGAGAATTATTGAGATTATACTTCCGTTGGCATTCTGTCCAAGTCCGATTCCCCGTGCCTCCCCACTTTCCTTACCATTGTAGAAACCTTTTTCCTTGAGATACATCCTTTATATGTTATCTCGGACACCAGCTTTGGCAGAGTCTTAGCGAGGCAATGGGATTGGATCTCGACGACGGTTCCGCGAAGGCCTTGGAAGGATCAGTGATCTTCCACTCTGATTACTTTGTACGTACTATTTATACGAAGTATCATGTTGTTCTTAAATAAACGTGTTATGTGTATGCTTTAATAATGTATGAGAATATTTTTTTTATACAAGTATCTATTATGATTTATTTAATGTTTTATATGAATCTTCACTAACATATAGAGTAGATATGTTGTACAACTTGTCCTTTGTATGTTGCTTTTCGTATTTTTGTGTTAAGGAGGAAGGATCATTTACAGGAGTTTGACTCATTTGGGATCTACTTCAAACGTAGGACCAACGAGTAAATCTCTCATTCTCGCTCATTTAGTTTTTCTTCCGAACATGCATGGCCGTGTGAGTCTCTCATAGTACGCCCTCGTTCGTGGAGGTTGTATCCCAACCAACCTCTAGGTGTTAATTCTAAACAATAGCTTTGAATAAAAATAGCTGAAATATACAATAAATAGAATAGAGGATGATGTACAAATATTTTCCAGAGAAGGGTTGCCCACCAAAGAATATTTGCAAGCAAGGGTTCAAACCCCCATCGCAACACCATAAAAATAATGAAAATCCTACCAAGGACCGCACAATCAATGATGGAGAATTCTTTGGCCACATGCCAATATGTACAATTCTCATAAACCTCCATATCATATCTTGCAAAGAAAGGCAGCTCCCTCCTTAGAAAGATAAGTTGAGAAAGGGAAACAGACTTTCCACCCAACACCCTAGAACACAACACTATACTCGCATAAACAACATTGTGGTCAAGGAGGATGCTTGGCCCCAAGCCCGAGTGTAAAACTAAAGTACAATACTCCTCCAAGAGGCTTCTCAAGGAAGGATAAGGATTTCGAAATGAGATCCTTAAAGCAACAAAGATCACAGTGCCTCGCTAACAAATAAGAGGATGCCAAATAAACAAGCATAAAAAATTGAATAAGATTCAGAAGATAACCCTAAATGTATTACCATCCCTTCCCTATAAAACTGCGAGCCTTTCTCACCTTGGGTCCCACCCATTAGGTTTCCAACTCCACATCAAAGACTTCTCCAAAATTACGTTGTACCTTCATCAAGGCCACTACTCCATACTACGCTGATTTGGTATCATGCTGACCTCTTCAACTGGCCATCCTCTTCCAACTCAAGTGCCTTCTAACCAGCCACAAATTTCTATCTATGTTGATCCTTGTTCACGCTTAATCGGTTATATTAATGATCTCCTCTTCTTCATGCATGTTGACTTAGTCAAACTGACTTTGTCCTCATCCATTTGCTCGTTCACACACACACAAGTGTAAAATCAGCCATCAGGATGCTCCTTTTCAAATTATAATGGGTTTCATTCATGTTTTTATTATGCATGGGCATCCTTACCCATCTATCCAACTACTAAGTGCAAAAATAAAAATTAATATTCCCCTTAACTACTACAAAAGTAGGAATATTACGTAATTCAGTCTATAGTATGTCTAATTCTCCAAGTTCACCTAGCTTGTACTAAGAGAGATAGTTTTTTATAGAGGAAAAGGAGGAGGTTAGGATCCCTACAAAGGCAGGGAGGCCTATCTTAGGGAGTTCTCATAAGAGGTGGAAACCATAAACCTAAAGGAGGGAGTTCGTAGTTTTTCGCTCAACCACCTTACCGCACTCATCTCGAGGTGGTTAGAGTGGAATTCCACCCCTATTTTTTTTTAAATTTGCTAAACAACTTGGTGCAAAAGTCTAATCGGCACAAAGTGCCAACTCGCGTGGGCTCAGCACAATTTTCCCACTCGTGCGGGGGAATCGGCTACTCTCGCGCCAAGGCAAAAACAAGGGCTTTTACCGCTTTCCTCGCTCAAGGAATTGTCAACAGAAGGAATAATGTCTTCACAAAGGGATGCAATGATGGTATTTTCAAGGCATGAAACTCGCTATTGGTCCCAAATGACTCCTCCAATGTGTGAGTTGTGATTGTAGGGACAAATAAGAAAAAATGTTGGGTGAATATGTCTTTCATATCACCCCACGTCTACAAATACTTTCCAATTCATATCAATTCTGTTATTGAGTTTGGTCACAGACTTAAACCATTTAAGGTGAGCTTCTCCATCCGCAATTTGAATGAAGATTCTCGACGTACATCTTCATGCTCAATGTTTTGGTTCTCGCATATCTATAGAAAGCAACTAAGTGTTCCTCACAGTAAACCTCTTCTCCCTCCCATTGTATTTTGGAACATATTTCAAGTAATCTCCTGAGGGAAGTGGATGCAAGGGTTGAGGGGAGAACAAGTGGTGCATATCTTGCAACCACTATTGATTTCATCCTTGTGAGGGCAAAGTTGAGCCATGGATTATCACAAAACTCATAGATGACTAGTTCATGTAATTGTTTGTGAACCAGGGAATTACAATCTCTGTGGATTTTGACTCGACGTGAGACAATAGAAAATTGGAATTAATAACACTCAAGTTTTGGGGCTAGAAATAGTGGATTTTTAAAGAGATGAACAAAGGAAGTTTGAATGCACTTAAGGTGTTAGAATTAGACTCAAATGTTGTCTTCGAGGAGATGAAGTAAATTCAACATTTTTTTTGTTGAGCTCGGAAATAATATAGGTTAAAAGTGAGGCTTCGTAAAACATTCCCTTCTAGTTGATGAGAAGAGTATGAACCATCACCGTATTTTGAGACAAAGGAAAATAATCTTCGTTAAGGGGTAATAAGAGTATTTGTGTATTCAGGATGAGTTTGAAGAAATTTAAATATCTTAAAGTATTCTTTTATGCAAAACATCCCTATCAAGAAAAGGCAATAGCCAATACTTCTCTTAACTCTCCTTATGTCGCACAAACTCTTCTAATTCTTTATTAATACTTTAAATCATGCTTTTTCCCCTTTGATCGAAAAGTACTTATTTCATATTTACTAGTGATGAGGAGAAAAATTTGAGCCTAGGTTAACAAAACTTCCTACTTATTTTCTAGGAAGTAGTTTCAACTTGGAGATTTTTCAAGAGAATATTTTGGAAGGTAAAACTTTTGATTCTAAAGTAGTGTACAAAATTTTAAGATTTTGGAACATAATTTTTTGTACCTTTCTTTCACCAATCGATATGTGGCCCTAACCGATCTCTCGTTTCTTTCATTTTTCATCTTTAATGATCTTCTTTGGTTCAACAATCGGAGTCACAATAGGTGATATATGATTCTCAGAAGTTGGTATTGAAACCTCTCTTCCTCTTTGTGGAGTTGCCGTGAAATAATTTCAGCTTTTTCTAAGTCACCAAATTTCGTTCACCATCAATACCTATTATCAAAGAATTCAAAAACAAGAGACTCCTAGGAATACGACGATTTCAAGGAATCTGCTTCCAAACAGATGCACTAAAAGATGCACTAGAATCAACACTTGGACCGCTCAAGCACCCACTCGTACACATCCTAAACTCTAAGGAAACTTAATGATTTGGTTTATAAAATTGGTAGGTGTTTTAAACTCCCATTCGACCAAAATATATTTCCGTCAAATCAACTATTCTACTAATGAGGGTATTCTATTCGATGTGGTAGAAAAGAGGAGCTTGTAGCCTATGAGGATAATGTGAAATTGAAGAAGAAACAATGGGTTTCCGCAAGGGCGTAAATCCACTACTTTTGGTAGAAAATAACACAAGTAGCAATTTGTCATTGAGTTTCAACGTAGGAAAGCTATTTCTAGACTCCTACAATATTCGCAAATATCATGGAAGATAATTGTTATAAGTGATGCTCTTTACACCGTCATTGTGTATATTTTATCAAGAAATCTCACTATGTGAGACTAACAAAAATTGGATAAAAACACATGAACATGTGAAGAGACTTAAAAAGCACATAACATCATGAGGGATTACAAACTGCCACTAAATATAATAACATACGGAAACACAAGTGAAAATTAACAATACACACACTAGATTGATAATAAGTCAATTTTCTTTCAATTTTATTCACCTAAAAGAGTACTAGTCATATGAGCTAAGATTGTAAAACCACAAACCTTTTTTACATAGCATTGTCACATATATACAAAAATATAAAATTTTCATCCACAAAAGGAGTAAACATGTTCCTGGTGTTATTATGATCCAAGAAAAGATGAGGTTTATCCTAAAATTCTAATACAAAGTGCTATGACATAATCAAAATAAAATGTACCAAGGCTAACAATTCAAAGACAGTGATGTGGTAGTCTATGTGAAGACTTCCTTCGTCTTCTAGTGCAACCAACTCCAAAAAAGTGTAAACAACAGAAAGTGACATGTGACTATTCTTGAATGTTGCATTATGCCTTGTGGAAACGTGTCAAAAGCAGATAATGGTAGAAATATGCTTCTGAGAGACCATACTAGCTTTTCCTTTCCTTTGGTTTCTTGTTTTTCACGATAGGTCCGAACTAAACATGGAAATGTTGTTGGAGTGGAAAATCCATATGTATAGGTTCCAAACAAAAGGACCGGGCATGTGAAAGATTCCGTGGTGCTGGGAGAAATAAAAGAGGAGTGAAATATGGAGGTTAAAAGTTATGTATGGCGTATCTAAAGAGATAGCTAGTTCATTTTATTAGTTAAGAGATTATTAAATAAATGATGAGTGGGAGGAGAAAAACCTTTATACACAAAAATTTCAAATCAAGGGCCGGGGTCGGGAAACATTTAAAGTGAATATGTTGGAGGGCAATGTGATTTGTGATGGGTGATGGTGTAGCAAGGAGGTTTGGACCAAGAAAGGGCAAGAATGTGAAGCGCAAGACACGTAGTGAGTGATAAACTTAAGAAAACAGATTTTCCGACCCCCCCCCGCAGTGTTAAAAGAAGAATGGAGAATGGGGTCGAAAGGCGCGAGAACCATGGACTCAAAGACTACGAGGTGTAATGGCAGGTCGAAACTAACAACACTTTACATTTGCATCAAATTCATGAGCACCCATTCCTTCGAGATTGCGAATTTCTATGTGATTAGGTCCCAATTAACATCATACATCGAACTTCAATGCCATAACATGATCTCAGCGCCATCTTCAGAGCTAAGTGGCGGCACAATGGGGAAAGGGTGATGTGGCAAGGAAAGGTGGGTCCTTTAGCATCACGTCGAAATTTGTGTATGGAGAAAAATGACCTGGTGGTGAGGATTGTTGTGATACAGTTAATAGTGACAATGATGTGGAAAGAACGGGTCCTACCCAATATCACCATCGGGAATGAGTAGGTGAAGTGAGTAAGTGAACTTTTGCGAAATGATAAAGGTAGGGTCATTAAACGGATTTGCATGAGAAGATAAGTGAAATCACAGCCAAATGAATATGAAGATGCTTGAATCATAATATAAAAGGATTTCTCTAAAACATTTTTGAATTTTATGAAACAGATCAAAAATAAATGATGGGTCCCGCAACACGACATCAAAGTTTGTAGATCTGTTAACAGCGCACATGGAGTATGTTTTAATATGCGAGGGAAGGTAAGGCAAAAGGTATTAATAGATATACGTACAGGCAGGTATGGAAAGTCATGTAACTATAAAAATTCAATTTCATAGTTAAAAGTGTTTTGAAAGAAACGAAATGTTGGAATTCTAAGGTTTTTTTGGAAAATGAAAGGTAAAATAGGAAAAATGAAATGAATGAAGTAAATGAAATTTTCACCACTTGTACTTTGACAAATGCATACTTTCATCTTACAACCGAATCAAGAGGAAAAATTGATTCTGAGAATGACAGACTTAATTTGAAAATATTTGAAAAAAAAAGAAGTTAACAAGAGAGTGGTCATATTGGTCTTAGGTACTTGTTTCCAATTAACCAAATTAAACGCTTTAGCAGCTAGATGTTTGGCAATGATCATATGAGTTTGACTTTAACATCAAAAGCATGAACGAAATGAAAACATGGTTCAGATGCTCTTATGCAGAATATATAGTAAATCACATAGATCTATGAGGTCCTATGGGAGCGTACTCTCATATGATAAACATCTTGTAGGTAATGATCACAAGTATATGGACATTTTTGCGTACGTTAAAATACATAGCCACCTATAAAATTTGTTATATCAAAAGGTGGCTAATCATTTTTGAGTCTTCAAGAAACAACTTTATTGCAAAAAATTGTTAATCTCTTAAAGACTCACATGAAGACATCATGCCTTGTTTAACCTCACTTTTTCTCTTTTTACACTCGTAATCGTTGATTCCATAGAGAGAAGACTACCCAAACCAATTATTTTTCCTTTCCTTTTCACTTCAAACTAACCTTCATTTTAACCCTTTTGTTCCCTATGAATTTCCTCTATTTTTCCATTTTTTCCTTTCCCCACCATAAAATCTCTTACAAAGTTTAAAATCATTTTTAAACTTTGGCCGAAACCCCCAAATCCATCGTAAAACATTGAAAATTTCATAAAAAATGTATTTTCTATTATAGGTTTAAGCCCTTTGGGCTAAGTCCTAACCACTTCCCCACATATACCCCCGGGCACAGAACCAAGCGCTAAGCCCATTCGACGCTTATCGCATCTCAGAAATTCAAATGGGTAGATTGTGTGCTCTATACCCAACTCACTGCCCTTTCTATGTATGCTTCCAGGCTCTTTTGTTTTCCATATAAATCCGCTGTGCCCCGCAACTCCGGGCACCATTTTATATATATCACCTTTGCATTTTTAAGCCAAAACCTTTGTATCTTATTAAATTTTTGGTTTTCATGTTAGAGTAAAGGGGAGCCAATTCATTATTTAAAGAAATTCTCCACCGGTTGATCCTGCATCAATCAACGTGTTGGTGCAATATCACAAGCATGTTTTATTAAGCCCATTTTTTTCCCCTCCAATTGGTCACTCGACTCATTTCACCGTCATCTAATCCTTAGATTTTATGTGGCCAGCCCTAAATCGCATTAGTGCCATTCCAAAGTTCTTCCCCGCCCACTGTATGCCTCCGATTGGCATCCCTGAATTTATCCACGTGTCCAAAGACTTGGCTGCCCAGATTACATTTCACTTTGTTTGTACCCATTCGCTTCATAATTTTTAGCTGTCCTTGGCCGAAGGATCTCCGCATCAACGGTCCTTCTTCGCCTTTCTCCGCCGCAAGATATTATTTTGTTCAACCCGGATTTAATCCCCGACTATTAATCCTTTATATCTCGACGGCCTATATTAACCCTCGAGCGCGCACCACCCCCGTGGGTCTTGCCTTCCCTATTTTTTTTAATTTTGGCCACCCAACTTTTGGATCCGACGTGCTCATATTGAAACCGCCTCTCTACCTATTAGCGCCCGCGCATCGTCCGTATCACACTCACTCTTCACCGTTAGATTTTAGACCTCGTATCCAATGACCGGCGCACGTTTTCATGTAATTTAGAGCGCGAAGGTTAATCTCCCAAAAACTCGCTTTCAACATAAGCTATATTTAAAAATCCACGTGTCGCCCTCTCGATGCATATCGCTTTCCAAAAACTAATATCGCTTTCTTGCTCTTCGAGCCAGAAACCCGTGGTTTTCCTTCCCAAAACCACCTATCACCTTTGCACTATATTATACTTATCCTCCTCGACCGCTGATCTCTCGCAAATCAACTACCTCTACCTCACTCTCAAAATTTTTCAACGTGTGGTCTCCATCATTGACATCGCCTAATTTCATCCGACCGCCCATGATCATCCTAAACCCCAATTAAATTTTTATGCATTTACTACCGCTAAAGGAAATTTCATCTATTTCCTTTGTTTCTTCCACCCCAAAATAATGTGACCATTTGCATTGTATTCTTCCCGATTAATCCCCGACTATCAATCTTTGCAACAACGGACCGACTTAATTCTTCCTGCTTTCCTTTAATCAACGCGCAAATCTCCACCGTTGGATGTCATACGGCATCAAACGGCCACGCTCCTCCCCACAACCTCTCACATTTTTACCACATAAACACAAGATTTATTAACTTTTTACAGCCATGTGCTCAAAGTTTTTTTCCATTATATTAAAAGGAAATGAAAGTCAAGGTACATCCTCCAAACTTTCCGTTATCAAAGGGAAATTACCAAAGAGGGCTCCATGCAACATTTCGTCAATGCTTCAAGGGCATTGATGCCATATGGACTTTTTCACAACCTTCACTTCAACAAGACAGACCTGACAAAAGAGACAGAGAGTATCAAGAAGAAGACCTTCATCACAACAAGTAAATGCTGATTGAAGAGTATTTTCACAGCTTTAGAGGAGATTACGGCTAAGATTGAAAAAGCGAAAGCCTAATCCATTAAATTAAACAGACACCATGAAAACCAACATTTATCAGACAGAGACGCTCTCTACTCTACATCGAGGCTAACTGATTCCTCTAAGCTGTACCAAGTTGCCACCGTAGCCTCAAAGCATTCAACAGAGGTCGTAGTTATGATCAGGAAGAAGATAGGCTTGTCTCAACGTTGTACCTCGGAATAGTTAATTTAGAGAAAGGAACTAATGCAAAACATTTGTAGTTATTACACTGAAACAGCCTTAAAGTCAACAAAGGGCTCCCACCGAGCTTAATTTTAATGTAAAGCATTTAATACAGAGAATAAGTTCATATTCAATGAGCCCTTCAAAGGCCGAGAAGTACTAAAATCTGTATTAATTGAACCCTTAGATCTTTCTTCCTTCGACCTCTCATCCTTCTAAAACTTACCAGGAGTTCATTATAAACGTTGGTTGTAGGACTTTGCTTGAATTTTTTCTACCTCGTAACAGTGTTCAAAGGCTCTGAAGCTCGTTTGCATAGAAGAAGAATATAAGTGAAAATGATTTCTGAATCGAAACATTAGACTTAAAGCTATAATCATTGAAGCATCAATACAAGTTGACTGTATCCTTGTCACAGTGTCAATGGTGATGTTATTTTTTATTGTGTAAATTTTATTTATTTATTTTCATTTTTTTCCATCTTTCTTTGATAAAGAATGTATACAGCAGAGTTAGGATTTAATTTCCAGATATCAATACCCTTCTTTGACCGATAAGCTTTATCTAAATGTTTTTCCAAATTGTGTTGTTTGGGAATGATTTAATCTTGGGCTTGAGTGTTTAATGTCAATGCTCTCTATCCACCGTCTTAGATAAATATTGTTACTTAAATGTTATTTTCTACTTTATGTTAAGTAGAGATGAATCCAAGGAAGTAATGGTGAGCTCTGTCCTTGTTTTATCCCCAAAAACTATCCGAAAGTTTCCCCAAGAATGTCTTGAAAGCAAAGCAGGGTTCAAAAGTCCTACCCCGATCTTAGACTATTTCGTTATCATATGTGTTTTCCTTTGTGTTTAAAATGTTTTTATATTGAAAGTGCATCAAAATCTAGCTAGTTTCTAAGTACTTACCGCATCTTAGATTACTTTTATTTTTCTTATATACCAAGATCAAGATAGTTTCAAAGTACTTTCCGACTCATACTTGTTCATCATTTGTTAATTCTCCTTCTTGTTGTATCACTTCATTCCAAATCAACTTTAAAGAGATCCCCAGACATAGATGACTTGCCCTGACCACTCTTGAACCTTGTTGTTTCAATTAAACCCTATTACACCTATAGCCCAATGGACTAAAAACCAAACTATATCTATCTTTTTAGCCAAAAATTATTCTCCGATTACTTCTAACTTCACACCTTGAAAACTATTTCATTTTAGAACTTTCCACCAAATAATAATCATGCTCAACTATCCAAAACAAAAAAACCCTGGGACTTCAGTGAACGTCTAATATCATTACCTAAAAGCTTTTAAAAATAACCATCTTTTGCACTTATTAGAGATCCTCAATTGTGAGGGCTAGATCCAAATCCCAAAGTGGTTGTAATAGTGTCCTCCCCCGCAGCTGACTTTGCCAATCTTTTCTAATTTCATCATAAAGAGCTAACATCTTCTGGGAGACTCCACCGGGGACATGAGTAAATATTCATTCCAAAAACCCCATGAGTAAAAATCAGCCTCTTCAAGCACTACCAAGCAGGCCATAATCATGGTAAAACTTGTTTTGAATCAAAGGACAAACTAGGCAACCATAGGATTCTATGGACAGATTCAACCTTGAAGGACTCAAAATGAAGCCAGCCATAAGAGTAGTCCGTCTTGTCTCATACCCATAGCTAAGTTTTGAAACAGATTTAGGATACCCTGGGAACCATAGGACTGAAAAATAACTCAAAACCCAAAAAATATTTTTTTAGGACAAGGTCTACAACATGGTGTAGGATCATAAAACTTTTACCTCCAAAAGAGCTAAAACTTCTCCACTTGAGACTCCACAACTTAGCCTACCTTGTACCCACCTGGGAAGATCCATTCTCACTTCAATATCATTTAAGATTGCAATGGGGAGGATTTTTAAATATTAAAATTTGTGTGTAAAACAAACATCAGTTAACCACTTATGATTATTTATATTTGGTTAAGCTATTTTGTTTATTAGGTCTAAAAACATAACATAGCACTTCTCCAGGGAAGACCCATTTACCTACTCCCACTCAACAACCACTTTGAGATAGTTGATAACGTGAAAGTGAGCTCAGGAAGTTCCAAGATATATTTTTCAACCCTGCTTTTCATCATCTGGAGAGCTAATTCAGCTCTCGAAAATCTTTCGCCTTCACAACAATCACAAACTAACCAGTAAATCCTTTTAGAACTAGGTCACTATTGATATAACTCGTATTGATCTGTGGTCTTCACTTTCATCTCCTGGAACAAAGTGAACATCCTATTAGTAGAGAAACAACACCACCGATTTACATTTCTTCATAATTAGGCCTCCTCATCCAATACGCTCAACAATCTATTCCCCGGTCCTTCCACATCTCGTTCACCAAACATCCACCGTCCAAAAACTCTCCACTTCAGCCCATTTTCCCTTTAGTTAATCCACCTCTTGTAACCAGCCCACCACATATCATGGCAGCATGGCATGCCCTTGTATTACCGGCATCATAATGGTATTTTTGAACGATATTCAAGCTTAGACTATTTGCTCATAGCTGGGGAGAAGTAAGACACGAGGTCAGTATTTCATTTCCTCTATAGTATCAACAATGATCTCCAAGCTCTTCCATCAGACATTCTAAAAAGTGGGAAGTGAAGAATCCCTTCCAAATACTTTCTAATTACAAGAACCTCTGCTTAAACACAGAGAAAGCATACAAGCTAGTCACCGCACTAGATTTAACAAGCAAGGCTGCACTTCCCCGCATCTAAAACCTCCACAAGGTCGCGTCCTTAAACAACGAAGGGTTTGACCTCGATATGGCTTATCATCTAAGAGAGAGAGATCTCTTTAACCTCGGGGATATGCAGGTGTTGCCCAAGGAAGTAAACTTGATGGAGAAAAGAGCAAGAATGAAAAACGAGAAGAGTGTATCTTAGAGAGGAATCCACATCTTCCACATCCGCATCAAAAATGGAAAGAATGATGGAGGAGATGATGAAGAATATGAGCATCCTTGAGAGAGCACAAGCAAACAAACCAAATGCTCCTCAAAACAAAAACAAGAACCAAAAATCAAAATTTTATAAGAAATCAACCTCCAAATAGACCTAGGGAAGATGATCAACAAATTACTCCTCCTCCATCAAAACTATGTAAATGAGGTTGAAGAAGTAGATGAGCAACAGAGGAGGATGATATCAACATGCTTGGAGTAGATAATGATGACTTTGAGGTTCATTATGATAGAAAAACAAGGTCTTTACACACCTCATGATGACAAAAGAGATAATGATTGGAAAGGTTATCAAGATGAAGGAGAATGTCATCATTGAATCTCATGAGGAATATGACCTTAGAAGTAAAAGAATCAACCAACCCCAACAACAAAACCTATGTTCTCAAAACAAGACTATAAATAAACCCAAAATTGTGAAATAGAAGGATAAAATAGTGGTTGGAAATTGGAGGAAGGTGAAAGAGAAAGGCATCAAAACAACAGAAAAACAAGAGGTAAACCTTGCAGTACTAACACCTTAGTTATAGCCTCCGTGAAAACAATTTTAGAAATGAATAGATATGTTTTATTGATTAAATGATGAGTTAATACAATGACAAGCATTTCTTTAAAAATTCCAAACTTTTAGTTTGGACAGAAATTTCCAAAATTAAAATCTATGTTCCTCTTCCGAACTAGTCACTTTCAAAAATGTATATAGGACCCAAATTTTGAAGGTTTCAAACATGAGAGACAACACACATTCAATATTAATGATGACCAACCAAAGCTTATTTTTGGTTCCAAGATTAACAGGTATCAAGAGACCCGTTCTTCCTTTTTTATGTAAGTTTAAATGTTCACACAAAGATTTTTTCACAACGTTATGCATGACCTAGCGCTTTCTCACACTTAATGCCTAAAGTGGGAGGAGAGCTCAGGTTCAGAAATCACCGTACCTTTTTAAAGACCGTTACTCCTTTGACCAAGCAAATTTTAGATTAATCAAAGACCTTTTGTGAACACCACACATATTCCGAACCAAATGCTTATCGTTTATTATTGTCAGGTCAAGGTGCCCCCAAAGTACGGAATGTTGTCAGACTAGGCCTTGGGGGCTAAGTTACAAGGGACTATGCAGATGCACATGACCTATAACCATCCTCACAACCAAGAAACCCCACAGGAGTCCCATATGCAGCGTGACATGCAGACTAGTCGAAGACAGACTCCTTAAAACTCTTCCCCCCGTATTCTCGGGAACATAGCCCGATTTTATCATGTTTAACGATGAAACATTCAAGGAATGTCACTTTAACTGAATTAATAATAATAGAGAGGAAGAGGTAAGCACCACAGAGGACAAAACAAATACAATGGAAAACTTTAAAACAAAACAAGGTGCTCAACTAAAAACCTACATCCATCATGCACTGAGATCAATAGAAACTCTTTAATGCAGAAAACGATGAGTTAAAAACAAATTCAACTAAGTCTTATACCTGCTGAAAAATCAGAAAGCAAATATTAGTTGAAAAAGGACAAGAATCAAATCTGCATGAACCCGAAACTATAATTTTGAGTATGTAATTGGATTTGCCAGCACTAGAAGTGCCAATGCTAGTGTATCTGATTTTAACCTAGGTTAAACCATGAGATCATTTCCTGGATGAAACTATAAATTTGAATAACATATATATGAATCCCTTTCTATTAGGCTTCTACTTTGTTGACAAAATTAGGAGCCAAAGAATTAAAAGTGCATGGGACTAATTTAATCATTAGCTGTTTAAAATAGTGAGTATAATGCTAATCACTTATAAACTGAAATGAACAAACAATGTCAGACCCTTTAAAACTTTTGAGAGCTCAATTTATTTTTGTCTCATAGTAAATAAATATCGTGGCCCACAACTTAGCTGTGGCTAGAACATGCTTAATCGCTAGTATTTAAAAAACCAAAGAATGTCAACTCAATAAATTGCACTAAATTGCCTCATAATAATGAAAATAAACATTGCAAGCTGAAAAAGACAAACAAATAAAGACTTCAGTACCCAGAACAACTGAAATCACATAGTTCAGATTCATGATGAAGCACTATATGAAGAAAATTTTCTCAGTAAAGAAGAACAGCCTCTCCTGAAGTTGCCAAGAGTAAATCTTTTGTCTAGAAAAATTTAAAAAAAATGAAAGTGCATAGTTAGGAACAGACTTAGAACCCCTTGGTAATTCATGATCGTAGCTTTCTGCTCAATGGTTTTGGCCCTTTATAGCGTGCTGTTTGATTTCAATGATGTGGCCAAGAAGCCAAAATCGGAAAACTCAGAGACCCCAAGTGGAGGAGTGCAATATAGGCAAAAGAACTAAAACTAAATGATGATCAAATCATTCAAAACTTTTTAATGCAATGCATTAAACTCAAATACAGAGTCACATAAATAATTTTTCTTCATGTTTTGTGGAGTTACGTAAGATTCGAAATCTCATGACACTCAAATACAAGAATGAAGGCAAACCTTTCTCACAAAACCAAAACTATTCAAACAGAAAATCAAAGTAGACAACCTGCTCAGCTATTTTGTTGAGAAGAGACTGGTGAAAATGTATGAAGTTTGCATTATTGTCCCATATATTCTTATGTGTCTAATCGGGTGTCGCTAGGAAAGAAATATAGATTAGTTTGCAAACTTTCAGACTTTTAAAGAAAGCTCATTGAAAGAAATTACCTCACCAAGAGGATCAGCATTAAAATGCAGGTATTCAAAAGAACTTTTGATTGATGGCTACTGTGTAAGGGACCAGATTTAGTTCACCCAACATCAATTAACATGTGCTTACTTTTGACACCATGGTAGCACTGTATGAAATTTTGGTTTGGTTAATGCTAGGCAATTCCAAAAGAGCTGTTAGACATAGTATTCTCAGAATTAGCTATCACTATTATTACCCTTGGATGATGTTACCTGCTTTTCAAAGATATGTATACGAACATTTTGAGAAAGTTTTTTTAGAAATGAAGAAAATTTGGGATATGGTCAAACCTTATAAACACTGATTACCTCCAAGACAAACTTTAAGTATTATTTAATATATATTAATAACTCCATAGATAGATTATGCCATATTGCAAATCTTCATCTTCAAATATCGAAAGGAATTAACTTCTTCAGTCAGATAGATTAATTTTCGAGAAGGTTCATCCAACTTTAATATCAGGAACATTACAAACATGCCCAAGAAGGAGCAAGGGGTAAATGGACCTTGGAATAAAAATAAGTCCTTTGAGTACTGTGAACAAGCATTAACCAAAGCACTGTCAATAAACACACTTTTCAAAATATTTTTTATATTTTTTCATTTACATTTAGAATATTAACAGTTCGTCCTTTTACAGTAAAATCCATACATGATGTTTGTCAGCCTTTACAAGGCTTTAGATGCTCCTTTGAAGTATAACATTATGGAAAAGTGTTCGTTTTCAGTTAAGGCTTTGTGACTGCGTAGAGTACATCTTGCACCCACACATCATTGCCTTTGTCCCAAATTCAGTTGTGAAAGACATTCAGCATGCCAGTGACCCAGATGGTAAATATAAGTGATTTATGTTATTCTGGAATATGATTGGAGATAAACTCACTAAACCATCAAAGGCCATTCAACAGATTAATTACCAATCGAATTTTGAAATTCTTGATATTAATATGATAATGCTTTATATTTAATGAAGATAACTTTGAATTCCAACAATGAATATTCTATGAATTTTTCTTGTGTATGTTTATATTCTTATGTTTTAATTTATTTTATAATTTCCTATTAACAAAACAAAGGCAGTTTCTAATAAAGTTGTAAACGTTCATTAATATAAATGTTCTATTGAAAATGCCATATTATTAAATGCTATCTATATGATGCAGAGAATAATACAGTTCAGTTAAAGGAGAGTAAATGTTTTATACCTGAAGATGAAGAAATGAAAAAACCTGGCATGAAGGATGATTAATGAAATTTTCTTGATATACACAAGATGGTTATTTCATGTCATAAAATGCCAATTTTTTGAAGGCAAAGAAAACAAGCACTTCATATCTTCATCCACCCACGATGATGCTCCATTTTTAATCGGGGATTGACTTCATAGGAGAAACTATCCACCATCGCCTACCCAATGTGGATGATTCTGTACCACGAATACCACCCAATGGATAGAAGCTATCCCTTGTAGGCAAGCCAATGATTCGCTATTATATCCAGAGCATTAACATTTTCTGATTTTGTCACCAAATCAATGCATTTTACCACCGACATGTAGCAGCATTTAGACTGCAAAGATGGCTAATCGCGTTTTCAAATATCGATAACATTGGTCATTCAACAATTCCACACTATACATAATTCAGTAACCAACAAAATTAGCATTTACCAATCAAGAAGCTTTATATTACAAGAAGTCTATACACAAAGAATGAAAATTTTAGCCATATTTAATTTAAGAAATCTATTATGTCACCCTACCAACAAAGGTAAAGGCACTTATGCAATTTTTCCCCAACAACTTTGTACCAAAGCATGGTTACATCTAATATGTGTCTGAACCAAGAGAATGACATGACTTAAGAGACAAATCGTACTATTTCATCTCTGCAAAACTAGAGATATATTAACAAAGAATTACAAAATCATACATTAACATCAAAACATTTTCAATGGCAAAAGAAGCAACAATACCCATGTCAGACAAAGTTTGCAGTGATTCAATAGTAAAGAGAAGGGCAAAGCACTGAAAATTTGGACAACTTATGGCTTGGCCTCTTATCATTCATTTAGTCATTGGTAATAATGCATTTTTCTACAGATTTGAATGGATAGTACTTTTTGGGGGTTCTGAATGGCAAGGACAAGCTAAGCATTACTTTCCTCTGATCCATTTCATGTTTTGAAAGCCTTTTTATTTTTTTTTCTCAAGCAACATTTCACCAATGTCATACAAAAACAAAAACAAAATGAAGAAAGAAAGAAAGAAAGACAAAAATAAATACAAACTCATACCAAAAAGGAGAAATAAAGTGTGAAAGTGTGCAAGCTTAAATGCCACTTCCTAAATAGATTTCCTAATTAGTCAAATATCCTAATATTGACCTACCTATTAAACTGACCGCCACAGTTAGAGAATTTGATTGCCAAACATCCCAATATTTAATAACACCAGATAGATTATAAGGAAAAATAAAGGTTCAAATGTTCAAAATTCAAACTGAGAACAAGAAAAAAAGCTTATTAAATTCAAAAAAAAACAAAGTTGAGAAAAGAGGTCGCTTGAAACTCAAATTTTGTGCCCATTGATTTAATTTTCTTAAAAAAAATAATATCTATCTGTTTTTGTCTTTGTTATAGACCACACTGTTGAGGTGCCATTAATCCCTAGAATTGTGTTTTTTAAACTTCTGCTTAAATTAAGAGAACAAAATCCTAGACCTGCTGGAACCTATCAAGATTAACATTAATGGAAGCACATGAAACCTGGTCCTGCTTAATCCAGTTCATGGAGAAATAATATAGAATTAGATTGCTTTATGCTTTCAAAAGAATAAAATGTTTAAAAGAGTTTTCCAAATCCAAGACTTAAAAGAAAAGAAAAAATTTTAGATCAGTAGGATTGGGTAGGTAGAAAGCTTTAATGGATGAAGATTCCATTATTTTATGGTTGCTAATATTTTCGCAGAGCAAAAGAAGATCATTCAAAAAATAAAAGGCAATCCAATGGATAAGGTACCGATCAACCTCCAAAGAATGTAAAAAAACTGTTCTTGACAGCCCAAGAAGGCCACCATCCCCAAGTGTGAGCCACCGTTAGCCACCTATAAAACTATATCAAAAGTATTGAACATTTTTAGGGTCAAGAAATAAACTTTTATTGTAAAAATTGTTATCTCTTAAAGATCACACATAATATGCCTCTTTTTTAACCTTCATCATGTTTTTTACACTAGGAATGCTGATCTTAATAGAGAAGACCGCCGCAAAAACCACCTTTTATTTTTCTCTTTTCCTTTTTCACTGTCTGAATTGTTTTTAACCTTTTTTTCTGTCAATTTCCTCATTTGTTTTTCTTCCTTTCCATTTTTATACACCCTTCCACAAAGCTAAGAAATCAACTTAAACCTTGTTTCTAAACCTCAACCAATGTAAATATTGAGCACCACAGCACATCATAATTTATTATAGGTTTGTTCCTTTGGGTTGAGTCCTTAACCACTTCCCCACATATGCCATGGCGTCAGAACCAAGCATCAAGCCCATTTGGAACTTATCACATTGGAGAAATTCAAATGGGTGTAGATTTAAAGTCCAAGGCCCGATCCTAATCGTCTTTTCTTATGCTCCTGTGCCTTTTTGTTTTCCATATAAACCATAGGTCTCCGCAACCACAAGTACCCATTTACATATCACCCACCCCCGAAGCCAAAACCTTTGTTTCTTATTAAATTTTTTGGTTTTCATGTTATAAATGGTTTCACGGCTCATTTTTGAAGAAATCTCCACTCGTTGATCCCGTACCTCAATCAACTGCTATGCTTGGGTATTGTACTCTCCAGGCGTAAAGGTGCCTTATTTCAGAGCTCGATTGGTCACTCCTCCGACTCACCCCCCCACCGTCGTATCCGATCCTAAATCACGCACAATGGCACTAAATCACATCTGCCGCTATTCAAAGTTCTTCCCCATCGATCGCATGCTCCTCCGATTGCATCCGGACCATCCACGTGTCCGTATCGGACAAATGTTAAATTACATTCTCCCGACGGCTTAAAATCACAATTCGCTTCATAATGTTTTAGGTTAACTCGGTCAAAGCGATCTTCAGACGACCCGTCCGCCTTTTCTCCACCGGGTATATTATTTCGTTCAACCCCGGATTCAATCTGACTCCCAACTTTATATCTGAGGTCATATTAACCCCCGACAGACCTTACCTCTGTGGGTCCTCATTTCTTCCTCGTCTTAATCTTAGCTCCAATCCTTGATCCAACGTCCCATATTGAAATCACGACCTATTATCGCTCACACATCCGGTTTGTATCGCGTTCGAAGCCTTCGACCGTTAGATCCGAGACCCCGCATCTAACGCACGATGCGTTGCTGTAATTTTCAGCGCGAAGGTTAATCTCCCAAATCACGCGATATGCCGTATTTAAATCCACATGTCACCTCGACACATATCCCAGACCCAAAAAACTAATACCGCTTTTCCTTCGCCGCACTGCAAACTCGTGGGAGCTTCTTCCGAATCCACCTATCTCCTTTTGCACTATATTATATCGTTCCTCCTTGACAATTGATCTCTCACATCAACGGTCCCGCATCATTTTTATTTTATACTATCACCCTTGCTTCGTACGGTAGTTTTCAACGTGTGATCTTTTCGTCGTCGATCTCATGGCCGATTTCTTGATCGCAATTCCGCCCACGATCATCCCAAACCCCAATTTCAAACTCATGCATTTTACCCCGTCAAAGGAAATTCTCATCTATTTCCTTTGTTTCTCTCCAAAATTTAAATAATGTGACAATTTGCATTGTATTCTTCCCAATCGATTCGGGATCGTCGATCTCTCACAGACTAATTGATTTGACTTATTTCTTCCCCCGCTTCTCTTTTTGATCACTCCGTGCAAATTTCCACACCATTAGATGGCTGCCACCAACGGCCACGTCCTCACAACTTGAAGAATTCTTGCCTACATAAACGTAGGATTTATTAACTTTTTTTGTTTTTTGTAGGTTTCAAAGGTTTTTTCCCATTATAACAAAGGAAAGAAAGTCGAGGCGTGACGATCCCTCGTACTTTGTTACTGGGGTGAAATTACTACAGAGGTTCCATGCAACGTTTTGTCGATGCTCCATGAATTGACAAGCATATGGACCTTTGCAATAACTGCAGCATCGCCACATGATGATGATTAAAAGAGACAGAGAGTATCGTTGTTGAAGACCTTCACCACAAGCAGTAAATGAAGGATTGAAGACTGGTTATAGCTTTAGAGGATTGTTGTACCGACACGAAAAATCAAAAGCCTAATCCATTAAATTAAACACACCAAAAGAAAATCGTTAAACATTTATCGCATGTAGGATGCCTCCATCGACATCGTAGGCATATGGAAAACGCTAATATTCACAGTGGGCTAATTTTTCCATGGTTTTTTCCCAAAAGAAGATTCAATAATTTCCATTTTTTTTGTAAAAATGATTCGAATTTAAATTTTACAATATAAAATTATTTACCTTAAAAATCAAATATATAGAAAATATATATAAAATACATTATAAATTATATATTTACAAATACATCAATAAACATTTTATAGTTTGCATAATAGGGACTAGGAGGAGATTTATTAATTTTTAAAACCTCAATATTAATTTTCTTCTCCATCCTTAAAATTATCTCTAATCGCAGGCTAATTGATTCTTCTCGCCCACAAAATACACCGTAGCCTCAAACAATTCAAAAGTGCTGCTATGATCGTAAGAAGATATTTGCCTAACGCAAATTTTCGAATAAATATTTAATTCAAACTAAAGGAACTTAATAATGCAAAAAAAAATACTAGTAGTTATTATATCGCAGTCAGTAGAATTAGTCAACAAGGGTCTTCACCAGCGTTAATTTCATCAAAGCATTTAACACAGGAAATGTATGTACACTTCATTGGAGCCCTCTAAAGGCCAAGAAGTACTAAAATCTATATTAATTAAACCTTAGATTCCTTTCTTCTTCGACCTCCTCATCCTTCTATAAATTATTGAGGAGTTCATTATAAACGTTGGTTGCAGGACTTTGAACATACTTGTGCTCAAATTTTCTACCCTAGGAATAGGGGTAACAAAGGTTTCCTTGAAGCTCGTTTGTGATAGAATAATAATGAGAAGTGTGAAGATGATTATTTAATCGAAACATTGGACTTAAATATGTAAATCGGTTTGAAGCATCAGCCACAAGTCAGATTTATGGGATCTTGGTCTATGTCAATGGTGATGTTATTTCTTATTGTATATTGTTATTTTATTTCTATTTACTTTTTTCCATCTTCTCTCGATAAAGAACAAGAAGCATAAAGTGATTTACTATATATCAATACCCTTCTCTCACCGATAAGCTTTATCTAAATGTTTTCTTTCAAATTGTGTTGTTTGGGAATGATTTAATTCAAGCTTTGACAGCTAGGGCTGTCAAAACAGTCTGTCCCACCGTCTTAGCTAAATATTGGGTTCCCAAATGTTATTTTCGCCTTTATGTTAAGTAGAGATGAACTCATAAGCAATGGTGAGCTTCTCCTATCTCAGAATATCCCCAAAAACTATCTCAAAGTTTCCTAAGAATGTGTTGAAAGTAGCTAGGTCCAAAGTCCTTGCTCCGATCTTATAATTATTCTTCGTTATCATATGTGTTTTCCTTGTGTTTAAAATGTTTTTCTATTGAAAGTGCATCAAAAGTCAAGCTAGTTTCTCAAGTAATTATCAAATCTTAGATTACTTTTATGTTTTCTTAAGTGTATGTCAAAAGCAGATAATAAAGTACTTACCGCATCTTTAAAGCCGCTCTTTGTTCTTCATTTTTTAATTATCCTTCTTGTTGTATCACTAATTCATAAAATAACGCCTTAAAGAGATCCTTAGACACAGATGACTTGGGTTCCCATGGACCACTCTTGAACCTTGTTGTTTCAATTAAACCCTATTATGACTCGTATCCCAATGGACTAAAATGAAGCGTTATATCTATTTTTTTTTTTAGCCAAAACTTAAGGTTATAATTATCACAACTTCACACTTTTGAAATTCTTTCCATTTAGAACTTTCCACCTAAATAACAATCATGCTCAACCACATCCAAAAAAACAAAAACCCCTGACTTCATAACTAGCTCATATTTGCCATTCCAAAAGCTTTAAAGACAAATCCATCTTTACCCTATTGGAGAGATCCCTCTCCGGATTTAGGAGGGCTAGATCCTATAATCCCAAAGTGGTTGAAATAGTGTCTTCCCTTATGATTTGGAATTTCCTCCAATCTTGCCAATTATAGGAGCCATTGTACCGCAACGGCAGGGTTAAAAAGGCTGTGCACAAGTACATGTGTTGTTACAAGTAAGCAAGTCTCTATACATATATATGTGTTATATAAGTACATGTACATGTGGTGGCACAAGTATAGTATAGGAAGAAGGTGTGTATGTACATGTACAGTAGTGGTATAGGTATGGGTGTAGGTAAGAAGGATTTGGACTACTATCTCATAATAGAAGGATGGGTTAGATTTAGAGACAAGATATATGTACCAGACAATAGTGAGCTCAAGAAGATGATCTTGAGGGAGTTTCTCTATCATTCAAACCATATTCGAGTCTCCTGCTACCGTAAAACATCGACTATAGTGAAAATATTTTACCGTTGGTCAAATATAAAAAGATATGTGGCAAGTAGCCTAGAAGCTAGATGTTTTGATTTTCAAAATGAAGTAAGGCAAAGTGTAAGCATCTAGGTGATTGCCAAACCTATTACATTCCAAGAGGTGGAATGAGTGTCATTTGCAGACTTCATCACAAGTTTTTCAGGATATTGCACAACATGATTCCATCATGTTCGTGGTGGATAGGTTTAAAAAGGTTGCACATTTCATTCCAAAGAAGACCAGTCAACTAGTGATGTAGCACATGTTTTTTATCATATACAGGGAAGCAGTTATATTGCATGGTCTTCCAAGAAGATCAGGTCCGACAGTATGAAAAGTTCACTTCCAAAGTTCATGGAGTTGTTTGTAAGTTTTGCACCGAGTTTTCCTTCAATACATCATATCGTTTACAGACAGATGACATACTAAGAGGTTCATTAATAGGATATTGGAGGATATGTTGAGGATGTATAGATAAATCAACAACGCAAGTGGAAAGAGATATCTTCCATTATGAGGTTCACTCATAAACAATGGCATCGTGAGGACATTGAGGATGAGTCCATTCGAGGAATTGTGCTGGATGAAGTTTCACACCTACCGCTGAGCAGATCCGATTACCGTGTATTGATTGGACCGTATATGTTAGTAGAAATGGAACAGAATGTAGGTGATCAAGAAGAAATGAAAGAAGCAAGAAAGATAGAAGATGATTTTATGCAGTATTAAACATGTTGTTCAAGGAGTTCCAAGTTAGAGACTGTGTGTACTTGCGTATCAAGCCCAAGAAGAGGTCTTTGGGGATTGACTTTGGTGCCAAGCTAGCACCAAGGTTTTTTGGACCCTTGTGATCGCTTATGAGGATTCACGAGTAGCCTATTGACTTGTACTCACCTCTCCATAGTGAAATTCCATGATTTTTTTCATATATCATTTCTTAAGAAATAGGTTAAATATTCCGATCATGTGATCGATCGGTTTGTATTGCGTGTGAGTCAAAAGGAGAGTTCGTACTAGAACCACAGTATTTTTTACAAAAATACACCCTAACTGGAATTATGATATAGATAAAGTTAAAGTGCAATGGAATAAATTTGGGCCTCATGAAGCATATGATATGGCGAACCAAATATGAGCTATTTATCCCTCCTTATTTTTCTGTCATTACAGCAACGCTTATTTATGATGTTGGTATGTATGGCTATATATGTTTTGGTGATCTTTGACATATGTTTTATGTGATGTTTTTTACATATGTATATGTATATATTTAAAATACCTCCATGACATATTTTATAAAGTTCCAACAAGCATAATTGTAGGTTTTGACCTTTATAGAAATTATCCGCAAACGAACTCTAGAATACATAAATATAAAAAATAGTGACAGATAAAACATAAAATAGATATACATAGATATTTTCCTATTGAACCTAAAACCAAGACTAACATCTGATTTTTTCATTATATTCTTTCAATGTTACAACAGATATATATATGCCAAAGTATCTATAAACCTCAACCATTAACCCTAGATTAGAACATAAATCGTAGTTCCCTTGAGCAACATCTACAAAATAATTATGGGTAGAAACAAATCATGCCCAAAACCATGTTCAAACCCATGAAAAACCATAGAGGTCCGCCACCTAATATAGGGTCCAAAAAACGAATTCATGTACTTTCCCCGAACCATGTGTGGGGTTGCCGCCATCCTCTTACCCGTCGCTTCTCACTCCGGAGCCAGTTGTGGAAGGAAGATAATACACACCCAAAATTATCCCACTTTTTGTTTTTCCGCAGGGGGGCACATGAGAGATTAGTCACAATTCCGCCCACAATGCCCATTGTTTCTCTACCCCAAGAGAACACACTGCCGCATTTGGTAATGACCATGCAACATTCTTTCAAAGTGTCCACTTACCAATAAAAACTTTTTTCCTTAACCATATCTCTCACAAAGTGATACTAAAACATCAAATGCGCTTTGTCCTTCAATGATAAGCAAGGTTCGTAGCCAATAAAATTTCACTTTGGATATCACAACATATCCTTATAGCTCGTTAAAATTTAACCCCATACTTGAACACAAAACTGTAACCAAAATAATTCCTTACATGCATGGAGTGTCAAGTTATGTATTCAAACTTCTTAGAAGCTGAAAGAGCGCGCACAAACCTGCTTTACTCATCCAACTAACTCACACTTCAAATAGGCTAAACACATACACACTTGCAGATCTTCTTTGACAGACAGACCTCCAACTTAGTCTTCATAAAACAAAGCCATGAATGTACAAAACTCTACCCAACTCGGTCTTCCTTGGCAAAGGATGCACTACAATCACTAAAAGCAAGGAACATATAAAAACCGTCTACCGTTGTCCAAATGCTCCTTCCCCCGGTTTTGACATAAAACTACTCAATACTCCCACCACATGCAATGTCTGGTCTATAAAATACCATTGCATACATCAAAGCAATCCACTACACCCGCATATGGAACACAGACATGTCCCTTCTACTTATTGTGTCTTGGGACACCGTTTAGTAGATACCCCATACCTACAAGAATAGGAACCTTCACCCCACATTATCCTACATATTGAACCTATGCAATATTGTCTCAACATACTTCCTATGGTTTAACCCGTAGCTTCCTATTTTCTGACATTTATTTAATTTCCATGGTCATAATATAGTTTGGTACAGAATATCGTTCATGCTCTAATTTGGAGAAATATTGCCTTCAAAACTCGGGATAATTTCTTTCTCATTTCCAAACTGGAAGAACATATCATCCATACAAGACCAAATAAATAACACCTACCAATTAATTTAAATACAAAACAATGATCCTCTTTTATTCTCAAAAAATCCAAGTCCTCGTATATATTTATAAAATTTTTGATACCACATCCTTGGTGACTCTTAACCCATACAAAGAATTTTTTAACCGACATATCAATTCTTTCTTACCCTTCACAAAGTTAAAGCCTTAAGGTTTCTTCATGTAGATTTCATCTCTCTAGATCCCGTGAAGAAATTTCATCTTCAAATCCATCTATTCTACCTAAAATCAAATGCGTAGTTGACAAATAAGAGTAATCTAATAGAATACCTGGAAAACAGGATAGAAAATATCACTAAAATAAATTCTCGACATCTAAAAATAACCTTTTTTCTATCAACCGAGATTTGTATTTCCGTCCATCATTCCTTCTGCATTGATCTTCTTCAAACACCCATTTTCTTCCAATGGGTTCTTCAATCATAATTCCGCATCCCATGCCTCATTTTTTAAAAGGGGAATTTTATTTCATCAACCATGACCTCTTTTCAGGAGTTTTCCAACCTCTCGAATCCACTTCCTCTCTAATATTTATGGGATCATCATCAATGATAGATAAAGAAAAAATTGAACATAAAGCATTACTATATTTTTTTGGATGCCTTCTTTTCGAATCGTATATTATCACAACTAGAGTTTGTGGATCTTCTCTTGAACCTTATTCTATCAGAGCTTCTGATTCTTCCTCCTTTAGCTTAGATTCTATCTTCTTAGGTTCCTTTACATAAATTCATGTTTAACAACATCTTTCACCTCGCTAAACACCACATCTCGGTTTTACACAATCACATGAGGTAACCCCTCTACTGACAAGAGGCGATCCCTACTAGCCTGCATCGGGTTCAGTTAAACAATCATTCACGCTATAGTGTGTTCCTAATTGCAAATAAACCAACTAGCGATGAAGGCCACTTCCGGGAATCCAACGTTTTCGCTTGTAGAGAAAGTAGCGCTCCGTTCCTTAGCTCCGCATCACAACCATGATCTCTGTGATCTAACACCGCACACGCAAGAAACAAAACAAACGCAATCCCGTAAAATCTAGTATATGCAACTATATGTCACCAGAGAAGACATAACTCAACATCATAATCAAGAACAAGATAAAACCATAACCAATAGTCGCTTATCATTAATCAATCAAAGAATAATACAACCACAGTTCCCCGACAACACCTCCTTCTGGAGACGCGTCGAACACGCCTCGAAAATCTTGTCGTGCTGAGACAAACTTTCCTGATGTCTCGGCACGATCTCCTTTTGGATTTGGCCTTAAGGGGAATGAATCAAGGCTCTGGCAAGATAAGGCTCCATGTCTCTTGTGGCACTTGGAGACTAACCATTCAAATTTCCTTCATCAATGGAAGATGGCTATATTTATAGAGGAGAGTGAGGAGGTTTGGATCCCTACAATAGGAAGGGAGGCCTTATCCCTAGAGGTTCCCCATATGGTGGAAACAAGAGGCCAAAGGAGGAAGGCCGTGTTGTCTACCGAAACCACCTCGTATGACTCATCCACGAAGTTCTTGCATCGAACCGCCTTCTTTAAAAAAATTTCCAAAAGCAGATTACATGGGTTCTTAATCGTACGTAGCGCCAATACGCGGGTCGTTGTTAATTTTCTCAACATGAAAGTACAATGGGCTATCAGCTGGCCAAGGCAAAACATGTGTTTTTAGGGCTTCGGTAGTGTGCTGACCAACAGTATGAAATTTTCGTTGTCCTCATGGAAAGGTACAATGATGGTATTTGCAAGGCATGTATACCAATTATTGGTCGTTTAAACGACCATCCAATGGGAAAAGATGGATATCACAGGACGTGAAAAATTATTGTGTACGTATGCCCCTAAAGCATGAGGCCCTAGCAGAGAGAGGGGTGAAATGCTACGAGAAATGTCCACAATCGAAAACACCGCCGTCAAAACTTGCGTAGAGAAGTACAACTAATATCTCAAATACATGATATATGTGGCATGGGCGCAAGCTCATCCATAACAGAGTATACAATAATCCAGACCCAGTGTATGGACGTTACCTATCCAAAGATGATCGATAAATAGACTTAGGTATGGTCACAACCATCCAATCGTTGAGTCATGTAACTAAACACAATAATCACAAACGGCACCGATTATACATAACAGACAGAATCCAGTGGTCTTGTGCTCCATCTCGACTTCCAAACAAAGTACAAGTTCAAGCATGTGAATAAGTGAGCCGAAGTCGACATAAGAACATCGTTCCGATTACCACCAATGATGAAAGTCAAGTACGTACGCAAGACGTACCACCAATAATGACAATGGCCCCTGCATGAGCAGTACAATTCGCTGCATGGAATCAATGAGCTGGCGTCAAAACATCCGTAGAATCACTTCAATCGGAGGCCAATACGAGAACCCTCACGTTGAACGTTAAGAACCTACTATTTAGTACGTGCAGGCTCCAAGGTACCAGAGCGAGTCTCTAGATCGCCTTTCTTGGATAATGAGTCAAGTCGACAAGTGACCTTGATCATGGGTGGGCCATAGTGTTTTCTACATCATCGACACGAGATGAGGAACATGATGTCTTTGTGAATCAAGATCAAGGAGAACTGTAGGAAGGTTGGAATTTCAAGAGGTAAACTTTCGAACATATTTCACGGCACGACAAAGGATTGGCATTATTTGGACATCACAGATCGCAGGTCATGATGACGGTGCAAAGAGCGGATGAGAGGTCAAAAGGGATCACCAAACCCATGGAGGCAAGTGGAAAATGAGATGAGATGTCCCCAACCCGACAATGCATAAGTGCCATGTTCAAGAGTGACATATCGTCGACACGACAATGATGTTATTCCATTTTCTCTAATTATCTTCAAAGGTGTACTTTTTTGCTTACACAAGCTTGAAGAGGATACCATGTGCTCGTTAGGATAAGCCCATCCTAGTACATTTAACGAGCTCCTAGAAGAGGAACTTGGAGCATCGTCATTACGATCGAATCCAATGTCATCAAGGTTTAACAAGTCTCGAAAAGGGAAGAACTCGATGTCTTTTCATGTTTAGAGTTTGGAAAAGACAGCTGAAAAGTAAACTCAAAGGCCCTTTTCGTAACAGTTCCTCGCATCCTAAAAGCGGTAGAAAACAAAATCCGAGAAAACCTCCTAGTCGTGATAGGCTAGTATTCCTTTTTTGTAAGTAATCTATCCCTGCACCAAAAGGTAAACGTGTACCGGGGGTAGATGTCATTTCATGTCCACTTTAACGAGATCAAACGAAAGGAACTCGGCAATCTTTTCATATTTAGAGAGTCGAAAAGAGCCGAAAGATGACTCTCCGGAGGAACTAGTGGTAGCAACTCGGTTCCGGCAGTAATGGTGGAACTACTCAAAACATGATAAAAGCGAGAGGCCGGCTAACAAGACCACTCACATCAATGTTCCTTGAACCAGAAACAACCAAGTGAAGGCGCATATGATCAAGCACAGACAGTGACGATGGAATGAGAAAACCAAGGGCTCATATGGCAAACAAATTGACAAAATGAAAGCAATCGCCAAAGAGGTAAAATGGGAAAGGTTTTACTTTACACAAGCTAGCCAGAGGAAACTCTACTGGTTGGTTTATTTTTACACAAGCTTGAACAAAGAAACTATGTTGAAACCGAGCCTTCATTTTTTACAATGCTTGAAACGGAAACAAAATCCATGCTTGAAAAATAAGCATGCCTCAAAGATGGTGACTCAATTGAGGTACATGCCCCCCAAGCTTCACCATGAAAGGCAGATGGAGTGAAGGTTCAAGTTACGAGATCTAAGAAATAATCGACCAGATTTTTACGAGATCTAATCAAAGACTTGAATTGAACAAAGAAATGGCTTCATTGTTTTTAACGAGGTTGGACACAATACATTAAAAGAACTATCCTTAGGACAATTTGTTTCATGTAAGTCCATGAGCTTGGCACAAAACAAGGAACTATGCTCCGAAACCTGTTTCATTTTTTAAGGAGTTTGATGACAAGACAAGGAACTTCCGCCAAACGCCAACTTGTTTCATTTTTAAGGAGCTGACACAAGAAAATGGTCAAAGGTTCGACGACCTTGTTTCATTTTTTAAGGAGCTTGACACAAGACAAGGAACTCTCGCTCCAACCAACTTGTTTCATTTTTTAAGGAGTTTCGACACAAGAAAACGAATCGTTCCGACCGACCTCATCATAATGAACAAGAAGTCATCACTTCCCAAGAGTTCCACTCGAAGGGAAGGAAAACATCTCGGAAATCGTGGGACTCAATGCCCTCAAAAGACACTATGACCGACGCATCATTATTGAGCATGTGCACGGAGTAGGTAGCCACATAGTTGACCCGCAAAGGGGGAGCACAATGGGTGGATAAAATCGTAAGGATGATGGTGGGTAAGTCGCCACATCATGACTAAAGAACAAAGTCGATCAATGGCTTCCATCCATCCTTCATGTGGAAAAAATGCATTTCACAAGAAAAAGGAGAGACAAGTGCTCCCATGGCACTTGCAATCGTGCCCCAAGAGCAGCATTGAAATCCAGCGGCAAGGAACAACCATCACGTCCATATGAATGGTTTTACCTCCCCCAGTAACAGCAACCTTGGGAAGGATCCCTAAGGGTTGGGACTTATTCCTTCTCGTTAAATGCCAATGACCTCCGTGTAACAGTAAGTGGCGGTGAACCGAAAGCGTGCCAAGTAGTTAAGGACAAAATACTAACAGACGCACCTTCATCTATAATTGTGTTGGGTACAAACTGCATCAAAGGCCTCACATCGTGACTCAAAGGAACATAATACGAAAAGACAGATTCCGCAAATCGATTCCAATCGAAGGAAGCACCAAACTACTTGGAGGGGGTTACCATTGAACCGAGATGGTCTTCCTCAAAGGTTATGATAAAGGAAGAAGCATCCTCCATGACCCCCATCTCGGGCGTGGGAAGAGTATCCTCCTAGACCTCCATCACGGGGAGGTGGAGGAGCAACTTTTGTATAGGGACAAGAGAATCTCTCTCCAAGTCCGAGGAATCGCCACAAAACAAGAAGAACTCGAGGGGTGAGAGGTCCACTCTCCACCGAAAAGACTGGTGCACCGTAGACGGGCCAACTAACCGATCCCACCATGACTAATGGTCAGTCGGGGATGGATTCCCGACGCACTCTAAGGAGTAGGATCAACTAAGGATGAATCTGACCAATCGAGGGGATCGGCCTTGCAGAGGACTCAAAGACAGCTTGCTTATAACCAAACGGAAGGCATGGTGTAGAAACATTCGTTGTCTCAACACTCGCTTTGGCTTCATCCATATAAGGACAAAGGTGAATGGTACAGCTCCTTCACACAACTTACAGGATTGGTAATATTACCCGCCTTTAGAGCCTTACCAACACCAAGCTGAAGACATGCCCCCAACTTGGACTTCGAAGCCAAAGACAACCAAGTAAAGGATCGTTGACCATGCTTCAAGCACCTTGGGAATGTTGCAGCCCAAGAAGATGGTCTCCCCGTGCACAACATGCAAGGGAACTTCTGAATTTCCGGTGGAGGGTTGGAAGGTTTATCAAGAGGAGGCATTAAAGCGTAGCTTTAGCCTCCTTTCATCGGGGACTTCTTTCTTCGTCTTCTTCTTCTTAGCCACCTCGGTTACTCGAATCCGTACCTCTTCATCGTGCGAAGTAGAAGAGGAGGACAGAATAGGCGAAGAAGGGGAGAGGTCCACCTTGGAATCAACATGACGTTGCTCAAAGTGAGTGAACCGATCGACCGCATCCAAGACATTCGAGACCATAGAGGTTGGAAAACAACCAAACAGCAACCCAACAATTAACCCAAGAAGGGACACCGTTACATATAAGGAGCGCTAACATTTCCAAAAGGGGAGAAAGGGACCCGTATTCCCCATTGAGGGGATTCTCGGTTGGTGAACCTAAAAGTTGCTACCGTAAAAGATCTTTCTAACAACACCCTAAGGAAACCAACTTTTAACCAGGAATACTGCAAGTGCTTAATTTTTTAAAACATTAAAACAAAACTTATCGTTTCATATTTTAAGAGTCAAGAACAGTAAAAGGTGACTCTATCGCTAGGATTGGAACAAGCATGAAAGGAAAGCTGCTTTGGTGATATTTTCAAATTTAAAGAGTCAAAAAAGATCGAAGGATCGTTTAGAATGCTAGGCAAAGGGTGTACCAAATAACCATGAAATCAGTAATATACACCTTGGTTTCAAATGAAAAATAAATGGTTCAAGGACTTAACGTACGTGCAATCTCCGAATGTTGTTCGTTGTATCACAGTATAGTAAGGTGACTTCCGCTTCCTATGGATAAAGGATGCAAATCCAGTGTCTCCTTATATACACGACGGTACGGAGCACAAGTCTGATTAGTGTCAGTTTTAAAGCCAAGAGGTGAACGGAAGCTAATAGGTTTAAAGACGCTCGTAATGCCTCCTTGCCTAGACCTATAAATATTTCTTAATGTTTCAATGTTGCCTTTCAAATTGAGCAAATTTTAACATTGATCTTAAATTATGTTTCAGCTTTCAAGGCCCTACCGCATGTCATTCGACAATCTCCTATATGCGCCTATATGAGAAAAGAAATATTTCAATTGATGAACGCCATTCAGTTACAGAGTTTCAAACAATGACAACAAACAACAACACCGCAAACAAAATCTTTCTTCCAAACTAGATGATCACTATCCAAAAGTAACTTCAAACATTCAATGATGCGAATAATGCAATGTAATTCATGCAAAAAATCCTCTTCAAAACCATGCAATTGTAATCTACGCACAATTTCCTTTTCCTTTCAAATGAGAAGAACAAACTCAATGCATTTTTCAATGAAATGAGAATCTACTTAATGCATGATTTTTAATAAAAGAGAATGCAATCAAAGCGATTTCTAGCTTCTCCAATCATTAAACAATGTAATCTAGGTTCAATGATGGATCTCAAAAAAAAACTTTTCAATGCAATGTGATCTAATGCATTTTAACGAAAAGCAAACTACATGAGACGAAAACCAACAAACGCAAATCTTCTTAATGAAGGATGAATGCAAAGAGATGTAAACAAACACTAAGAATGTAATCGTTATACTCAAACACTTTGTCACAAATTCTCAAAAGGCGACAAGACATATGAAGTCAAACACAAAGAGAAGCTTCTAAAAGCAAGAGATCAAACAAGGCATTCATTCCCTTTACATCAAAAGAACTAAGTAGAAAGAAGATATTCCAAACATGAGCACAGTAATCTATGCTCATAGAGGAAATACTGAAGGGAAAGACACACAGAAGGATTTAGGGAAAAAATTTACCTTTACACACTGGAATTGAGCCCTGACTTCTTTGTCATTGACAATAGCACCAACTCAACAACTTGCTCACCGAAAACTAGCCACGTTCTCCAATTGGCGCAGCAACTAACAACAAGTGCCAATGCTCGAAAATGAAAAACAAAGAATTTCGCCAACCAAGACCAAGACCACCATCAAGCAGGATCTAAAACAAACCCGTACAAAGTACCGACCAAATGAAACTTCCGAACAAGGTAAACCCTATACCTGTGATTATGGTGACTATTCGTCGTAATCCTCGCCAGACAGGATGGTACGCAGTGATACCCAAGTTTCTCCACCACACCATGGTGGAAATCGCGCTAACTGTCAACGATTAAAGGATGAAAACCTTAAAAACGAGGACATATTTGATCCTTCCCAACAAACTAAAGCTGCAACCTTTAAAAGAGCTACCAAAGAGTCGATCAAGCAGAAAAAAGTCAAGAATCGACCGGAAGACAAGACACCACGTGTTCGGCTTCATAAACTACACTCGGGAGATTGACCTGCGCATTGATCTACTTTCGCTAATGCGCAGCAAGAGCATTTTTGTTATTATCCGTTAACTTCAAAGCCTCTTTCTCGAGTTTATAAAGCAAACAACAAACACAAGTCCCCGTGCCGGAGTCGCCAATTTTTTGAAGGAGGTAACCTCATTTAATAAGAGGCGATCCCTACTAGCCTGCACTGGCCTAGCAACAATCGTTCACGCTATAGTGGTGTCTCAATCGCAAATAAACCAACTAGCGATGAAGGCTACTCCCGGAATCCAACGTTGTCGCTGTAGAGAAAGTAGTGCCCTAATTGGGGCTTCCACGCATCACAACTGCTACAATCTTCTATGATCTACCTTATTAATGCAAGAAAAAAAAAAATGAAGCAAGCATAAAAATCCAAAGATATGTAACTATATGTCAACAAGAAGACATAACTCAACATCATAATCAAAGAACAAGAGTGGAACCATAACCAATAGTCGCTTATCATTAATCAATCAAAGAAGAATACAACCATAGCTCCGACGCTCGAATTCTTCTGAGGTCGCCAATGGAACACGCTTCTCCTCAAAATCTTGGTTTGTGATGAGACAACCTTCTCTCCCCTTTATTGTCTCGACAATGATCTCCTTAAGCTGATTAGCCTTATGAATGAATCAAGGCCTCCAAGATAAGGCTCGATGGTTTCAAACTGGAGACTCAACCATTCACCTCTCTTCGTCACTGAATATATTGTATTTATAAAGGAGAGGAGGAGGTTTGGATCCTTACAATAGTGGAAGGGAGGCCTTATTCAGAGGTTCCCCACATGGTGGAAACAAGAGGCCAGGCGAGAAGGCCGTGTTATTCAGCCTAAAACCACCTTGACACTCATCCATGAAGTTGTTGTAATCGAAACTTTGCCTCCTTTTAAAAAAAAAATTCCAAAAAGCATTTCATGGTTCTTAATCAGACAATAATTATGCTACAGTTCGTGTTGTTAATTTTTCCTTACCGATGGAAAGTACAAAAAAAAAAATCAGACACTAACGCTAAGGCAAAAACACAAGCTTAGGGTATGTCAGAAATGATCATTTAAGGAATGGCTTCTGGAAAGGGATGCAATGATGGTATTTGCAAGGCACATATTGATTATCGGGTCGCTTAAACGACCTCCAATGGGCGAGATGGGGATTGTGTGACTATGACAAATTACCTTAACAACAACCTTTCCTTGTTTCCGTGTTCAAAGCTTGTAACCTTTTAAACCACATCTCTATACCCAACAAAGATGCAAATTTCAGATTTACTATCCAACTTTAATATTTTATCCTTTGGAATTATACATATATCATGTACCCAAATATCCTCGCATGTGAAAGAGAGGGTTTTTACCACTCCATACCTCAAGGGAGTCTTTATCTTCCAACATTGGCAGAAGGTGATCTATTAAATAGGTAGCATGGCTTCACTTCCTCCGCCCATAATTCCCGTCCTAATCGTACCATTACATGCTTCTTGCCTTTTCTAAAAAGGTCATGTTAATTATTTCACAAATTCATTTTACTAAGGTGTGTATGAGCAGTATTCTTCCATGCTATACCACACTTCTTACATAACTATTAAAATTCATTCTTGCTGCACCCTCTCCATTATCCGTCCCTCAACACCTTATCTTGTTCTCTCGTTTGGTTTTCCACTCGCAGTTAAATTATTTAAATTTGCTGTACAACTCGTATTTCTTCCTCAAGAACATATCCATGCATTCCTTGAGAAATCACATATAAATGACACATAGCATACGTACTTACCTGTGTTGATGGCAATCCAAAATAGGTTCTAAACACCCTTCACTATGCACAAGCTCTAATATCTTGTTCGCCCTCTTAGCACCAAAAGGAAACCCACCCGATTATGTTTCCTGGCACATAATGTTCGTAAATCGAAATTCAGAGAGAAAATTAGAAATACCTTCTACCATAACATTACCATGTAGTATTCCAAACTCTCTTTATCTCCAATAGTGTCCAAGCCTTTGGATGCCATAGCATGGTATTTTCTCTAGACACCACTAGGCTTTCTACTCCACTTTCAGAACCTGTTTAATGGTTACACCCATCAATAACAATGCCACCCACAAGATTGTATAAAGTTCCAATCCGAACTCCCCGCATAACACGTTGCTCCTTGGAAACATCTGTAGGCATTCTTCGAACACCGTTTTCACACCTACATCATCCATCTTACATACAAAAATCATATATTTCTAGACAATGCAAGAATATGAAGAATGCAAGGGAGTGTTCTAATCTTCCACTTTGCAACTAACTTTATTTTTCCTCGTTCAATGATTTTGGCCTTCCTATAATCCCCTAAGAAAAATCACCACCATAATACTTCTCATACTTAGAACCACCTCATGGGAGTGATGTGAAAGGATGCACCTAGGTCAATCAACCATGACTCATGATCTGCGTGTATTTGAAAAGAAAATCCAAATACACATCCCCACCTTCATCTCAAGTGGTTTTCGCCTTGCGTGCATGAGCATCATGAGATCCCTTTCCCTTTCTTATTTTAGATCTGCTGGCATTTTTTAAGTTCCATTCCTTTCCTCATTTCAACACACCCTTACATTATTTCTTGGAGATTTATATGTCCTCTATATTTAGATCTCCCACTCAGAAATTCCTACTTTTGTTTCTGCTTCCGGACCATCCTCATATAAACAAATTCATTTTCCATCTCATTTCCTTCGATAGAAAGGTTGAGAAATTTCATAAAATTCAAGGTAGTTGTATTAAGTTACCTACCGCAATGGGCCCAAACTATCCCATGAATATGGTAGAGAAAAACAAACCAATGCACTTATCTTCATCTGATATTTAATACATGTATGACAACTCGACCCATCACAGTATTGTGAAGGTTTTCAAATGTTATGTCACCAAGTCTCCATCCCTCATCTTTCAGTGTTATACAACTTTTTCCAGAACAATTGCAGTATTCACCGTGGACTTGCATTGGGACAAATTCCCATAACTTTTCCTTAAATTCTTCCTCGTAGCTTCCCGAGATAAATTCATCAATACCAACCGAGATACACAATTGTATTTTTCTCTTCTTTTCCTTTTGATCCGCCTTTCACGTAAGTATTCATCCGACATTTTCGTTGGTTTAGTACCTGCATCTACCATTTATCCACTCTGACATTTATCCACGAGAAAAATCATCCATCTTGAACTTTAAAACTAAAAAATATAACCATTAAAATCAACCTCTATATTTCCACTACTCGCCACTCTCATTCACCGCAAGAATCAATCCGCAAATCTCCTACCGAAAAGGATCTACCACATGTCAAGAAAAAATCCTCAAAGAGTAAAGGCAGGGTTCTATTGATGCTGTTAAACTTTAACAACAACTGTAAGTATTAACCTCCAGACAATGATCTCTTGTTCAATTTGTAAAATGTATCATAGTAAAATAAAAAAAATAGGCGAGATCATAAAACATAAAACAAATATACATAGATATTTTTCCCTAGATCCCAAAACTGACCACCAAAATTGATTTCTCATTGTCCTTTTCAATGTTACAAATACACATATATACATGCCAAAGGGAATCATGCTCTTATAATCCATTAAATTTTAGATTAGAACACAGTCCATAGTTCCCTTGACAAGATCTATATAAAATACCATAAGAAAAAACTATCATGCCCAAAACCATGTGCAACCCAAGAAACCAACAGTAGGTCTTCCCACCCACTATAGGTGCTGAATTTTTTTTTTACTTCGGAACCCTATGTAGGGGCTCCTACCCCCCTGTCTTAATAAATCAAGTGTGATGGCCACCTTCAGCCCCACTTTCTTGCTCGAGTTAGTCATGGAAATAATATAACAACACCCAATAGGTATACTTTTTGTCATTATAGTTGTCATGTTTTATGATTTGCAGCCGGTTTTCTTCTGCTACATCACTGTAAAATACTACATCGAGCTGACGTTATAAAGCTCCATGCGTATGTTTGGTTTTCAATGGTTTTGCCGAGAGATATGTGTGATTGAACATCGAAGACGGTGTCCCCCAAGGAGGAGGGTTTCATAATAGCCTCGGTGAAAATTACCTTGTAATAAAGTTAAAATAATAACCAAGGTTGAATGAACATTCTGCTGAATGTTGCCCAAAGCATACTAGTGGGAGTTCATGTTGTTTATTAAAAATAAAATTACAAAGGCTATGTCAACAAAGAGGAAATTTATTTTTGGCACATTTATTTATGAAAAATGGAAATTAGGAGAAAAATGGAGATGAAAGGCTTATAGCTTTCATGAGGAGGAAAATGAAGGAAAATAATGGAAGCACGAAGAAAATAGAGGCGTCTTTATACAAAAAATTCTTATGATAGACCGCCTGGTACTCATCCATTTTGAGCTATTATTCTTCTCCTCCCTGCATTTTATACTTAGAGTTTTTTGGAGCACTTTGGAGAGTGTGATACTTAAGATTGGAGAAATAAGACAAAGAAGAGCGTGAAATGGTGCTTTAGCATTGGGATTAGCAACGCTGGCAAATGAGATTTGATTACGGTGTATCACAAGTTGCATGTATGTTTTCCTCACTAGTTTTGGCATTCATGGTAAGCATGTGGATTGGCTCAGTCTTTGCCATTTCCTGGATAGCCATGGTGTTGTGGTTTTATGCCATTGATTGTTTCTCAAGCTGGTTCTCATGATTCTTTAGCAGTTTGGGCTGAGTTATTAGTTCCCGAGCCTTGCTGGGATGTAAAATGCTCTAGAGCCCCATGAGCAATGGTCAGGCTGAGTTACTAGTCTTGGAGTCTTGGTTGGAAAAGCATTGTGGATCCCCAGGGTTGAATTACCAGTCCTCGATGCTTTTTTGGACAAATGATGTTGAGCCCGTAAACAACTAGGGTTGAGTTACTTTTCCCGCAGCCTTGTCAGCCTATGGGAAACCCCGTATTTATTGTGATTGATGTGTTTGAGATGAGATCCCACATTTATGCTTGGAATATGGCATAGGATGATTGGTCAAAGTGAGACTTGCTCACCAATCTATGGTTAGTGGAATGTGGAAGTCCCATTCTATAGTTTTTAAGCATGAATGAAGAAACACCTCTAGTATTTATGCATGCAAATGTATTTATTTTAGTGTATGTATTTTTAATGCTATATAGATTCATTATGTATTTATGTTGTTATTGTTGTTATAAGCATGTATTGATGAATATGCTGTATGGCTCCTCTATCCATTTTTTTAATTTTAAATGACATAAGGTTGCATCTACAGTCAAATATACTATATTGTAGCTTCGATGTAGGGGAGAATGCCCAGTTTATTTCCAGATAAGTAAGATACCCTCATGTTTAAAGCCATTGTCTCAACTCCGTAGATGCAACAAGCTTAGGACATGTCTTTTTGATGAAAATTTTTTCATGGCCAGAGGGCCCAGATGATTTCCAGATGATTTTTTTTTTTCGTACCTTTTTTTTTTAATATTGTCGATTTCTGTCCCTAAAGTTTCATGTTCTCTGATAGTTACTTGGGTTTCGGGGATGAAAGGTGGCACAATCCTATGTTACAGTACAAACCATTAGGTCTTAGATGCTGCTTGTTGTTGTGTTTATGATCATAGGCCTGCAGCCTGCCACTTACATTTTGTATGCCTGGAGAAAGTTCAAATGTCAAACACAGTCTCCCTTTAGGACCCAAAGGAGGTTGGGGTTGCCCTTGGGAATGTTGTTGATGATGTGTAAGTGTGTTTGGCTGGCTTTTTACGTGCCTGACTTCCGGCCAAGGTCATCTAGGAGTGCTGGATTCTGTATTAGTAGCCTATCTTGCACACACTCTCATTGATGGTGGGATGGCCCAGAGATGGGGTAAGAGGGTACAATAAAAAGGACATGGCCTTCACTAAGGTGTGAAAAGAACAGCCTAACTTCTCGAATGTTAAAATTTTGCATATAGTGATTCGATTAACGTACTTCATATATCACAAAATATTCTATGTATCTGTGTGTGGCGTCAAAGAGGCAAATTCTTGACTCTAAAATGTCGTTATTTCATGCATCAAAATGATTTCATATATTAAACTCATGAATAATGTCTTTTACTGTATAAACAATCCAAATATTTATTCTCCATATTTTCCACTTAATGCACCAGATGATTGAATAATAGAATATCCAACTTCATCATCTATTTAAATGTTGAAATGATCTTTCCATATATAATTTATAAACCATAAGACTATTGTGGACCACCTTTACTAAACTATTAATGTTAAAGTCTACAAAGGTATATAATTGCACTAGTACTTTGGATCAGTTATAATCTTTATATATATATATTTTTAATTATTAATAGAATATATAATATATATATATATATATATATATATATATATATATATATATATATATTAACTTGTAACTTTCAATTTGTAAGTGATAAAAGGGATCAAATTGTTAATAAAACAAATTATTGCATAAATATTTTTGAATGGTGTATTTTTAAAAGATTATATTTAAAAAAATGGATTGAATATGAAAATTTAATTAAATTAATAAGATAGAATCATCCTAATTCAAAATTTAATAACACAAATAAAAAATTATTTAACACAAAGTTTAAATATGAAAAATAATTAGAAATAAACATGGATTTAGTTATTTATTCTCCCATAACTTTATAATTATTATAAACTTAATTCAATGGCAGATATCTAAAAATGAAAAAAAATTATTTAAAAAACTATAAGAGGCTGAGAAGAAAGTTATTAAACTCACCCTTGATAATTCAATTTTCGTGTTGTCCAAAAAAAAAAATGAACATAGGTGAAGATAAGAACTAATTGAGCTTTGAGTGAAAGCTGTCAGTCTTGTTCAAAGACCCTGAAGACGTAGAATTGCCAAGAGAAGTTGAAAAACACTTCCTTGAGATTGTCAATTTTGCCCGTTGATTCACCTCTGAATTTCATCGTTTTAACACCTCCAATCTTCACTATTATTAGCGATCTTGAGCACTTATTTCCTTCTCTTCGACTAAAGAAACAAGATTTTGAAAAATCAAATACATCTTTCTTCCTCTTTATGACAGATAAACCAATATTGATGCAATGAATATAATATTATCATCATTATTATTAATATTTTGTTGTGAATTATTAAAAAATAAATAATAATTTTAAATTTTAGAATTTTAAATTAAGATGTATTATAAATATATTTTATTTAAAATTCTCCTTTGAATTTTAAGAAAAGTATATTCCATATTCCAATTAATCTAAAAAAAATAAGATGGATTATACTAAGACTTCGAAGAAAATAAAGAGGTCAGCTTTTGAATAAATTTACCTATTTTTAATATACCAAGCTATATGATTGATAATAAAATAAAATGACGATTAATATTGAAAAGAAAGAAACAAGATTTGTTTTCTAAAGGCTTCATTTATTATGGGTTTTTTTATCATAAAATAATTCATATATTCATATGATCATAGAAGAAAATAAAAAACAAACAAAACAAACAAAAAAATAACAAAAGGTTTGAGAAATTGAGAAGATTGATTAATTCAATTATATAATTCATTTATTGATGATGATGATGATGATGGTTAATATCCATTTAGGATTAATCTTTGTTTATCGTACCCAAAGAAAGAGTTATTTAGTTTGATTTAAGATTTTATTCCTATGCTCAAAAGGTTTAGATAGTGCTTCCCAGCCCAAGCTACAGGACTTTATATCTTAGTGCTTAGCATGTCAGTATTTGTGGCCCAGTATTTAGGAAATTTGTTTTGGGCCGTGTTGTACTCTCACACTCTAAGAGGAAGTGACTTTCATCCTCGATGTTCTGAGGCTCTCACAGAGCAGGCAAGATCCTTTCCATCCAGTGTGTTTATGGTCTGCCTGTCCACCTGCTTCACTATGGAGCTCACAGAGAGGTTGCCCCAACTTCGGCTATATTAATTTTCTTTTCTTGAGCTAGTTAAAACAGAGAGATACTTTTGATCTTCTAGGTATGTCATATTTAACTTTATAAATATCTTAATTTTAGTTTTAGCTTACCAGATCTCTTCAACCACAATTTTTCTGAATTATAGAAATAACAATCTCTTAATGTTATTAATGTTTTGTAAATGTTTACCTTGCCTATATCCCAATGGTTTAACTAGGCCTCAAAATTTTAGGAACCCTGAAGCATAGTTCTTAGTGGTTTTGGTCGAACAAAGCCATCTATAACTTCAAGGTCTCCTATGCTATTGAGTCAGGCTAGACAACAAGCCTGTAGTCATGTAGTTAGCCCCTAGCAGGGGAAAGACCTACCTATATAATAGGATAGTATTGCTTTTAATTAAGGTTATGTTATAAATACTCTCTGATTTGGCCTAATCTTTTCTCCAGGATTTTGAGATGCCTACAACCAAACTCACATCCATATAAAGTAACATGAGTGACTATCCATTATTAAATAGGTTACATTGTTATTATTCACTTTGTTACTATTCACCTTATAATAACTAGAAGGACTTTTATAATATATACAAAGTTATAAACAAGTTAGATAGTAAATTGGAGTATGAAAATTTCCTATGTTTAAAGAACAAACTATTTATTTTCACAAAACTCCTATTAAATATAAAAATTGACTTTATTTATATCATAATCTATTTTAATCTTAAATTTAATACATATGAAAAATTTAATTCATATAACAATATATTCCATATTAACCCTAAATTTACATAACTACAATTTAGAAAAAAATATGAATTATAAACACAAATTTAAAAATACTTTTAAAATAATAAACTAAAATAAATGATAAGTTGGTTTATTTTCTCATAACTTTTACAATTATTATAAAGTTTTCAATTCTTAATGAATATATTTAAGAGAATAATACCTATATTGAGTATTTGCTTTTAAAAATTTAAAAATAAAGAAATGAAAATCATTACTAGAAAGAAATTTAATAAATAAATGATGTTTATTATTAATGAATTTATCATGTAACCAAACAATAGATTTAATTTTCATAAATTAAATCTACATATATTAAAATAAAGAAAGAAAAGAAATATCTATTAATTTAGATTATAAAAATATAAGGTCTTATTATTATTAAAATGAAATGAAATAGATTTTATAGCTTTTAGTATAAAAAATTTTAGGTCCTATCGACTAAAAATTGGTTTGAGTGAATGTTAATCACCATCATCATTATAAAAATAGTTTATAGAATTCGTAAAACATAATTTATAGAAGTAGTAAATTTAATATTAAAATGAAATTTTATAAAATTAAATTAAATTAAACTAAAAAATAATCTATAAAACCAATAAATACTCTAAAGGGTCCAAAGAAGATAATAGGTACCGCAAAGGCACAAAAAATCTCACAAATACAATATAAGAAGCTTGATGATAGACGATTTATTTTTGGAAGTCATCGTACGGTCACAAACACAGAGACGGATACCGCATATATAGGAAGCACACACAAAGTAGACTTATATAAGAAGAAAGGCCAAAAATAGACCACCTGCCACTTTGAGTGGATTTACATTTGTAAAACAGCCACTCAGCCACGTTGAGATGAAGAGGCAAGAGGCCCCAGAGTGACAAATTTTCATCGTTAAAGTGCGTAGTTGCGTAGGGTTGGAGTTGTTTGTCTCCGGCACGACGAGCAAGTCGTGTAAGGATACTCGATAGCAAGTGAAATAAGGAGTATGTAAGATAATTACTTATCATACATCACAACCATATTCACCATTAAAAAGGACAATGTGATGCCTTTTTTGAATTAGAATTAAGGACACCCTGGAATGTTTATGGTTTTGACAGATTGTGATTATTCGATGACACTTCGGATGTAGTTATTGGTCTAATTTTTTTTATATTCAACATAATAAAAATGAAGTCCGACCAATTTTTTTTTTTTAAAAGGACAAAAGAGTAAAATTATATTCACCACCAAGTGTACTGTCAAATTTTATCTTGACCACTCAACCCATTTCTCCCCGGTGCACCGGATGCACCGACGACCAAACAAAGATACCAAGGCTCATAAAGTATGATAATCCATATCAATAACAAAAAATGTAAATTAAAAACTAAAGTTAGAGATAAATGTCTTTATGATTAATCAGAATGCAAATCTTTGACAATGTAATTAATCAAAAAGACTTTTATCTACATTATAAATCACAAAAATTTAAACTAACTAAATGATAATTACAACAAAATATATATACATACCTAAAACACACCAAAGTTGCATAAAGAGAAGATTTGATTTGTAATGAAAGTCCATGAGGATATTCGATGATTCCATTGTTACCACCCTCACACATCAATAATCAATCTATATGGTTAATGTAATTTTAATAACATGTACTCACTTCATTGATCCGAGTAGGAAATAAGCGAGACATCGTAGGCTGGGAAACACATGTGAGCTGTTTATATAGAGGCGTAAGATGTACACCGTTCGAAGGTAATATAAATTTTATATGAGTTTTTTTTGGCTTAGGTAAATAAACAATACTTTCATCGATAAATATTTAATATAATGTAGTTAAGATTAGAACAAACTTCTTATGAGCTTCATAATATTCTATATATGTATATTGACAAATATTTAATATAATGAGCAGATTAGAAATCTAACTCTCATGAGCTCTATAGTGAAATGATGTACCATGGATGGAAAGCATTCCCATGTCCGTAAGAATATGAATATCGAGAAAAGGAAAATCACTCATTAGGAGTGCTCCTGCACAACTATATTTAAGGCATCTTTGTTGCAATACTCACCTTCCTAGCCTTTTAAGATGTCAAAATTATAGAGGCCCGTGAGGCTTCCTTCTCCAAGCTTTTTGAGCATGTGGAATAAAATTCTAAGTCAAATTAAATAATTCTTTACCAAAGATTAGTCTCAATGGACCACCTTTAACCATCATTATCATCATCATATATAATATATTGATGTATAAGAAAATGCATATTAAAAAATGTTAATAATTATCTTTTACATAATATTTAAAATTGAGGTGTTATATTATTTATTATATGGAATCGTTCATACATAGAAGCAAAATTGATTAAACAGACGTTGTGTATTATTTATACTATGTATTCACATAAATAATATATATCAAAAACCTAAAACAACATTTTCAAATATTGCTTCGTGATCCATAAATTGTGATAAAAACTCTTTCTGTGAAAATCAAGACCAAATAAATTTGCCTCGACGTTTCGAACTAGCTGCCAGTTCATCATCAAGACTTGATGGAAAATTTGATCAGAAACCTAATTAAATAGATATGAAAGGCTCCAACTAGCCGTTGTAAAATAATGACTAGTATGACCTAACTTTTACCAAAAAATCCAAAAATAAAAAAAATATATATAATAATAAATTCTTAATGATTAAAGATAAAATATGAAATGGGTAATTGAAAAAAAGAGATGTAGCTCACAGTGAGGCCCGCACCGGAGACTTACACCAAACCGAGAGATCACTTCGTACATCACATTCATGGAATGAAATATTACATCATTAAATACATTACTAGAAATTAGGAAGTTTCAACCAAACCCCTAAACTCTAGGAACAAATCCTAAACTAAGGAGATACGTTACAACTTGTGTAAGCTTTTCTCCATTAATACAAAATAATATAATTATTTTCAACTTCCCCCCCTTAATGGAGAAAGGATTGTCCTGAACTCCTAGCATCCTTCTAAACAATTCAAACTTCACACGTGCGAGAGGATTTGTAAAAATATCAGCCACATTGTCACAAGTTTTACAATATTCAACAATAATCTCTTTTGACTGTAGTTTCTCTCTGAAAAAATGGAACTGAGTGTCTATATGTTTGGTATTTTTATGAAACACTGGATTGTATGTGAGTTTAATAGTGCTTTGGTTATCGCTTTTGATGGAAGTGGAATTCTTCTGTTCTTCTCCTGCATCATTGAGAAGCCTTCTCAACCAGATCGCTTCACACGTCGCTGCACACAATGCTTGATACTCAGCTTCACATGAAGACAGTGCTACAATACTTTGCTTCTTGCTGCTCCATGCTATGACCCCGGATCCTATGCTGAATGCGTAACTTGTGATGGACCTTCGATCATCCAAGTTACCTGCCCAGTCTGAATCTGAAAAACCTGCTAGAATAACATCAGATGTGTCAGTGTATAAAATGCCATAATTAACAGTACCACAAAGATACCTCAACACACTTTTTGCCGCTACCCAGTGACTTTCAAGCGGTTTTGACATGAATTGGCTCAACACACTAACAGAGTATGCCAAGTCAGGTCTGGTTGTTGTAAGATATATCAAGCTTCCAACCAACTGTCTGTACATCGTGGCATCAACCTCTTAGTGCCATCGTCACTGCACAACTTCAGATTCTACTGCAAAGGTGTTGCTGCTGACCTACACTGATGCATGCCAAACTTTTCCAACGGATTTCTAGCATACTTCCCTTGGGTAAGAAAAGTTTGCCCAGTATCTCTCCATACTTCTAGTCCCAGACAGTAATGAAGACTTCCGAGATCTTTCATTTCAAAAACTTGTGCCATAAGCCTTTTGATTCCTCTGATTAACTCATCTACATCTCCTATTATAATCATGTCATCTACATACAAAGAAATCAAAATAATCTGCCCCTACTTATTGTACTTGGTATACAAATTTGGGTCATTTAAACTTCTATGAAAACCATACTCTAAGAAGAAAGAATCAACCTTTTCTTACCAAGACCTAGGTGCTTGTTTTAAGCCATATAAAGCCTTTTTCAATCTACAAACAAGATGTTCATGCCCCTGCTTTACAAACCCTTCTGGCTGTACTAAGTAAATTTCCTCTTTTAACTCACCATTTAAAAATGTAGATTTGACATCAAGCTGGTGTAGCTCCCAATTATGTTTAGTAGCTAAAGAAATAAGCATTCTAATTGTATTTAGCTTTGCTACAGGTGCAAAGGTATCATCAAAATCTATACCTTCCTGCTGTGAGTACCCCTTTGCAACCAGCCTAGCTTTCCGTTTTTCAATACTTCCATCTGCATTCATTTTTGGTTTAAACAGCCATTTACTTCCTATGGGTGTTTTATTCTTAGGCAGTTCAACTAAGTCCCAAGTGTCATTTCTAAGAATAGATTATATCTCTTCATTCATTGCAACCCTCCACTCCTTAAATTGACTAGCTTCTTTGTAATTAGTGGGCTATACAATGTTCAAAACATTTGACATCAAAGCATAGTCTTTCAATCTTAATGGTATTTGAGTCTTCCTACTTGATCTCCTTAGTAGGGGACTTACCTCAAATTTTTTTTCTTCAGATCTAATTGGGCTTGCATTATCACCTTCTTTCTGTTCTTCTTTCTGCTCTTCTTTCTGCTCCTATTTCTGCTCCTGCTCTCTTTCATCCTCGCTGCTTTCATCCATCAACAATGGAATGTGCCAATCATCACCAATGTCATCTTTCCCTTCCTGAACCTGTTCATGAAACACTACATCCCTGCTTGCAAATATCTTATGCGACTGAGGATTGAATAACTTATATGCTTTAAATTCTGTGCCATAACCAACAAAGATGCATTTAATAGCTTTAGGGTCTAGTTTCTTCCTATCAGCTTTGGGTATAGGGGCAAATGCTTTTGACCCAAATACTCTTAGATGGTTTACTACTGGTTTGAATCCATATAGAGCTTCAAAAGGAGTTTTGAAGCCAAGATACCTGGTAGGACTTCTGTTCTTCAAATATACAACAGTATTAATAGCCTCTGCCCAAAAACTATTAGATAGACCCTCACCTTCTAACATGCTCCTTGCGCACTCCACTAAGGTTATGTTCTTGCGCTCTGCAACTCCATTCTGCTGTGGTGTGTGTGGCACTATAAACTGCTGAACAATCCCGTGAGATTTGCAAAATTTCATGAATTCCCCTAACTTGTATTCTCCTCCTTAATCAGATCGGAGAATTTTTATACTCTTACCAAACTGTTTTTCCACCAAGGTTTTAAATTCTATAAAGCACTGGAAAGTCTGACTTTTCTTACTTAGAAAATAAACCCATGAATATCTAGTGCAGTCATCAGTAAATAACATAAAATAATACGCTCCACCTAGCAACCTTGTCTGCATAGGTCCGCATATATCAGTGTGCACTAGTTCTAAAATATATGTTTCCTTCCTCCTATCATGCACAGGAAACTGTTCTCTATGCATTTTACCGAAGGCACAACCATCACAATTTAACTGAGTATTACGAAAGATAGGGAGCCCCTCAACCATACCTTTTATCTACAATAACATGAGGTCCTGCAAATTCAAATGACCGAATCTCTGATGCCAGAGTTGTTCGGCTGTCGATCCACCTGCAACCATGGCTCGCTTTGATATACTCTTTACATCCAGTCTGTATAGGCTTCCAACGCGCATGCCTGTTGCAAAAATTTCTTTCCTGCAATCCTTTATGACACAATGATTCTTGAAGAACTCGACTTGCATATCTTGATCAGTTATCATGGATACAAATATTAGATTTTTCTTAATTCCAGGTACATATAAAACATTTTTAAGATGACTGATTTTTCCATTTGGTAACTTGACTGGAATAACCCCATAACCTCTAATCTCATATCCACTATCATCTCCTAAATAGATTTTTGATCCATATGTACTTTCTTCAAGACTTTCAAAAAATTCCTTTTTACCTGTCATGTGAGAGGATGCTCCGGAATCGACATACCAGATGTCATCCTCATTAAATGCTAAGAGGGCACAGTCGACTGTGAACAGTCGAAAATCATGACTGAAATCTTCATCTACATCTTCTTCAATATCTTCTTTAACAAAGTATCCTCTGTGCTTTGCGATTGCCAGCTTCCTTTTTGCATCATCAGCCTGCTTCTTAAAGCACACATTCTGTACATGACCCTTCTTTCCACAATAATAACATTTCTTTATAGGATTATTTGCAAGCATACCTTTATACAAACTCTTCTGCAATGTACCTCCTTTTTGCTACAGTTGCGACTGTGATTGCTGCTGTGGCTGCTTCCCTCTGGAAGGTCGTCGTTTCGCCATCAGCGCAAGATCATCACTCTGGGGGTTCAAGTTCTGTCGCCGCTCCTCCTCTTGCAGCAAGATCCCTGTCAGATCTTCAAATGAAGGCACTTTCTCCCTTGCCGCCAATCTAGTGACGAACATTTGAAATTCATCTCACATCCCATTCATTGTGATTGTTACGAGATCAAAGTCAGATACCTTCTCCCCGATGTAATTCGTCTTTCACATCTCTGATTCGCGCGATAAATGCAGTAGTGGTCTCACTTTCGTCCATCTTCATTGAGAAAAATTTATTTTTGAGTGCCATAATTCGACTTGTATTCTGGGTCTGATACAACCTTTTGATAGCCATCCAAATCTCCACGGACGTTTTACAGTCTCTGATGTGAGGGAGAATGTTGTCCTTTACGGACATCTTCAGCAAAACTTTCGCCTTGTTCTCTCGTTTATCCCATTCTTTCTCCTATGCCCCTGTGTTCAAATTCGGCCTCTGCTCATCACCTGTAACTATGGACCAAGCATTCGCACCCTCAAGCAAGGTCTAAATCTTAAACTTCCAGTTCGTGAAGTTAGATCCATCGAGTTTCCCAGACTCGTGGAGATAATATTCCATTGTATTACTCATCTTGATCTAGAAGCAAGTGAGTCTACCCAACAGTAAAAAAAAATCAATACCTGTCAAATCCCGACACCCGATCTGCCATTTTTATGCCACTGATATGCTGGTCTCCTGATCCACCCATTGTATCTTCGATTCAGATCCAACAAAATCTGCAATTCAATCTCGCTCTAATGAGCAAATTCGTTATTTTTCAATACAGCCACAAAGCGATCTTATCAAAACTGATCTGATCTGCCTCTCCCGGATAGATCTGCAACTTCTCCGATCTGCTTCTCCGCAAATCGTCAAATGAAGATGAGGCTTCTCGCGGATCCCCTTGAAGGTAAGTTAGCGCCCTCCCGAGTGAAAAACCCGCGCCTAGATGAAATCGGTGTAAGGCAAAACACTTGGCGCGATTTTTCCGTGCGATTCCACGTCAATCTGGTATTTTGGTGCGGTGGCGCAATTAATGACCGAACAGACGTGCCAGTTGCACTTTCTAGCGTGATTGTCAACGCAAAAAGCGCACCAACCCCCTTCTACTCAGAAAATTAAAAAATCATCTGAGTCCGAGCCAGGGGTTCTGTAGTCTACCTGCTCAATTGAGCACAAAGCTCTCGTGTACACGTAGCCACAAAGGCACCTCAAGCCACAAAGGCGATTCTGCCACAAAGGAAAGCTGGCCACAAAGGCACTTCAGCCACAAAGGCAATAAAAGATCAGGCTAACCTAATCTGAGCTCTGATACCAAGATAAAATATGAACAGAATTGAAAAAAAAGGAGATATAGCTCACAGGTGAGGCCTGCACCTGGAGACTACACTCAAAACTGAGAGATCACTCTCGTATACTCTACATTCATGAATGAAAGATTACATCATTAAATACATTACTAGAAATTAAGAAGTTGCAACCAAACCCCTAAACTCTAGGAACAAATCCTAAACTAAGGAGATACGTTACAACTTGTGTAACCTTTTCTCCATTAATACAAAATAATATAATTATTTTCAACTA